>JAPFFP010000070.1:16666627-16686198 GCA_026153255.1 Solanum medicagineum
ATCTGTTTCTGGCTGGCTGAGTTTCCTTGCAGGTGGGTTAGTCAGTAAAACAAAGGAAACTCTGTCGGATTTTCTGTAGAATTATTTGTAGTAACTGTGCTTTCGTATCTGAATTAGTGCCTAATCGGCACTAGTCACGGCCCCCAGGGTCGGGTCGTGACACTTCTTCACTCCCAATCACATACCACCGAACTATAACCCTACAAACAAAAAGTCCCAATAAATAAATAAATAAATATATATATATATATATATTTATATATATATATATAGTATCATATCTAAAAATATACAACTGATACATAAGAAAAAGGGTAAAACATATATCTAGTCTCACCAATAATCCATAAGATAACATCAAAGTAGGAATGATATGAGATGACGTGGATGCCATGAGATGTAGATAATGCGATTCAATGTCAAGTTATCGTGATGCCCATCTGTCCTACGATACACATCCATTGACTAAAGCTTGTGGCTTATATATATCAGACGAAACCTA
The DNA here is from genome assembly GCA_026153255.1 of Solanum medicagineum. Lineage (NCBI taxonomy): Eukaryota > Viridiplantae > Streptophyta > Magnoliopsida > Solanales > Solanaceae > Solanum > Solanum medicagineum. The sequence continues at coordinate 16,667,130 of JAPFFP010000070.1, forward strand.
TGGGGATCTCACATAGACCATGTATCCGTGAACATTACTGGCAGAGACCTTGACCAATACTCACCCATCCGAGAAAGACCTCGGAACCATTCGAATACGACATCGGATTCAATATCCACTGAAATATCACCTCGACTTGCTGGCAGAAACCTCGGCTAACATCGACCGATAGAGACCTCGGCCACCAAGCCACATGTTATCTTAATCATCTCTCGGTCATAGCCATCACAAATATCAATGCACAAGTAATAATAGATATAGTATGCATGATCACATTTATATAACAATGTGCATATCATAATGCTCAATACTTTCATAGTATCAATGTCACAATGTCTTAATATTATCAATATGTCAACGTTATCAGTGACTTATTATCATCATTGGTCAATGCCATCAGTGTCTCAAAATCGTTAATGGATCAATATCATTAATGTCTCAATATACATGTCATATTTAGCTCAATATAGGCATTATCTTAGTATCAATATCAAATCATCCACAAGATCACAAGTCTTACAATTCACTATTAAATTCATGAACTAATATTTCAATGTAAGGACAACTACTCACTCCGAAGACCTCAACATCAAGCCTCTGAGATAAAATTCTATCCTAAAGTACTAAGTTTATACACAAAAGAGCATACAAGGTTCAATCATACTTAACAAAAGGTTAGCAGTCCACTTGCCTTTGATAAAATCTCGAATCAAGTCAAATCCAATGCTTTTCCTTTTCAACGGTACCTCAAATCACCAAAATCTATTCAAATATATAATCACAGTCAGATAACAAATCTAACGATACCAAAATCAATCAATTCCGAGAAAAAGGGTAGAATAGTAAAAGAATCATGCCAAAAAAGTAGTCAGAATCTGAAAATTAATATATGAAATGTCAACTAAGTAACAAGGAGTTAAATAATGAAAATCGTTTCAAAAATGGAGTTAAGATGAGGGAGGAATCATCAATTAAAATTTATAAATCAAAGTCGGAAAAATCCCCAAATTTCACCACTAAAATCTCAAATTAGAAGGTAAAACACAGTTTAATCAATGGAAATGAACAAAATAGGTTAGAAAATAGTTACCCAATCGATTTGCCTTGAAAGACCTTGAAATCCCTCTCTAAAATGAAGCTTGAATTGTTAAAAATAGTGGAAAATGAATAAAACACGTCTTTTATGAGACTACATTGTTTAGGCATAATTGACACCCCATGAACTCGAGGCTAATTGCAACAACCCAAACATTGCATGACTTTATCGAAGCTTGAAAACCATCATTTTTGGCAAAATTTGGACCAAGTGTTACCTTAAGGGAGACTACACCATCCGTGTGAGGTCACATGGCTCGTGTGGCCTCCACTGAAGTGATTCTTGGCCTTAATTTTGAGTGCGTGGCCTTGGTGTGGAGTTTTGGGCTAAGGCACATTACACTTGGACTCCATATGGGTCGTGTGATACTTCACGGAACGTGTGGAGGGCTGTATTGGCTCTGAGCTTGAAACATCCGTTTGGAGTAAAGTGTGGTCAGACAGCCACTTTCACGGGCCGTATATTGGCTTACGGGCTGCGGCCCTTCCATGGAGCAAATTTCGTAAAATTTTTCTAAGTATGAGATCTTCAAGCTCAAGCTAAGTTCACTCTCAAGTCTTCAATTCAAGCTTATTTATATTGTTTAAGGTCATCATGGGTCTCCTACATCAACCCAAGTTCAAAGGAATTCCATTGGTTAAGTTTCTCACAAGTACCAATAGAAGGGTCAACTTTAAAGGGTCATATCTCTTAGCACAAAAGGAACTGAGTAGACCATGACCTGTCAAATTAAAGCTCTTTGAATTAGCTTTCCAAGCAACCAGTTTCACCTCATTTAGAGTTTGGACGAAGAAGTTATGCCCGTTTTCATAAAATCCGTCTCAAAGTTTTCTGAAAATTGCTAAGTGTTACTATACGGGAGGATTTCATGGTCCGTGAAACCTTGTACGGACTGTGAGACCTCTTCACGGACCCCTGGCAAGGAATATGATTTTTTCTTCATTAATGTTATTTTTGTAATTATGGCTTCTCCTAAGAGTCTTTATGACTTCCTAAGCTATCTTAAAACCTCCAAATGCCTAAACCCTATTCTTAAAATTCAAATTCACTCCTCAAATTTGAAAAATACTCTCAAGTCTCTCTCAAGAACTCTTGTTGATTCAAACTTGGTGAATCAAGGCAAATTCAAATCTTCTTCAAATGTCTCTTGAAATTTCTTCATTGGGTCAAGGTATGTGGATTTTGATCCTTGATTCCTTCCAATTAAGGAGACCCAAATCTTTTCAAGCAATGTTCATAAAATTACGCTTACTTTAAAAGTGGGTTTTCATTATTATGATTATTTAAATTCAATTGATGTGTTAACTGTACTTTATTTATGATTTTAAGTTACTTTAAGACCCATTATGATTGTTTACATTGAATTTATGAAAATATGAATATGCATGTCCCTTTTTAAGGCTTGTTTCTGCATGGGTGATTATATTATGATTTCAAATGTGGACTTAACCATGTTTTCACTTGAATTTCATATTATGTTATTGATTTTAGATTGAATCTCAATTACCCATGCCATTCTCACATCATGCATAGCATTTGCGTTTATGTAGATTGGATTTTGTGGAAATTATAAAGTGGGTTAAACCCAACTAAGTTTTATGAAATAATTTTGATACGATATTGGCTATGACAAGAATGTGATCACATATATGTCTAAGATTATGGCTCAAGGAGCAATTATGAGTGTTTACACCACTATGTTTATGGGAACATCGATTGAGGTTTGAGTGGGAGTGGGCTATCCCCAAGGGTCCATACTCATCTCTCAAGAAGGTGTTCTAAAGGAGCTATCTCTATGCATGAAAGTATGTCATAAAGAATGTTTTGGCCTTTTTGCCTATGATGCATGATTACGAAAATCAGATTTGGCCTTTAAGCCTAATAATGCAGGTAAACGATTTGAAGTCTTATGCCTCTTTTACAAGCATGCATATATATGTATTCTAGTGGGATGACGACCTAGCACCGATGTATTGAATGTCAGCGTGGATTGTCCCCAAGGGTCCATACTTCTTTCGTTGAACTATGTGCCTAACATAGGATTATGTTTATGCCCCAATGGGAGAAAAGAATGTTAAGGACCTACCTTTGGCAAGTAGGGCACTTCTTATCATTATGGAGGAGACAACGGGATTCCAAGGTATAGCTCACTTGGTCTGATATCAATTACGGTCCCATCCTCATATATACAAAGTACTTTTGCATTCATGCATCATGGATTTCATGACATATTGTTGTACTATTCTTCTTTGGATATATATTTCTTTCTATATTATGTGCCCTTGCCATCTAACATTGAATGCATGTTTGGTAAGTCATATGCATTACATCCTACATGCTTAGTGTATTCAAATGTACTAACACATACTTCTGCCTACATGATATCACCATGTAGGGACTGAGGAGTATAATCATCTACTGTACGACGTCTAGCTTGGATCTCAAGATTTGCTTATTGTGGTGAGTCCTATCTTCCAAGGACAACCCACCATCTTTCTACCTATGGTGCTTTTATCTATTTTACTTACTTTAAAGGTGAGTCCGAGATATGTCTAGGCCCTCGTCCCATCTTTTGACTAAAGGCGTTGTTGGACATCTTGTAGACTCTTGTACGGATATATGTTATGCGCTATATTTGGATTTTATGGTTATGGTTATCTATTCGATATGGCTATTATGAGTTGATTATGAGAATTATGTTATGCATGTATGTTTGATGTGGAAATGTGAAAGATCTTAAGTCCCGAATTGCCCCAATAGAATGAGCCATACTTACCTGACCCTTAGTTCTTATGTGCTATGTGAATCCATATTAATCCCTATCCCTATGATGTCCCCATAGCGTGAGTCCTATTTTCCATTCCCTTAGAACTATATGCTTACCATTTCATATGTGCTTCTGAATCGATGATGTGTGAATGAATGTTATGGGGCTTCTTTAGGGACTCTTGAACTTCCATTCGCCATGTCACTCGTAGACCCTAGGTCTGGATCGTGACACAAATACAGTCACTGCACTCTGTCAACGCAAAGAAGCTTCAATAAATGAGGAGTCTTATGGAGCTAGCTTCCACAACAATGCGAATGCGGTCCATATCCAGTGAAAGTAGAGGTCTAAATAAATTAACTACCACGAATGTGAAGCTAGAGATGCAAACAAGGAGAGTAACTTCACCTGCACCGAAATTTTTGAAAACCCGCAACACACAACCAAAAACAAATCATAACTGGACCTTGGGGATTTATTTGGAACCCCTGAATAGAAACCAAACATGGGACCTTACCTGAAATGACATTCCAGGCTCAATGGAACCATCAGAATTCGAATCCAGAACCTTCATGGCCGAGAACCCGAGAAGGATCATTTCAACTAATTTCCGACTCAAAAACTCAAAATATTCACGGAAGAACTAGAAATTATGACGAAGCGATTTCTAGCATTAGTTTCATCATCCGAAATCACTGGAGCTAACAGAATTTTGTTCCGAGTCTCTAGCTCCGAATGTTGACCAAAGTCAAACTTATGATCCAAAATGAACTGAAAAATGCAACTTTGGTCCTAAAATCTCCTTTTAACTCTGAATTTAGTTATGCGTGTTCTCCTAAACCAGATTTCACATTTTGGAACTGATTGAATTGACGGAATCACATTCTGACACATGAAACTAAAAATAAGCTCTAAATTCAAAATTTCAAACTTTAAGCCCATTTAAAACTCTTTTTTTTTGGGTAAAACTCTAACTTTTTACAAAGTTTTCAAAATTTAACTTTTAGACTTGACCAAAAATGACTTAAAGTAGCCTTTCTGAAAGGACAAAATGATAATTTGGTCAAAAATGACCTTCGAGGTCATTACATCTGTGAGAGTAGAGGTCTTTCCTCCTGCACCAAATTTTAGAAAATCAGCTAGTTTTAAGAACTTGAAACGAACCCCGAGGGTTCATTCAAAACTCGATACACACAAATTAGATATGTATCTCTATTAAAAATAACGTTTCGGACTCAACCAAATTATCAAAATTCGATTTAGAGGTCTCCTTGACCCGGAACCCGATAAAGCTCATTAAAACTAATCAAAAACTCAAATACCCAAAATGACCTCAGAAACTCTAAAAATTAAAACTAGACAAATTTTAGCGGGTCATCCGGGCCCACTGAAACTATTAGAATTTCGATTAGAGCTTCCGAACTTCTAATATTGACCAAAGTCAAATGATGATCCAAATTCAGCTAAAAAAACACAACTTTGGGTCCAAAATATTCATTTTTAACTCCAAATTTAGTTCTATCAGTTCTCCTAGACCAGATTCAGCATTTTGGAGCTAATGAAATCAACAGAATCGTATTCTGACACCTGAAACTCAAGATGACCTCAAAACTAAAAATTTCAAACTGTAAGTCTTTGAAAACTCTTTCTTTAGCAAAATTCCAAGTTTTCACAAGATTTTCAAAATTTGACTTTTCAACTCACCAAAAATGACTCAAAGTAACTTTTAAGAAGGGTAAAAAAGTAATTTAACTAAAAATATAAAAAATGACCTTCCGGGTCATTACAAAGTAGCTAAATAACACGTGAATTTTTTTGAAAAGTTTAATTAAGACATAAATGCGAAAAATGTTAAAAATAAATGATAGATTTTAAATAAAATAAGCGATAAATTTTAAAGGACTTTCTCATTTAGTGTAAAAAATAATTATTATAATAACAATAGAAGAAGATTCTTCGTAATAATTCATTTGAAATCCTTATCTGTTCATACTATTGCGTATTAAAAGCCATTTTCCTCTATATTGACCAAAAGTTAATTTTAATTTCTGAAATTGAATAGGCGTTATATTTTCAAGAAAGTGCTTAGCAAGTGTGCATGTATAAGCTGTCAAACACTAATTGATTTTCTTCTTCATTTTAGTTTCAAGTCTTTCAAAACATATTAAGTGTTCAAGAGGAGAGAATTGAATCAACACATGCGATAGGAAGTTATTTTTTCAGTTAATTCAAGTCGTAAGGAAATAGATCTATTTTTGCTTGTTAATTCTTATGATGAAGGACCTCGATTGGGTGATGGTAAGTTTGATTTTATCGTATCTTATTTTGTTTCTAAATTTTTTGCTCTTGTGTTTGATGATTTGATTTATCAAGTATCTCTTCTTTATGAGAGATGCGCTTAGGTTTGCAATCTCTTTTGATTTGTTTTCTCTTTTTCTTCTGATTCTAATTCTGCATAACATCTCTAATAAATTTTGATAAACAAATAACAAGATTTACAAATGGTTGATATCCTTTTATTCTCTTCTTCTTGTTTGTTTAATTTATTCATTCAAGCACATTGTGTAGTGAAATATATGAATAATCTCATTTAATATATAATAATTTATTTGTAAGTACTCATTTTTCAAGCAAATAGTACAAGCATATATCTAGTCAACTTGATTAAACAGAGTTTTATCTTCTTCTTTTTCTTTTGTACTAAAATTAATTCTTTTTAGTTAGTTTTAGATTTTGATTTGACAGCCATAAAGATATCTCAAATATTTTATTTCTTTATATTACTATTTTGTATGTACTTATGCTACATCTAACTTACGTTTGTTTGAGAAAGTATATAGATGATTGAGAACAAAAAAAATCCCCCTTTTTTGATACATAATTCATATTGAAAAAAGGCCGAATAGTTTTTTTTCTAGATTTCTATAATTTCATTTGTTTTTTAACTTTGAATTTATTAATGAAGGGGTCTTACTTTGTGTAAGCATGAATTATAACTTTAAATAATTGGTTGAGCTTGATTTTGTATATAATTTCATAGTATACATTCAATATGCTTGAACTGCAAAAGAAAAAGAAAGAGGATGCCAAGAAGAAGAAAAAATTTGAAGAACACAATAAAGGCAAAAAGGTCCAAGAAGACTCCTTTAAGAAGACATTATCAAACAAAGAAAAACAAAATACTATTCATGGTACGTAATTGATTTTGAGTAATATTAATTATTTTTACTTGTCCACTTTTAGAGATTAAGAGAGAATTGATCATTTTTTAATTTTTTATTTTATCATTAAGTAATATTTTATAAAATTAATTTAAATATTAGTAGTCAAATCAGATTCTTAAGAGTATCATTAATAAGAATTTTTTAATAAAAAAAATTCAATTGATAGTTTTTCATGAAGAGTGCAAAATGCAATCTAGAAAAGAAAGATGGAATCAGGGGAGCAGCTCGAAATCCCCAAGGAAAGAGGGGAAGAATGCAGATAACTGTGTACAACAAGGATTATTAGAGAATACAATGTTTAGTTCCAATATTTATGACCTCACCATTAAGGTAACTCATATCTACTTATTTTCTCTTTGTTCTTTGTTTTCAATTTGTGATCAACTGTAATTAATATTGAAATACTACAATTAATTTCTTTGTCGTTTTCTTTTTTTTCATTTTCTTTCTACTCTAACAAATAACTTATTATTTTATGGATGATTATGCAACTTTTATCACAAATAGTTTTTTTAATCTCCAGCTACTAGAGAAAGATAAAAAGAAAATTTATAAAGAGATCACACAAAATGAAAGACTTGAAGAAAAGAAGGAAAGAGAAAAGCAAAAGGAGCAAAAGGAGAAAACACCCCAAAACCAACAACAACAAAGAGAATATCATATCTATGGTATTAAATTTTATATCTCAAAATTGATTAATGTCATCTTTTTCATCACTTATGAAAAACTTTGAGCCATATGTATACCATATCGTCTCATTTAGTTACATATAATTTTCAGGTGAGGCTGATCTCAACAGAATTACGTGCATAGATAGACTCTCGGATAATTTTGAACATATTTTAAATGATAGTAATACTAATTATGGCTCAAAACTTTGGACAAGAGATGAAAAGGATGGAAATTATTGTATTATGCAAGGAGTACCAAGGAGTATAAAATTTCGTTCTATTACTAACCTCTACAAGGTAATTCATATAAACCTTATGGCTATCTTCTTATCTTAACATTAAGTATATCCAATAAGATCCTAGTATATTATTCAACAATAGTTTGTTCCATCTTTACTTCTGGTTCTTTAATAATTGACAAAATAGAAGAAATTGTCGTGCTTATTTTGATTATCTCATTAAGTATCTTCATATTTCGTAGTGTACTAACAGAATCTCACCAGTTGAAGATGAATATACTTGGAAATCAACTGACGAAGATTCAAATATGAATCTTTCAATAAAAGAAGAGACAAGTATCATAACAGGCGAAGATAATGTTGGTTGTAAGAGAAAATGGAAAGAATATTAGAAAGCCAGCGGAGAAAAGGATGCTACAATTTCTTATAACTAGCTTGAGAATTTTATTTTAATAATTTTTTTGAAATATTGACTTGTATCAAATCATTTACAATTTTAAATTTAAGTTGCCCAATAAACTTTATCAATTACTTTTCAGTTGTTCTTTATTACTTACTCTTTACAGAGGTTTTTAAAAACATTCTTTAACGAGAATTATGTAATATCTTAATAAAAAAAAATTAAAATTATTCCTATGTCTTTACTTTGAATTACTATATTTTTGATTTCTAATATGAATCTTGGTATCTATTAAGAGAATCAAATCAATGAATCAAAAGCGATAGATATAGGCATATTCAAAAAATCACGTAGTAAATCTTTTTTTTAGCATTCCCAAGAAGTAAACCACTAGCCCTGAAATGGGCCAAGAGTGGCACCCACACTAACCTTTCGGTGGGAGAACCAATTCTAATCCAATCTAACAAAACTAAGAATGAACAAGAAATTTAAGTACGAAAGCAGGTTTAAACACCAAAATAAATAAATTGAATTATTATAAACTTAACCAGATACATAATATAACATACTATCCAAAATTGAAAGTCATTGTATCAAAACTCTAACTACAAGTCTAGCATAAGGGGATGCAACCCAAGAAAATATAAATAGTAACTAAGTGTCTAAGTCCGAATAAGTGAACAAAGAAATAAAAACAAATTCATGATAGCTTGAACAAGTTAGCTCACTCTTGAATTTATTACATCACTAGTCTCCTAGCTGAGGTATTTCAATACCCGCATAAAGATGCTCTGTACTCAACAAAAAAGAGCAAGTTCAGTATTAATACATATAAAATGACATACTAATAGAATCACACAATTATTCCAATGAGCGAAATATATATCAAGAACCTACAACATAGTAAATCATACTTGTAACGGCCCCCAGTTTAGGAACCTTGAGTGAAGGAAATTTGGCCTAAAAAATTACTGAGAATCTGATTTATGAGATAGTTTACAGCCCGTAAGTTGTTCTACAGCTCGTAGGTACGATACTTAAACATAGAACTTTAGGAAGGGGAAAAGTTTCGAAGTGTGGGATAACCCACAAACCAATGTATGACCCGTACTATATTTCATAGCTCGTGGATAGGTTCGTGTGTGGGATCCCATACATGAAGAAAATTTAAAATTTTTTGGTAGGTGATTTAAGAATTATCAGATGGCCTCTATAATGGGATACGACCCATATAAGGTGTCGTGGAATGAGGTCGAAAATAAAGTGAAATTTGTCTAAGTGTAGAAGGACTCTACATATCCGATCATGGCCTGTAAGTGATTGTATGGCTTATCCTGTTTGTTGTCATTTTCAATTAAGCTAAAATCATATCAGGATTCTCAGGTGAGCCATTATACAAAAGGACTTACGGCCTGTAAGTCATGTTATGGTCCGTACTTGGGGTCTCATAGATGGCTTACAATAGTTTTTAATAAGGCACACTCATGTCATTTTGAGGACGGGAAAGGAACCTATAATGACCCTCAAGACCTAATTTCCTTCATTCTATATTCTCAAATCCTTTAAGGCAAAAGAGGTCCTTAAGAACTCCCTCGAACAATCTAGGGTTTCTAAGTTTCTTCCCTAAGACTTCGATTCTGGTTCTCTCTAGTTCTCCAAGCATGTAAGTTGATTTATGGGTATCCTTTCACCCATATATTTTCCTACTATTTATTTTATCGTCACTTCAAGTTTCAAATACTTATGCATGTTTATGATGATTCCATGATTATTATGTTACTATATGATACCCATGAAGTTCAATGACTATTTTGCTAAGTAAAATATATATATTCTCAAAGTAAGATGTTGATTCTATGATGAGTTTTGATATGATTAAGGTTGAGTGATTTTGATGTTCCTTTTTAAAGAAATTTCTTAAGACTTATGTGATTTATGATTGTTTCATGCATCAACCAATTCTACCTTATTTTCAATGAAAGTTTCCTATGAATTTTGACTATGATTAGCGCATTTATGAAGAGCTTCAAAGTTAAAGTTTACCAAAGATATATGTATGATGATTATTGCCCTAAAAGAAGTTTAAGAAAAATTCTTAAGTCAGAGCTACTCCTATGATTGCTACTTATGATTCTAAGAGTAAGTTTTAAAAGATTTCTGTGGGATGACTTATGTAAGGACCTGTTAGATATTTTAAGAACTAGTCCTATTATTTTCTTAAAATATCCCTCTCATAATAATTTTAATAGGTATTTCGGGCCGTTCGTTGACTATGACTATTTAATTTAGCGGTAAGAAATGACATTGGTTACTATATCATAGCCACCATCCTAGTGGATGGGAATTTGGTTACACATGTAGTGGCAACATCATGAGTGTTGTCTAAATAATTATATCATTTTAATAATTATTCCCATTAAGGAATTATTTTATTAACAAAAATTAGGTCTTTAATGGCTATAAAAGGGGAGGGGAATTGCCACTCTAAAACACAAGGAAGAAGAAGAAAGAGGGTAGGGAGAACATAAGAGCCTCTTGACAGTCTGCTAAGTAATTAGATCATAAGTATATTATGTTATATCATTAATGTTCTTCCTCAAGGTAGAAAGTTGAAATCATTAGTGACAATTGCTCATAATTTATATATACCAAATATAATTTTATTCTTTAAGTTGTGAGAATTAGAATTATATTATTTGGAGGATGTAAGATTAAATCCTAGACTTAAAACTTTGAAAATTAATAAAGAAATTGGTTGATCTTTGGGTGTAGGCTAGACATATAGTAATATGGATTTTGTGAGTTTTGAAATCTTATGGTAATGATTTATTTGACTAGATCATGGTGCTATGGATTCCATTCAAAAAGGAAAGGCCAAAGTATAGATTGAACGTGATTTGACTAAGGCAAGTGGACTTTCAAAACTTTGTAATTCTTGTAGAATTCTCAAATTTTTATTTTTTCTACGTGTGATACATAAAATATTTTAATATTATAAGAAATGAGATGATTAAAAATGTAAATGTGAGTTGGCTAATTTAACGACCCTGAATTTTTGTCTACATGAGTTGCAAAAATATATATATAATACAATAATAATAATAAATAAAAAAAATGGAATGATTAAGACACTAATTATAGTATTATAATATTATTTTTTAATTGCCTAGTTAGGCCATCTCTTTATTATATTGTTAGTGTGTGTGTGTGTTTTTATTATTATGGCATTTAAGTGGAAATTTCCACTACAAGATTTTTGTGCTCCTTTTGGAGCTTCAAGGGACAACGAGTCCCCTATATATATAGGTGATCTCTTGCACATTTCAGTGTGCACAGAGAAGAGAGAAGAAAATAAATAGGGCAGGGTAGTGAATGGGAGAAAAAAATTAGATATATATTATTTACATAATATTTTAAGAGTTTTATTAAGTTGAAGGGAGGTGGTTATTGCGTGGAGCTTCGACAATTTTATTGTGAGTTGCTCCTATATTTTATAATAAGATATTTTATAAATGACTTATTTTCGTGTACTTTTAAGCACGTCATTATGAAAATATTATGATGATAAATTTATCTTGATGGATCAAAGTAAAGTTGAGGTGTAATAATTTAATTGACTAGATCGTGGTGCTGTGGATTTCATACAAAAAGGGAAGGCCAAAGTGTTAAATTGACCGTCATTTGACTAAGGCAAGTGGACTTTAAAAACTTTGTAATTCTCGTAGAATTCTCAAATCTTCCTTTCTCCTACGTGTGATATGTGAAATATTTTACTATTATACGAAATGAGATGATTAAAAATGTAAATGCGAATTGACATGTTATTATAGTACTTGAATTGATAAATATGGTCAAGTGATGAGAATTATATATTTATGATATATATTGTTGTGATTGGAAATAATGTGTAGATGTGTTTGCGAAATTCATATCATGTTCATTCATTCCATGACATGCATATTTGCATTAATATGAGTAAGATGAAAATATTGGGACCGAGGTCTTACCGGTCGAGATGCCGAGGTCTTTATCGGCGATGTTATAATGATATTGGGGTCGAGGTCTTTACTGATCGAGATGTGATGCCGAGGTTTCTGCCGGTAAATTTATATTGTGACGCTGAGGTTTCTGCCAGCGAATTTATGATGATATTGTGATGCCGAGGTTTCTGCCGGCATGTTTATGATGATATTGTGACGCCGAGGTTTCTGCCGGCGATGATGTGATGTCATAATTGCATAATGCATTGCATAACACCTTGCATACCATTTCATAGCATAGTGTTGTCATTATGATTGATTGTGCCTTTAACTTGTGTTTTGGAAACTGTGATATGGTGAAATACTTCTTATTTAAATATTATATGCTACTGGGTCGGGATAAGCTTTTGTGCAGGTTGGAGTCATGGATATCGACTGGGACGAAAGGAGTTTGTGTACTCACCCCTTGCTTCTACACTCGTGTAGGTGGTGAACCTGGGCTATGAATAGAAATTCCTTAAAGCATCACGGACTCTCAGGAGACGTAGAGAGGTAGCTGTTGTCATCTGGCTGACTCTCTTGTTCCTATTTCTTTTGTACTTCTTCTATTTGAGAAGAAGGACAGTTTGAACTTGTATTCTCTTGATTTTCTGTATTTCTAGTGGCTTGTACTCGTGACAATCAATCCTTGGGTGGGATTTAAGTTTATGAAAATTTCTCAATTTTAATTATTTATTTTAGTTAAAATGCTTCCGCTTGTTGTATTTATTATCCCTTTTGAGAAAAAGGCTGACTTGTTTGGTGGGATTGAATAAGTGCCATCACACCAACTTTTTTTGGGTCGTGACAAGTTGGTATCAGAGTCAGGTTCATAGGTCTCATGTATGTACAAGCCAAGTCTAAATAGAGTCTTGAGGATCGGTACGAAGACGTCTGTGCTTATCTTTAAGAGGCTATGAAAACTGTTAGGAAACTTCGTTTTATTCATTCTCTCTCGTCGTGCGTCTGTGATTCGGTGTGATTCTTACCGCTTTATTCTATTTCCTCTAGCTTATAGAGATGATTCGTGCTTGGTTCTTTACGTGACGAGTTAATGAGTTGTATATGGCTTAAATATTAGATTTTGTACTAAAGTGTAAGTGATATACTTATACGAATTAAAGTGTTCGACGATTAGAAAATATTAAGTAAGGTGATGACTCGATGATGTACTTCGAGAATATTCGAGTGATGAAGTCAAATAATGAATTGTGAGATTCCAAGAATGTTTTGTCCTTTTAGATTAGTTACCCAGCTACATGAATAATATTTATATGGTATACGATAACGAAAGTGATTTAAAGGTGGAATATTAAAATAAATAAATAAATAGCTAGATAATAAAGTAAATCTCTAAACTGCTATTACTAAAGTCGTCATAATATGTATGAAATACTTAGATAATGATAAGAATGATGTTGTGCAATTAAAGTTAGAATCTCTATCATGATTTTGTAGATCGAGTGGATATTAAGGAAGGATATGATTCGACTATCACAACGATACTGAAGCTTACTCGGTTAGAGTTATGGAGTGTGTTACTTTTGCTAGTGCCTAAATTATGGAGAGAAAAAAGTATTACTTAGGATGGAGTCATGAGGGATTGGTTAATATTTTGTAGCTATTTGATGGGTAGAAGTACGCGGACTAGTTTGTTACCTTAGATGCTTGGGTTAAGCATTATTTTTAAGAAAGATTTTAGTGGTGGATCTTTGGTACAGTTAATGCATTTAGGTTGTGAGGTGCATTCGGGGTATTCTAAATGAGGACTATTGATCCATAATAAAATTCAAGGGAATGGTCTTATGTCGAAGTGATAAGCATATGGGTAGAGAAAGTCCAAATGAGTAAATTTAGGGGAAGGCAATGGAGGATTTTAGTAAGAGAGTGTGTATATAAAAAAAAATTGTTAGTCTTTTGAATTATGATGGTATAACTGGGTTTAAGGTATCATGTGGATAATAAGGTTGGCTTCAAGATGATGGCAATGACTATTAAGCGTAATGATAATAAAAGTTCATGACGGATTATGATCAAGATGCAAGGATTTTCGATTAAGGGAACTCGGTATGGTAATAATGACTTGTGAATCTTTCAAATTATGAATTAATACTATTTTATGAGTAACATGATCGTATAAAAAGATGTATCTTCAGAGAGAGTAAAGGATTGAATTTAGAGACACGTGGTTTCTTTTGTTTTGCTTGAGTCATAGTGTTACGTATATTAATCTGGGTTAAGAAATTGTTAGATAATAGTTGAAAAAAAATCGACTAATGTTCACTTGAATATGATGATAAGCGCTTTTGTGATTTTTAAGTATGGTAATTAGTATATTGAATTTTTTTTTATAGAGGATATTACAAGGTTGATAAAGAGGTGATCCATAAGTTAAGATAGATGAATTCATAAAGATCTCAAGTTATGAAATAATACCAATAGATCAAAGAATTGGGTACAAGTTAAAATAAGAATTCAAGTTTGTCGTTGTTAGTGCATATTTTTTTTATAGTATATTTGTCAAGATATGAATTGATAAGATAAGAAATAATAGGTAGTAATGAGTATTCAACATTTGGAAGAATTTGCATGTGGGTTGTGCCATAAATTTAGTTATTTTTGTTTTATTGTGAAGGACCTAAAGAAGTGCTCACTTAAGGTTTTGACTTAGAGCGTAATTTTCACGCATGGAATAAAGTTGATGAGTTAAAAGAATAATAGTCTAATATATTGGAGTGTTAGTGAAGGAACGAGAATCTGATATATTGAAGAGTTCAAGGTATCTGAAATTGTGTCATAGGAAGAATCTAAGAAAAGTGAAGAAATAAGAACTCATGCATATTGACCCTTGGTTCGGAATTAAAGGTTTTACTAGTTTTTGTCTTTACGCTCATATATGACCTTGCAGTGTGTACTTGTTCAACATAGATTTATACGAATTTTATTAGTGGCTATTATGAAGACTAAGTTTTGGTTTGAGCAACAAACGATGGTGTTTGAAATATGTTACATTTTTATATTGGTCTAGATTGTCCAATTATGATAGAGGACTGATGGGAGCGCTGTGATATAGACTTATAGCTCTACATGATTATTGAGGATTTTGAGGGGATTAAAAGTACTTTGTTAATAGGACTACATAGATTATTGTGATGCGTTACATAGACACTTGATGATGACTAGAAGTTATGTGTTTATGGTATGCAAAATTATTAAGGTGATTGAATCTCCCTAAGTTTTTGCATGAGGTACATGATGGTTCGAATAGGAGTTGAAAGTGGTATGTGAAAGATTGCATAAGATGGACTTTAGGTATAATTAAATAACTTTACCTCGATGAGAAAAGTATTATCAAATTCGAAAATCAATGTAATCAGCTTTGAGTGTGACACATAAGAAGTACCTAAATGAAACGAGAGGAAACCATAGTTTGAAATATTTGAAGGTGGTAATATGTTCCTAAGAAAACTTTGATACTAGTAACAATTTGAGAGAATGGTAAATAACCAGTATGGCTATGATATTCCATTAGTATTAAGCGCATGTCTTTGGAGCTGTACCATGAGGAGTATATTTAGTTTGATGAATTAAGTATGTGTACGATTATATAGGGGACCAGACAGGTTAATTATGAGTAGCTAAAAAGAAAAAAAATCAATAAAAAAAATAAAAATGATAGGGTCAGATGAATGAAAATGTTTGATAAGAGCACTATGAAAGGAGAATCTTGTATCATTTGATTTTGATTCCGTGCATTCTTAGGTGACTACCAATTTTTTAAGGGCATGTTTTAGAATACTCCTACTAGTCTATTTCCACTCGTGTCTTCACTTTTGTAGACGGATTCTTAGTGGTGGATCGGGTGACCCGATCCTACAATTTTCTCTTTGAAGATAAAATGCTTGTACAGACTTGATTATTTCAATAGATTTAGTATTGTTTTGGGATAGCTGAAGTAAACAAATGGTTATACACACAACTTTGCTTATGCGAATTTATAAGAGAGTCACCATGAATACTTACAGTTTTCCAGCAGTCTTATGATTCATCCAATCGTTGAGGTCATGTTCTATCTATGTATGATTGAATATGAGGCTAGTTTTATCGCTCTTAAGAGTTGTTTTTAGTCACTGCTATTGATCTAGTATTTTAATTTGTATTGTTAGAGGTTTTATTTGTTTGAATGTATTATTCGCTAAGTGGTTAGTTGATCCTTTCCTTCTTTGGGTCGGAAAAATTTGATTTTCTATGATGAGTATCCAATATAAAGATCACATTTGATAACTTAAGATCGTAGAAAGATTTGATTATGAGAATAAGACCTTAACAAGATCTAGGATGGTTAGTGCACTAGAAGTGTGAGATGATTTGTTTAGGTTCACTTTTGATTACGGTGGTATTGATTTAAATTTTTACCGTGGTTATATAAGAAGAGATTTGTCCTAATTATTGAGTTATGGAATAGTGGATTGTTATTTAAATCGGGTTCATAGGTTAGCTTGTGGCTTGAAAATCACTAGTAATTTGTAAATCTATCAAGGTTTGATTCGAAAGCTCAGTTCTTAATAGAAGATTTCGATGGAATGGTCTTAAGGAGTTACTTGGAGAGGTGAATAGTGACTTTGGAAGATCATAACTTAGGATTTTAGTAATGTCGATTATCTTCCTTCTCCTTATTTATGTTCGAGGAAGAATATGATTATTAGTGGTGGATGATGTGATGACCCCGAATTTTTGTCTACTTGAGTTGGATATATATATATATATATAATACAATAATAATAATAAACAAAAAAACAACAAACAGAATGATTAAGCCACTAATTATAGTATTATAATATTATTTTTAAGTGGTCTAGTTAGGCAATCTCTTTATTATATTGTTAGTGTGTGTGTTTTTTTTATTATTATGGCATTTAAGTGGAAATTTCCACTACAAGATTTTTGTGCTCCTTTTGGAGCTTCAAGGGACAACGAGTCCCCTATATATATAGGTGATCTCTTGCACATTTCAGTGTGCACAGAGAAGAGAGAAGAAAATAAATAGGGCAGGGTAGTGAATGGGAGAAAAAAATTAGATATATATTATTTACATAATATTTTAAGAGTTTTATTAAGTTGAAGGGAGGTGGTTTATTGCGTGGAGCTTCGACAATTTTATTGTAAGTGGCTCCTATCTATTATAATAAGATATTTTATAAATGAGTTATTTTCGTGTACTTTTAAGCACTTCATTATGAAAATATTATTATGATAAATTTATCTTGATGGATCAAAGTAAAGTTGAGGTGTAATAATTTGATTGACTAGATCGTGGTACTACAGATTTCATACAAAAGGGAAGGCCAAAGTGTTAAATTGACCGTGATTTGACTAAGGCAAGTGGACTTTCAAAACTTTGTAATTCTCGTAGAATTCTCAAATCTTCCTTTCTCCTACGTGTGATATGTGAAATATTTTGCTATTATATGGAATGGGATGATTAAAAATGTAAATGCGAGTTGACATGTTATTATGGTACTTGAATTGATAAATATGGTCAAGTGATGAAATTCTATATTTATGATATATATTGTTGTGATTGGAAATAATGTGTGGATGTGTTTGCCAAATTCATATCATGTTCATTCATTCCATGACATGCATATTTGCATTAATATGAGTAAGATGGAAATATTGGGACCGAGGTCTTTACCGGTCGAGATGCCGAGGTCTTTGTCGGCGAAATTATAATGATATTGGGAGCGAGGTCTTTACCGGTCGAGATGTGATGCCGAGGTTTCTTTCGGTAAATTTATATTATGACGCCGAGGTTTCTGTCGGCGAATTTATGATGATATTGTGATGCCGAGGTTTCTGCCAGCATGTTTATGATGATATTGTGACGCCAAGGTTTCTGCCGGCGATGACGTGATGTCATAATTGCATAATGCATTGCATAACACCTTGCATACCATTTCATAGCATGGTGTTGTCATTATGATTGATTGTGCCTTTAACTTGTGTTTTGAAAACTGTGATATGGTGAAATACTGTCTTATTTAAATATTATATGCTACTAGGTCGGAATAAGCTTTTGTGCAGATTGGAATCATGGATATCGACTAGGACGAAAGGAGTTTGTGTATTCTGTTAGACTTCTTTGATTGTTAGTTGACTTGCTGGGTATCGCGTGGTATTTGTTACTCACCCTTTGCTTCTACACTCATGTAGGTGGTGAACCTGGGCTGTGAATAGAAATTCCTTAAAGCATCACGGACTCTCAGGAGACGTAGATGTTAGACCCCGTAACTTAATTTGGACCCGAAAGTCCTTAAGTGGTTCGTTTTAATAAAGTTTGGGACCGAAAGTAGAATTTTCAAAAGTTTGATCCTTAAATAAATTTTTGGTGGGACATGAACACACATATGTGAAGCTAGTTGGTACACTTGTGTGGCAAATATTTATATATGTATGTATAGGGAAACTTCTACACTTAGTAGAATTTTCAAGAACAAAAACAAAGAAAACAAGCTAGAGCTCTCGGGTGAATAGTGCTCGGGTTACTGTAGCACGAAAAAAATTCGCATTTTTTTCGAGTTTTTGATTAATTGACGCTTCAAGCTCGATATATTGGCTTTCCTAAGTAGCGTGGAGGTGTTGGTCGGTCGAGA
>JAPFFP010000070.1:16696262-16707117 GCA_026153255.1 Solanum medicagineum
CGCCCCAAAAAATGTACTTTTGAATGCCCATGATCATAATTTTTTTATATCTCAAAATCTGTGCATCATATCAAAAATCTGACTTCATATTCTCGATCAGTATGAAAATTGAGTGGAAAATGGGTATAATTGGAAATTTCGAAGAGACGTAGCGAAAAAATAATTTTTGCTAATTTTTCACGAAATAGTGTCTGTCCTTGCCCAGGCCACGATGCGCCTAGGTCGCGGAGCAGTACAATGTTGTCCTTCGCGTTTGGTCTGCGTCGCGGACTGGACGCAAACCAGTACAACTTTTTCCTTAATTTTTCTTATGCGCCCAAGGGCATTGGGGTCATATCCCCATGCCTACTAAAACGTGAAATCACCCATACTTGGCCATTTTTCAACTCTATGTCTCACAAAACCCTCTCTCGAACACCTCTAAGACTCTATCAATTCTCTGATTTAAATCTAAGGATCTCAAGCTCCACTTTGGAACTCAAGGATTCATTTCAAGCTCTAGGATAACTTCAAGTTCACCTCAAGGAAATCAAGGTTTAAGTTGTGTGGGTTTCATACATTGGGTCCTTTCACCCATGGAGCCCGACCTTTCGTTTTTCATAAAAATTGTATGTTTTCAAGTTGTATTATCTATGGATATCTCTTATTATGAATTATGAGCATGAATCTTGTTGGAGGTTTATGAAATATTGATTGATTATGCATGACTATCCATTTTAACCTTATACCAAGATTTGATTATATCTATTGGAACTATAATTATTTTGGGCTATGAAGCTATGCTTTATCATGAGCTTTTATAATGGATTTCAAGGTACCCTACACGAGGTTTTTACTACATGTTGGTGGGTTGATTTGAATTAAGTTTACTCCTCTTATTTCACTCATAAATTGCATGATTTTGAATAAGTATCACGAACCCACCATCTGTTTGATAAAATGTCAAGTTAAGAATTTTCAAGTTATTGATGACCTATTACATGATTTACAAGTCAAGTGACTTCATGATGATTAAGGTTTTTCAAGTATGTATTGAATTGATGCAAAAGCATCTATTATTTTACATGTATCAAGTGAAGCTCTATTTCAAGGTTTTTAACTCTTGTGAGTCATTCATGTTAAATCAGGGGTTCAAATATGATATGATCTACTCTCATGTTGAAGTTAGGCTCACTACTAGAGGTCAAACATATTTCAAGAGCTACTCATGTTTCTATGTTTCTTACAAGCTAAACAAGTTATGGTTATTTCAAGTATTTCGTCAGATTTGACTTAGCACCGATTGAGGCTTAAGATAAGGGCTCGACTCAAGGTGTCCTTACATAAAGTCTTCAGTCTCTAAACTATGTGCCACCATATGATTATGATTATTACCCTTGCTATACTAGTGGATCCATCTAGTTATGTTATCAGATTTGGTTTGCCTTGGCAAGTAGACCACACCTAGCCGAGGGGTGTCATGCCCGTCCACCTTACCGAGGGGGTCTCATGCCTTGGATTCTAAGTTGTAACTACTTGGTCTATGTTAGTTGAGGTCAATTCTCACATATATATGCTATATATATTGTGCAAGATGAATATTTTACAAGCATATTTTATTACGAGTATTGATCATGCATGCCATATTGAGATTATATATCTATTACTTATGATTATGCATTTTGACTATATCGGCTTATGTCTTGTTACATTGCATCCCACATACTTAGTACATTCAAACGTACTAATGCATACTCTATACCTACATGATATTACCATGTAGGGACCGGAGCATCTTTTGATCATCCTCCACGTGGATAGTTGATACTTCGGAGATAAGCTTTGGTGAGTCCTCGAGTTCAAAGACACTATCTACATTACTCTTGCTATTTTGAAACTTTTTTATTTTGAACACTTATTATTCTGAGGGTGAGCCCAGAAAGTGTCTTGGCCCCTCTCCATTCCAAGTTGTAGGTGTTGTTGGAGACTATGATATACTTATGCTATGAGCTTGACTCTTTTATGCTTTTATGTAAATCAAGATTTCTCTTAGTCCCACTTCCCTTTTTATTTATATCTCTTGTTGGTGTTTATTTTTCTTCCGCGGCCAAGGATGTGTGATTGATATGCTAAGAGGCTTGTTTGGGTTCCTTCGGGTTCCTATTCACCGTGTCACGACTAGGCCCTAGGCTTAGGTCATTGGGTTCCTTCGGGTTCCTATTCACCGTGTCACGACTAGGCCCTAGGCTTAGGTCATGATAATAATCAAGCATGAAATTGTATTCTTCAAAAATAGCTTTACATTATGATTATTGTATTTACTAATCTTTCAAACAAGCTACATCAAAAGTATGAACTGAGTTTTTATGATGAAATTTAAGCAAAGTGTTAAAGATGGTAGGAAATTCTCTCCTAAGTATGAATGTGTGATGACGAAAGGCCTATACTTAAATCATATAAGTTCAAGGAGCTATACTATATTTTATCATTGTGGATGGGTGATAGAGATGACCCTTCCCACATCACATGATTTTATAAGTTATGACTTCTATTCCGCTGAGAGTTTACTTAGAACAGAGTGGACCTTAGGATTGAGGTGATCTCCATAGTAGAGGCAAGAGTGTCATATTAAGATACCATTTTCTCATAACTATGTGTCACCATAGAATGAAGGATCACCCATAGTAGAGCTTTGATTCCTTAAGAAGGGACACCCGTAGGCTTTATCTCTTATGTAGCTTAGTTGACCCACATAGGCATTAAGAGTCTATCTTGGCAAGTAGTCTCCCCTTTTCTTCGATATAAGGATAACACTGGAACTCCATGTTATAGCACACATGGTAAGCTTCTCACACTCCTCTTGGCTAGTTGTCTTGGTAGCACATCACTTGATTGGTAAGCCCTCATAGTACTTCGAGAGTTGCTCATCAAGCCTATGATCTCATTGTTAGCTTGGCTTCCATTTGACACATTTAAATTACTTTTGTTAAGGTAGAGCTAGGAACATGTCCATAACCCCCACCTATGTTAGTACAATAGAGACATGTCATGATAAAAAAAAAGGCATAAGTTCATTTAATCAGGCATAAGCTCTACCTTTATCTTTTGACTTTATTTTGACACTTACCTATCATTTTGCTTCTATTGTTGATTTACTTACCTTATGTATGCTTGATATGCTAAGATGGATCGGTAGGATTTCTTCAAAAATTCCAATCGTCATGTCACACCGAAGGCCTAACTTGGATCGTGACACATAAAGTAGGAAGGGTTTGAAAGTCTTATTTTGATCAGAAATATTTGAATAAATTTTGTGAAGTAGAGGAATAGAAATGATAAATTATAACAAGTACAAAGGTGTCATAATCCATTTCCAAAAAAAAATAAGGTGACCTCTCTCCTCTGATGTCATTCCAATATGAAGAATGTCCAAAACTACTTGCCCTAATTTTTCCTAGGGCCAATTAAAAATTTTGAATTTGTGTGTTTTGTTGTTTATACATGTGCTATTTTTTCCTCTCACATACATACACTTGATGATTGCTTATATCTACCACTATATTTGCTCAACTCCTCCACAACCATGTTATGTTAAAAGGTTTCAATACATTTTCAAATTTCAGGGATAAAAAAGCTTAGCGAATAAAAGTTCATTCCAAGTATCTTGAAGGCCAGGCAAACACCAATGTGTACAATCAGCATAGATAATAGGGTTTGCTAGTTGTTCTAGTGTTAATGGATTCCATTGCTTCTTGTAAATTGATGTGTGTGCATCCTTCCTATAACTTGATAGTTGTGTTATGTTGAGAAACGTTATAGGCACTTCTGATTTACTAAACACTTTTCCTAACACTTGCATTAAGCTTTTGCTGCAATCTGATCCCCAGTAACTTGGATCTTCTATCATCTTTGTTTCATTGTAACAATTCTTATCAGCTTCACCTCCCTAATCCGTGCTTCTACCAGATTGACAAAGATTTACCATTAGACTTAAATCAAAATGCCAATCCAAAATTTACAGTGTTTTATGCGGTGCTAATTTATAACTACAACATATGCTTAATTTGATAAACCAACAACAATAATAATAACAACAACACAAATGGGTATAAGGAGGGTAACGTAATATGCAGGTGTCAATTTGAGTTTAAATGTAGGTAACCCGCCCAAACTTTTATGGGTCAGGCTCAAGATAATTTGCATTGTGTTCAATCACAGCTCATTCAAACCTTAACCTACTTTGAAAGAATCTTTAATTGAATACAATTTAATCTTCAGTTTCTGTCACCAGCATAACTGGCGAATGGGGAACCCCAAAGAACCCCAAACAAGCCTCATAGCATATCATTATACATCCTTGGTCGCAGAAGCAACGTAAAATAACATAAGAAACATAAACAAGGGGAATTAAGACTAAGGGAGAGAGATAAATTATTAACTAACATGTAAAAGTTTAGAAAACGAGGGCAAGGGACTAAGGAGAAAGCTTGCAAAACAAGACGACCCTGAAAAGTGCTCGAAAACATGCCTCAGAATGCTCGAAATTGTAAATTCCATATATCTCAAAATCTATTTGCTACTTCAAAAATTTGACTTCATATTCTTGTTCTGGGGGCAAAAATTAGGTGATAAAGGGTTTAATCCTGATTTAAGAGCGAAAGATTAGCAATTATGAAATTCCAGACTGCAATTTCTAAAGGAGTTTTCGCGACGCCTCGCAATGCGCCACTGTGTAAAAGTGGACTATTTTTTTAGCTCGGTCCAAGATTTCTAACTCTTGGACCTAAGTCTTCCCAAACGTACTTTTACCTATACTTAGCCAAATTTCACCCTCATATCATCCTAAACATTTCTTAATACTCACTCAAACACTTAGTCATATTTTCACTCCCCAAACTCAAGTCCCTAACCCTCATCCTAAGCTAAGGTTCTCCTTCAAGGTTCTTCTTCAAGCTTCAAGTCTCCATCTCTAATCTCCACAAAGTTCATCTCTAAGCTAACGTATGTGGGTTTCTTTCACAGGTTCCTTCCATCCATGATGCCCAAGCATCCTTTTACTCAAATTGCATGATTTAAAGTTGATTTGCAAATGGATCTTACTTATTATGAAATTCACTACACACTATGTTAATGCTATGTAAAGTTGTGACTGTTTTGCTATATTTTGAGCTATAAATCTTTGATCTATTGTAAGATTTGATTAGGGGTTTTGATATATATTGCTTGAGGGTTTTTTAAGGTGTTGATTGATGGTTTTACAATGGATTTTCTTGCATGATTTCATCTCTATATTTCATGGTTTATACTAGCATTACACACCCTCTAAGTGTTTTATAAAATGTCCGGATGTGGTTTCTTGAGAAGTTGAAGGTCCAAAGCATGAAGATATGATATGAATGACTATATGATGATGAAAGGAGCTTATGTATATGATAAACTCTATATAAAGTGTTGCATTAGACCATGCCTTATTCGGGCGGACTAAGAACCTGGATAACCTAGATAAGGATTTGTACTCATCAACCTAGTGAAGGGTTTATACTTCTACACCTAGTGATGGGGCGACATCATCACTAACCTAGATGGGGGTTTGTACTCATCAATCTAGGGAAGGGTTTTTACTTCTCCACCATGGTGATGGGGCAGCATTATCACCAACCTAGATGGGAGTTGTACTCATCCACCTAAGTGATGGGGCAACATCATCACTAACCTACCAAAGGGTTGTACATTTAGAAATCTAGCTTGGTCGCTTCTACACATATGATATCCTATATAAGTATGAGTTACTTAAGCATGTTTTACTTATACAATGATCATGCATGCCATATTGTTATATTATGTGTATTGTCTATTGTTATGTATTTTTATTATGATGCTTAATTCTTTTTTGAATTGTACTCTACATACTTAGTGCATTCAAATGTACTAATGCATACTCTAGCCTACATGATGTCGCCATGTAGGATCTGATGCCCAAGTTGATCATCCTCCTCCTCCACGTGGCTAGTTCGATACTATTCAAGCTGGTTGGTGAGTCCTTCACTTCGGGGACCTTAGTCTATGTATTGTCTATTTTGACTTTGAGGTGAGCCTGTCCACTTTGTTTCAGCCCCCGCTCTTATCTATGTATTAGAGCTGCTTATTGGTCACGTTATATATTTATGATATGTGTTTGACTCTTGTCTCTTGATTATGATGATATGGAAGTGTTTCCCCTATGCCGCAATTTCCCTATTTTTATCTCATGATGCTTGATTTATTGTTTTCGCGACCAAGGATGTGGAATGATGTTCTAGGAGGCTTGCTTGGGGTCCCTTCGAGTTCCCGTTGCACCATGTCACATCTAGGCCCTAGGCTTGGTTCATGACAAACTTTGTATCAGAGCACTGGGTTGATAGTCCTCGGAGTCCAACACAACGCGTCGATTAGAGTCCTACTCATGGTTGTGAAGCGCGCCATGACTATGAATAGGAGGCTATGAGATGTTTTAGGAAATGTTCCTCTTCTTCATAAGTCGTTCTATAGAGTTATGGTATGTTTTCCCCCCAAAGATTGTTATTTGCTATGCTAGATCATGCCAAACACTCGAGGATGAAGAGCCCAAACTCTCAAGGAGCAACCTAACAATGGTGAGCTCCGAGATGCTCCCCCATGCTTGCCCAAGTTGTGGCAAACCAAGTCAATCAAGGGGCCCAAGCCCCTCATGCTACTACCCCAGGAGCAAGGGTAAGGGCATGAGGATGAATCCTCCAGTGTTCTATGGGTCAAAGGTGGATGAGATCCACAAGACTTCATTGATGAGGTCTATATGATATTGAATATCATGGGTATTGGCCTAAATTAAAAGGTGGAGTTGGCGGCCTACTAACTCAAAGGGGAAGCTCAAATATGGTATGATCAATGGAAGGGTGAGAAGGGGCTTGGTAATGTGGTGCTTTGGGAGGAGTTCAAATTGGCTTTCCTTAACTGGTTTTTTCCTCTTGAGCTTAGGGAAGCTAAGTTGGTGGACTTTATGAACTTGAAACAGGGTGCTATGAGTGTGAGGGAGTATGCCTTCAAGTTTAATCAACTTTCAAGTATGCTCTTCATTTTGTGGTCGATCCTAGATCTAGGATGAACAAGTTTGTGATGGGTGTCTCTGACTTGGTAAGTGAAGAATGTCCATTGACCATGCTATTTAGTGACATGGACTTGTCTCGATTGATGACCTACGCCAAGTAAATGGAGGAGGAGAAATTGAGCAAGAGAAGGGCGCATGAGGCCAAGAAGGCTCATCTTGGGGGTAAGTTCCAAAGAGGTAGCCGATTCCATCAAGGCCGAGGGTATCACCATGCTACTAATAGGGGATTTGCTAATGATCTCCCTAGGCCTCAAGGTGTTGGTGTTGTGGCTCCCATTGATGAGTGTCCTACATGTGGGAAGGGTCACAAAGGCCCATGTTTGAAAGATTCTAATGCAAGCTTTAGTTGTAGGGAACTTGCATACAAGAATGTAGATTGTCCAAGAAACTGTGGGAAAGTCTGGGGTGTTAATGCGGTCCCATTGGGGAGAGGTGGTCCTCAAGGTGGTTCCCCAAGACACAATTGATTTTATGCTCTACATGGGAGGCAAGGGATTGGTGAGATCCCCGATTATACCGGTATGTTGAAATTCTTTGACTTTGATATGTATGCTTTAATTGATCCGAGTGCCACTCTTTCCTTTATTACCCCTTTTGTTGCTAAAAAGTTCCATGTTTTTCCTGAGTTGTTATATGAGTCATATGAAGTGTCTACTCCTATTGGTGCCTCTATTGTTACTAGGAAAGTTTATAGGAGTTGTCCTATTTGCATTTTGCATAAGTTGTTGTCTTATGATCTTGTTGAATTAGACATGGTAGATTTTGATGTCATTCTTCGGATGGATTGGTTGAATGCCTACTATGCTTTTATTGATTGTAGAACCTGCAGGGTCAAGTTTCGATTTCCTAATGAACCCATCCTTGAGTGGGAAGGCCAAGATGTGGTGGTCAAGGGTAGACTCATTTCATGCATTAAAGCCAATAAGTTAATTCCTAGGGGGTGTTTGTATCATCCTGTGAGCATAAAAGATGTAGAGTCCAAAGTCTCTTCCATTGAGTCGGTTTCGATTGTAAACGAGTTTCTTAATGTTTCCCAAATGACTTTCTTTGTGTCCCTCCTGAAAGGGAGATAGATTTTGGCATAGATCTCCTTCCCGGTACTCAACCTATCAACATTTCCCCTTACCGTATGGCCCCGGCGGAGTTGGAGTTAAAAGGGCAATTGAAAGATTTGTTGGAAAAATGATTTATTAGACCTAGTCAATCACCATGGGGTGCCCCAATGTTCTTTGTGAAAATGAAGGATGGGTCACTTAGTGACTACCGACAACTCAATAGGGTCACCATCAAGAATAGGTATCCTCTTCCAAGGATTGAAGATTTGTTTGACCAATTGCAAGGGGCTCACTTCTTCTCTAAGATTGATCTTCGGTTCGGGTATCATCAAGTGAGGGCGAGGGAGTGTGATATTTCTAAGATGGTCTTTCGGGCTAGATATGTGTATTCTTGTTTTCTGTGATGTCTTTTGGGTTGACAAATGCACCGGCCATCTTCATGGACCTAATGAATAGGGTGTTCAAACCTTACCTTGATTCCTTTGTTATGGTCTTTTCATTGATGATATTTTGATCTACTTACATAGTAGGGAGGAGCATGTGGGTCATTTGAAAGTTGTGTTGCAAAGGTTGAGGGAGGAGAAATTGTATGCCAAATATGACAAGTGTGAGTTTTGGTTAAAGGAGGTTGCATTCTTTGGTCATGTGGTGTCAGGGGATGGTATAAAAGTGGAACCTAAGAAAATCATGTGATAAGAAATTGGCCTAGACCTTTGACCCAGTCGGATATTAGGAGCTTCTTGGTTCTTGCGGTTAATATGTGGGTCATTCGAGGGTTGTGTTGCAAAGGATGAGGGAGGAGAAATCGTATGCCAAATATCACAAGTATGAGTTTTGGTTGCAGGAGGTTGCATTCTTGGGTCATGTGGTGTCGGGGGATGGTATAAAAGTGGTTCCTAAGAAATCCGATGTGATTAGAAATTGGCCTAGACCATTGACCCTGTCGAACATTAGGAGCTTCTTGGGCCTTGCTGTTACTATAGAAGATTTTTGAATGGGGGTTCTCCTCCATTGCTTCCCCTATGACAAAATTGACTCAAAAGAAGGTTAAGTTTGTGTGGACCGATGATTGTGAGAGAAGCTTCCAAATATTGAAGGATAGGCTTGTGTCCGTTTCTATATTGTCACTACTGGATGGGCTTGAGGGTTTTGGTGTGTATTGCGATGTATCTAGAGTTTGTTTGGGTTGTGTGCTAATGTAAAATGGTAAGGTCATAGCCTATACAACTAGGAAACTAAAAGTGCATGAAAAAACTACCCTACCCATGATCTTGAATTTGCCGCCGTGGTGTTTGCATTAAAGATGAGGCATCATTATTTGTATGGGGTGCATGTTGATGTCTTTACCAATCATAAGAGCCTCCAATATGTCTTCACTCAAAAGGATCTCAACATGAGGCAAAGGAGATGGTTAGAACTTCTTAAAGACTATGATATGAGTGTATAATATCATCCGGGTAAGGCAAATGTGGTGGTGGATGCCTTGAGTAGGGTGTCTATGGGTAGGTTAGCCCATGCTGATGGTGGTGGAAAGGAGAAGGCTAGGGAGGTACATCAATTGGCTAGATTGGGGGTTAGGTATAAGGAGAATAGTGATAATGGTGTGGTTGTTGATGGGTCTAAGTCTTCATTAGTTGATGAGGTGATAGCGAAACAAGATCTTGACTCCTCCTTGCTTGAATTGAAGGCCTTGATGAAAGAGGCCAAAGTAGAGGATTTCTCCTAAGGGGGAGATGGTTCCCTTAGGTACCAAGGTAGGTTGTATGTGCCTTATGTTTATGGTTTGAGCGAGAAGATCCTTGATGAGGCCCATAATTCTTCTTATTCTATCCACCCCGGTTCCACCAAAATGTATAGAGACTTGAGGGATGCGTATTAGTGGGGAGGCATGAAGAGGGACATTGCAAAATTTGTTTCTAGTTGCCATAGTTGTCAACAAGTCAAAGCCTAACATCAAAGGCTGGGTGACCTAACCCAAGACATAGAGATTCTTACTTGGAA
Organism: Solanum medicagineum; assembly: GCA_026153255.1. Classification (NCBI taxonomy): domain Eukaryota; kingdom Viridiplantae; phylum Streptophyta; class Magnoliopsida; order Solanales; family Solanaceae; genus Solanum; species Solanum medicagineum. The sequence goes on from JAPFFP010000070.1 coordinate 16,706,421, forward strand.
CTAGAAGGTGATTAACATGGGATTTGTGGTTGGGTTGCCCAAGACTAGGAAGGGTTTTGACTTCAAATGGGTTGTGGTTGGTAGGATGACGAAATTGGCTCACTTTCTCCTGATTAAGACCATATACAGGGCTGAAGAGTATGCAAGGTTGTAAATCCATGAGATAATGAGGTTGCATGGGGTTCCTTTGTACATCATATCGGATCATGGTGCACAATTCACTTCAGACTTTTGGAGATCTTTTCAATGGGGTCTTGGTACAAAACTTTACCTTAGTATGGCCTTCCACCCTCAAATGGATGGCCAAGCCAAAAGAACCATTCGAACCCTTCAAGATATGCTTAGGGCATGTGTATTGGAGCTGAGGGGTAGTTGGGATGACCATCTTCCTTTGATTGAGTTTGCCAACAACAATAGTTATCACTCTGGCATTGGTATGGCTCATTTTGAGGCTGTTTATGGGAGACGTTGTAGATCACCAGTTGGTTTGTCTGAGGCTGGAGAGATGGCTTTATTAGGACCAGATCTGGTTGTGGAGAAGAAGAGACCTTTAATTCAAAGTGGGTGACTGGGTTTGTTTGAAAGCTTCTCCAATGAAAGGTGTGGTCCTTTTGGTAAAAGGGGGAAGTTGAGTCCAAGATATGTTGGCCCTTATGAGGTCTTGAAGAGGGTTGGCAAGGTAGCTTATGAGTTGAAG
>JAPFFP010000070.1:16707217-16717469 GCA_026153255.1 Solanum medicagineum
TGGGAGGGAGGGGGGGCGGGATAGGGGCTGGTGGGCCTGGGGGTTTTGTAGGGGGACGGGGTAAAAAAATGAAAATCTCAAAATTTAAAATATTTTGAAAACTTTAAATAATTTGGGTCCATCATCCAGAGTAGTGGCAATATCGACGATGATGTCACACATCGTATTGGAGCAATATGGATGAAATAGAACTTTGCCACTAGAGTATTGCATGATAAAAAGATACCACTTAAGCATAAATGCAAGTTTTACAGAATAGTGGTTAGACCGTCCCTGTTGTATGGGGTGGAGTGCTGGCCAATTAAGAACTCACATGTTCAGAAGATGCAGGTCGCAGAGATGAGGATGTTGAAATGGATGTGTGGACACACCGAGGGGATAAGATTAGGAATGAGATCATTCGGGGAAGTTAGGGGTAGTCCATATGGTAGACAAAATGAGAGAAGCGCGACTGCGATGGTTTGGCCATGCATGTGTAGAGAAGAAGTGTTGCTGCTCCTGCTAGGATATGCGAGAGGATGAACTTAGGGATTACACAGAAGGGTAGAGGTAGACTGAAAAAGTATATATTGGGGGGAGGTTATTAGATAGGATACGATGCAGTTTCATATCATCGAGGGCATGATCTTAGATAGAACAGAGTTGAAGTCGCGTATTAGGGTAGAAGGTTAGAAACATTGGGTTTTAATAGGTTAGTAGTCATATTGTTATGTATTGTGTTGTTATTGTTACTCATTTATTTACTTACTTTGATTGTCGCTATATACATTCATTTATTGTTCATTTTAATCGTTTCATATCTAGTATTTTCTGCTATTGGGGATGATTTTTGAGATGGGAGTATTTCGAAAACAGGCTCTCTATCTCTTTGAGATAGTGATAAGGTCTGCGTACATTTTTCCCTCGCCAGACTCTACATGTGGGATCTTCACTGGGTATGTTATTTTTGTAAAATATTTTGAAAAAAAAGTTGTTTTTTGAAGGGAGGGAGGTGGGGAGTTGGTTTGGTAGAGTATGTGGTAAAAACAATAATAATTTTTTTTTGTTCGAAGGAGTGACATTGGTATGGGGTAGGGATTGGAATGGGGCGAGAAAAAAATCTTATAATATGAAGTTGGAGGAGCCTTTTGAAAAATATTTTTCATAGTTTTTGAAAAAAAATTGAAAAAAATAAATTGATTCGAAAAATATTTTATAAAATATTTAAGCTAACCAAAGAAGAGAAAATTGAAAACTATTTCTGGTCATACCAAAGACATCCAAAATGAGAATATGTAATAGATACTCACTTGTAATGAGAAGGTGACATGCTAGTGAAAAATACTCTTGTTTTATTTGAATCCATATTCTTGTTGACCCATCTCAACAAACTCTTCATGGTCATGCGATACGCATCCTCTGTGGACACCTCGACTATGTCTTTCGCTTCATCCTTGAAAGACCCATTTTGCCTGCATTAATTAAACACGTTAGTTTTTTTCTTTGTGCATACATTCACCTAAAAGGAAAATAGAGAAACGAAGAAATTACAAAATCTTGAAGGGCATGCCAGTTATCCACCATAGGTAAGTGTTGAACACAATAATGTCAGCTCCTTTCCACTTTTTTCCATGCTTATTTATTGTTCCTTTCCGGACAACTCTATCAGTAATCCTATGTATGACTATATCATCAGCATTTGATTCCAGCAGAAATGGTGCCCAGTAATATTCGATTCTTGCATTATAATCCTTAGCAGTGAAAGCAGTGAGGGAACCAAAAGTTTCCATGGATTCAGCATTCTTGGGAATGAGTTGATGAAGAAGACTATGGAAGCAAATTGTCCTCTGTTCAACGAATCACCAACGAATAACATCCTCTTTCATCGAAGGCTTTCCAGCATCAGTATTCCATTGAAACTGCCATAAATATGTCAACAAATTAAAGCCCCATTCTTGTCAAAATTAGTAAAGCTCGGCCATCATTGATGTAGGAACAATACCCATTCCTTTAAAAAAAAAGTAACCAGGTGTTATTGGGTATAAACTTTAATACACTAAGAAATTCTTTTAATTTTGTTGTTCTAAATTAAAGTTATGTCAAATTATCCTTTAATTTTGTTGTCTTAAACTTGTCATTTGGAAAATTAAAATTAAAAAATTGTCAAAAAAGTGTTTAAAACAAATTAAAAGAGAAAAATAAATCATTCTTTTTAAACGGAGAGTCCTTCAACTAATTTATGTTTTTGATAAAATTGCTATTCGATTTAAGGGATGTTACGTAAATATGGAGGAATAAGATATGGATGGAGGGGTAATGATATGGAATCATTTTGGCAAGGGCAGATAGAGTAGTTGAACTAAAAAACAAAATACTTATTACTTTATCCGTTATCAGCCACTAACACGGTTCCGGTTGAATCCTAATATATAATTTGCAGATAAACACGTAAACCAGTTCAACTTAATTAATAGTACAAATTAATATATACTTTTCTATTTTTATGGCGGTGGTGTTTGGATTCCTATGTTTTACCAGTTATGTATATTTAATATATTGGTGATCATGGCTACAAAAGAAAAAAAAATGGAATTGAGAGAAAGTGAATAGTGTAACCTTGGAAGAGAGCAAGAAAGTGGTTGCCATCTCCAATATAGATAGTCCTTGTCTGGTCGACCATGTTGTTGACACGTTAATTGTGGTTGTATGTAAGGACATGACTCGTATAATGGCCGGCTCTTCTTCTCCCAAACCCAACTTCCGCTGAAAACGTCGCATCCTTCTTCTCCAATTACAAATGCCAATTTCTGTTTCTTCCTCTCTACCACCACAATGACAAATCTTGTAAGCCAATGTATGTTATCAAAAGGTAAAAAATTAATGTGAATTACTTACTGATTCCTGAGATAGGATTGTAATTAGAGCTAGACAGCTTGGGATGAGGTTGGCTAAAAATGATTTCACCGTAAAGAATAAAGAAAACAATGAAGGCTAATAAAGTCAATAGAAAAGGAAAAAGAAGAGCTTTTCTTTGAAGAGAAGAGGGAGGAGGAGATGACTTCATTTCTCTATAAAGGCTTTGGCTGGTTGGTTCGGTTCCCTTTTCATGTGATTTACTTAGGGGTAAAGTTGTCAAAACACAACCCCCGATTCATGTGAACAAATATTTGTATTATCTTCTCGAAACCTGAGACTTGTTTTAAATTTCCCCAACTTCTACTAGCTTTTTTACACTCTCTTTTTTTTTTCTTTTGCTGAAATGGAAATTTGATAAATTAGACAGTATTTACAACCCTTATAGTTGGGTCCGCTGCCCCGTGGTAAGTGTTTTGTTGGGCCACACCCCGGCCCATAGGCAAAAAGATTGCATTGTCTTGTTGGGCCACACACCGGCCCATAGGAAAAACATTAGTGATATTAATTGTTCTTTCAATAGGAGTTCCTACTAGGTCTGCCAGTAATAACGACCGGACATACATAGGAAGGTCCCTCAAAAAGTGTTGAGTGTCAGTATGATGTGTTGGCATGCGATACTTAGCTTGCTACCCTGTTTTGCTCCCTGAACACGTGCTCGAGTTCTTGAACTTCCAGTACCTGAATCAAGCACCTGCAAATGAAGGATTAGATTTTGATAAAGTGTACTATCTTTTTCAAGTAAGGAAATCAACTCCTTGGAGTCAGTTTCGATTTTCGGAGGGACAATTCTCTCTTTCGTTGCCCAGAGAAATCCTTCCCAGAGTCCCTGCAGTTCAGCTTGCAAAGGGTTGGTCCATGCTAGATTGTTGTTGAAGCCCCCCACCCAGCTTCCTTGGTGATCTCTAAAGACACCCCCTCCTCCTCCTGGACCTGGGCAGTCTTTTACAACTCCATCAAAATTCAATTCTTTCCAACCCAAAGGAAGTCGCTGCCAGCTAATTTGGATTCTTACCCTGTGGAGATTGGTTCTTTCCTTTTGGGTTACCAAAAGATTATATTCCAAGGCTCTCTCGTAAGCTAGGGCTACTTTGGCTTTGTCATTTTTGTTGTTGAACTGATTGTGGTTCCTTGCCAGCCAAAGATGCCAAAGGCAAAACGGAATGAGGTTTCCCTATGATAGCATGGGGTTAAAGCTTTTCCGTTGAGTAGCCTCCCAGATTTGCCTCCAGTTTTGGTTGTCGACAGCACTGATGTCCAAAGAGGGAGGAGACGCGGAGAGAGTAGATATGTCATGCCAGAAGGCAGTAGCCTTGGGGCATCTGAGGAATATGTGAGTGGCATCCTCGATAGGGTGACCACAAGTACTACAGGCAGGGAAGATGTTCATGCCCTTGCTATTTAGTGATTGGTTTGTGGGCAACCTGTTATGATTCGTGGAAATGTTTGAGCTTTTTTTCTCTCACCATCCCATATATATCACATTAGTAAAAGTAAATTATAAAATTAAGATGAAATTAAAAATATTGACTCCACTTATTTTTTTACATCTTTATATTTTGACATTTTTAGACTGTTGTCACTACCCCTATCCTAACGACTCCGGAATAAAGGTCTACGTTTTTTTATGTATAGAAATTCATTTATAAAGGAAATTTTGAACAGGCTTCAGTAAAACGTGCAATTTATGAACAAACAAAAAAAAAGGTTCTACAAGCTAGGCCGTGTTTTTATATTAGAAAAATGTTTGATACAGAAATTTTATTAAAAAAATATTGTTAAGTCATGTGGGTTGTTTGTGTGGAATATGGAGCATTGTCTTCTTCCTAATCCATGTGTGTGGAGTGTGGAACATTCGTCTTGTTCCTAATAATATTATGTGTAACGAGGAAGAGAGGAAAATTATTTTCCATAAATATCTCTACAGTATTTGTTCCTTTCGATATAATTGTTGATCTTTTATGATTAACTATTATACATTTATTTATGGTAATATTTGACAATTAAATGTTATTTGATTGTTATGGGTAAAAATTATTCAAAATTTTCATTTTTATATTATAAGAAGATAAAATTATTCAATTTTAAAATCTCAAAACATATACATATTCCACTTAACTATAAATTAGAAAGAGCTAATGCATTACACTAAATATTAGCATTTTTTTCACCACTTAATACAAAGTTAGCAAGAGAATGAAGTCTTTAATTGATGAAAGTATGCATTCACATAATATGTTTTTGTCATAAATGATAAAATAAAGTTTCAGAATATCTAACCGAAATCTTTCCACTGATTGTTGGTAAGTTTGATGGTTTCTATTTCAACAGAGATGGTTGTTGCATTACTATAAAAGAAAAAGAGAATTGTTATGTAGAAGGATAGTTTACAAAAAATATGTAATTATAAAGATGATTATAGTTGTTAGTACAGATAAAAATAAATCTATTATAGAGAGATAAATATAATATAAAAAATACAAACAAAAATGACTTTATAATAAAATACTAATATATAAAGATATTATTACAAAGAGTATAATCAAGAATAGCCAGACTTATACGTCTATTTTTATATTATTGATTCAAACTTATATTTTTAATCCGCTTTATGCCCTCTGAAGCATGTATATGCACTCTAATCTACCCAACCCAAATGAGTTGTTCTTTTAAGACCTTACCATATTAAAGAAGTCCATTTTGCCTGTTGCCTTCTATTTTGTTCTTTCCAAATATCGCACATGGATTTTTTTTTTTCTTTAATTCTAAAGACTATTGATACATCATATCATTAATTTACCTTCATGTGTATAATGTTCACATGAAATCTTGATGTGCTCTTATTGTTATATGATAAGTGGTCAATAAAGATCCAATAGAATTACATGGCTTAGTAACATGATTTAAGTTGATTCTCTTCTCCAAATTCTCTCTCTATACATTCAATTTGCATGATTAATATTTATAAAGCTTTTTGAATTAGATTAAATTGAAATGACAAACTAAGGACATTTAATCAACAAGTTTCTAGAACCTAATTATATTTTCATTATCAACAAATGAGCCAAAACCTTCATAGTGATTCAGACTATAATGCTGGAATTTGACATGAAACTATCAGTAGTAAAAAAAGTTGACTTGGAATTCTGCATAAGTTTAGCTAGAATATAAATAGGATTGTACTTGCCTTTACTATCAGTAGTAAAAAAAATTAACTTGGAATTCTGCATAATTTTGGCTAGAATATAAATAGGATTGTACTTGCCTTTTTTGAACTATATTTTTATATTTAAAAAGGTAACAAGTTGTCACGATCCAAATTGGGCCGCTAGTGGCACCCACATTTACCCTTCTAGGTGGGTGAACCAACATATAAATCTCAATTTATACTAACAATTCACTTACAAAATATGATAATAATCGAATGGTTGAACTCATAAGCATAAATAACCCAAAATTACTAAGTTTATTACTTAATGTTTCCCAAAATTCGAAAGTCATCACATCAAGGATATCTAATCTCAAATACTAAGTCTAATTATATCAACACCCAAATAAATGAATAAAATAATTTATGTCTGAAAATGTCATGACCCGAAAATTTGGCGTGATGACACTTGCTCAATTCTACCAGAGCAAGTCAGTCTTAACTCAAAAGGGATAATAAATATAACACACGGAGGCGTTTAAAATAAATAAACTCAAAGTGAGAATTTTCATAAACTTAAATCCCACTCAAGGATTGGCTGTCACGCATACAAGCCACTAGAAATACAAAAAATAAAGAAATACAAGTCCAAACTGTCCTTCTTCTCAAATAGAACAAGTACAGAAGAAATAGGAACAAGAGAGTTAGCCGGATATCAACAGCTACCTTCTCTTCGTCTCCGAAGAATCCTCGACGTATTAAGGAATTATTTTTCACTGTCCACGTTCACCACCTACACGATCTAGAAGCAAAGGGGTGAGTACCAAAAACCACGCGGTACTCAGCAAGTGAACTAATAAACACAAAATTAAAATAATATAGAATACCGGTACCCCTAACACTCCAACTACAACCTGCATATAGTCAGTCCCGCATAACAGTTCACAATACACATAGCATATAGTTTAATAACCATACCAACTGTCATATATCAATACACCAGGGATTAAGTGCAGCTATCACAAGTTTCACAAAAAACTCACATGTTTATAAATAATAAGGAGATGGAATGCAATGCAATGCAATGTCACATAAAATGATGCATGTCTGTCCTAGTGATACACATCCGCTGATCATAACATACCTCAGTCAGAACCCATGGGGGCCACACATGGACCATGTATCTGTCGCAGCGTGCGACACGACCCTCGAATTATAGTATCCGTCGCGGCGCGCGACATGACCTTCGAATCATAATATCCTTTTTAATTCTCTTTTTTTTCTCCAGCCGGAACCATTTCCCCATCAGCTTTACTTTTCTTTTCTTGGAACATCCAGTAATCACATAGTAAATGCACAATAATCATGTTCATAAAAATATGCAAGATGCCCATACAAATTTATATATCTCTCAAAAATTAAGAGTGGGTAGCCTAATAACATCAATGTTTTCACATATAGTAAATTTTCATTATTAATTCACGAGTCGAATATCAGCATAGGATAACTACCCAACCCAAAATATTTCAATCAAAGCCTACATAAATCATTCTCAACACCTCACACAGAAAGTACAAGATTCTATATACTTAACAAAGGTTAAGAAATCCACTTGCCTTAGTCAAATCTCGATCAATTTAACACTTTGGCCTTTTCTTTCTGAATGGAATCCGCAGCACCACGATCTACACAAATAAATTACTAATATTTTAAACTGACATACCAACAGTAGTGAAAATTACTAGTAAGGTATGAAAATAAAACCATTTATATAAAATATCTTATTATAAAAGATTTAAAACATAGGAGTAACTTACAATAAAATTGTCGAAACTCCTCGCAATAAACCACTTCCCTTCAACTTAATAAAACTCTCAAATATTATGTAAACTTATTATTAATATTCTTATTATTTTGTGTGCTCGATACTTCAAATTGAGCAGCCGAATGCTGCTATTTATAGGGGAAAAATGGCCGGACATTCCAGTAGAAAACACGACCTAACCTTAATTAAATAATACAAAATTATGTCCTAACTTTAATAATTAGATTAAACAATTCCTAAGATAAGAAAAATTGACCTAACTTTTAATAATAAAAAAATAACCACTAAATTGACCTAACTTTTAAAAGATAAAAATAACCATTAACTTTAATCATAAATAATTAAATAAAGGTGGTGGTACTAACGGGTTTTTACATTATCCACCACTAGAAATCATGTTCGTCCTCGAACATAAATTAAAAGAGAGTACCTGAAGATTCGAAAAGATGAGGATGTATAGCTCGCATTTCTGACTCTACTTCCCAAGTTGCTTCTCGAACTGGATGATTCTTCCATTAAACCTTTACCGAAGCAATCTCTTTGTTTCGAAGCTTGCGCACCTGCCTATCTAAAATAGTAATAGGCTCTTGCTCAAACGACAAGTCTGGATTCAATGCTACTGAATCGAATGAGAGTATATGAGACTCATCGGGTACATATTTCTGAAGCATAGAGACATGGAATGCAGGGTGCACGGATGATAAAGTAGGTGGCAAGGCCAGTCTATAGGCCACCTCTCCAACTCTTTCCAAAATCTCAAACGGGCCAACAAATCGAGGGCTAAGCTTGCCCTTCTTCCCGAATTGCATCACACCCTTCATGGATGATACCCTGAGCCAAACGTGATCGCCTGCCATAAACTCCAAGGCTCGAACCCTTCTATCTGCATAACTCTTTTGTCGACACTGAGCAACCAACAACCTATCCTGAATCATACGAACCTTTTCCACAGCATCTCTCAAAAAGTCTGCATCTAGCGAGTCGGTCTTAGCAGAATCGAACCAACCAATTGGGGATCTACACCGCCTACCGTATAATACCTCAAATGGAGCCATTTGAATACTGGAGTGATAGCTATTATTGCAGGCAAACTTTGCTAAAGGCAAGTGTTGGTCCCAACGGGAACCAAAATCAATCACACACGCTCGCAGCATGTCCTCCAATACCTAAATAGTCCGCTCAGACTGTCCATCTGTCTGAGGGTGAAAGGTGGAACTCATATCCAGCTGAGTACCTAGTCCATGCTGCAAGGCCTTCCAAAAATGGGAATTGAAAAGTGAACCACGATCAGTAATGATGGAAATGGGCTCACCGTGCAACCTCACTATCTGACTGATGTAGAGCTCAGCTAACTTCTCTGCTATGTACTTAACCTTGACAGGAATCAAATGGGCAGACTTAGTTAACCGATCCATGACAACCCAGATAGAGTTATAACCTCCTACAGTAGTAGGCAATCCTACCACAAAATCCATAGAAATTCGCTCCCACTTCCATGTGGGAATGGGTAGCCTCTGAAACTCACCTCCAGGCCGCTGGTGCTCACACTTAACCTGCTGACAAGTCAAACACTTAGCCACAAACTCTAAAATATCCCTTTTCATACCATACCGCCAATAGTGCTGACTTAGGTCGTGATACATCTTCGCTGTTCCTGGATGGATGGAATAACGAGTACAGTGGGCCTCCTCAAGAATTAATTTAATCAAATCACCTACCTTAGGCACACAGACTCAACCTTCAATCCTCAAAACTCCCTCAGAATCGAGCATTGCTTCTTTAGCCTCTCCTATGGTCACTTTGTCCCTAATGAGGCATAACTTCTCGTCCTCAAACTGACGTTTTTGGATCTGATCCATTAAGGAAGAACGAGCCTCAAGGAAAGCAAGTACGCCACCTTCATCAAAAAGCTGTGACCAGACTAGGCCATTTGCTAGACGCTGAACATCCCTGGCCAAGGGTTACTCCTCCACTCGAATGGCAGCTCGACTACCCATGCTAGAAGTCTTTCTACTCAAGGCGTCAGCCATAACATTCGCCTTTCCTGGATGGTATAGGATGGTTAAGTCATAGTCCTTTAGTAACTCTATCCACCTACGCTACCTCAAGTTTAGATCCTTTTGGCTAAAGATATACTGAAGACTCCTATGATCAGTAAAGTTAATCTATTTATTAGATTGAATTGAATTATATAATAATCACAATTCATTGTGCGTTACTATTTCAAAGAATAATATTTCAAATTTATTGCTTAAATAAAAATTAGAACCAAGAAACGCAAATATGAAGTTCGACATATAATATATCTTATGTCACGCCCCAACCTAGGGTCGTGACCAGCACCCGATAGGGGCACCTAAACACATGCTAACCTGAACTTCCCAATT
>JAPFFP010000070.1:16777472-16791360 GCA_026153255.1 Solanum medicagineum
TATATATGTGCATAAACGTATATCAATATTGTATAGATAGTTATGTAATGTATGCCTATTGTATAAATTATGTATAATCATGTATCAATATTATATAAATAGTTTGTAAACATGTATCGATGTTGTATAAATTGTATACAAATGTGTGTCGATATTATATAAGTAGGTTTGGAATGTATCGACATTATATAAATGGTGCATAATCGTATATCAATATTGCATAAATAATTATGTAATATAACAATGTTGATATTTAGTTGACCATTATGCATTTCCACCTTAGTAAAATAAAAGAATAAACAGAAAATAATGAAACGACAAAAAAAAATTTCACAAAAGAAACTGAAACAATTGAAAAAGAAAAAAAATTAAAAAGAGCAAGTAAAAAAAATTTAGCATTGACAATTAAAAAAAAAATATTATGTAATAGACAAATAGACAAAAAGAAAAAGGATATTAATTTACCCACAATCTATAAAGCAAAAAACGAAAAGAAAAAAGAAAGAAATAACAGATGCGCTAGGGGGAAAGAAAAAGGAGAAGAAGGAACATGGCAGAGGCCAAATGACCGATACATAAATACACAATCAATTTTAAAACGAATAGTCAAAAGCAGTTGATTGGCCAGTTTATGTAATTAAAAAAAATAAATTATTTTTTATATAAATAATTTTTTTCAATAAGCCGTGGGTGTAATTATTCCTTTATTAAAAACAGATAGATATGAATCAATTAATTGTTCTGATTGCTGGAATTATCCATAGTTAGCCTTGTGACATGGCCCGCGCGTATTTCGCCAAAATTCTGCGCGCTGACATGTCCACCGCGCGCGCCCGTGCCCCGCGGCTTTGAACTCTAAGGCCGTAACACTTGACTATTAGTAGTACTTCTTTATTTAATAAACTTAAAAAGAAAAAACTTTAAAAAAAAATCTAAAGCTGATTATCATAATCTTCAACTTATTTTCTTGGCTTTAAAAGTCAAACTTCACTATGTTTGTTTGCTATAAGTACCCGCTAACACAACATCTACGTATCCTCCAAGCAAAATAAATAAAAGCAAAGAACCATGGCTAATACCAAAGTTGGTGTCCTCACTCTGCAGCACCTATGTGGTACTTTTTTGTTTCCACTTATTATAATCTTCCTCTTTTCATTCAATTAAAAAAATTACTTTAAGATTTTATTATTACGTATACTGGTTAATTGTTTTTGAAACAGTTTTGTTGGTGGGAAGCAATTTCGTAGCATTTGGAAAAGATAAAATTTGTCCTCAATATTGTCAGCCAAATATACTAGACAAAACTTGAAATAGAGAGAATTAAAGAAATAAAATGAGTCAAACTTCTGTTACATTAAACGTTTGATTCTCATATCAACAAAATTTATATTGCTTCATGAATAATTGGTGATTATTTTACATAGCAACAGAACAAGTCATATCATGTGGAAATTAAGAAAACTGAGCAGGCAAGAAGAACCTCTGCCTCTTGCTTTTAATTCTGTAATTGGATGTAGAAGGGGTTATAGCAATTCTACAAAGGACTACTTTGAGTGACCGTTTGAGAGAATTCATGCAAACATCTTTTGCGCAATTGTCATTGGGACAAAGCGTAAATATACCCTTAATTCTCCCACCCAAACTAGTTATATCAGCCTCCATCATTGTTAATTTCAGATTCTTAATCGCCTGTCGTAGCTCTGAGAATAATTCAGGCCGATCATCGCAACAAAATGAGGCCTTAAGAATCACGCTATCATTCCTCTTGCTCATGCTCGTGCACCCTTTGTTTTCTTCTTGCTCAATTATTACTTCATCAATGTCTGTCGGAGTATTTAACACACTGCTGATTTCAGTTGTTTTTCGTTTCAGATCCTTAACATGATTAACTACACTTGCTAATAGAGTTGCCTTATCCATCTGATAGAATCACGAAAAAGGAATTAGATAATTAAGTAATCAAATTACCGCTACAACTAATTCCTGAAAATTTTGGTGCCTTCCGTCTATGTATGTTTACCTTTTCACAAGTTGGAATGAGTTTTCGGAGAGTAGAAAGCTGAGCATTAATTCGGTCTCTACGCCTTTTTTCGGCTTCACTGTGGCTCCTAGAAGCACTTTCAGCTTGATCAGAGCATTGAGGGAAATAATAAGGGTAATTTTGTACCTGTGGGAGTAAAAAAAGTGAACCTTGATTGAGATCAGCAGTTTCAGGCCAATATTCTGAACAAAAGGAATTCTCCATCAATTTTCTCTTTTGTAGTCTCTCCTCAATCTAAATGAAATTGATACATCTTTTAAAGAGATTGGGTGTCACTATTCGTAGTTACGCATGCTATTCAATGACTCATGCTGATTGGTCTAATCTACCTTTTTAATTGGTCATGTGAAAATATCAATTATGACGATGTCAATTCAAGAAGACCATTTTTTCCTGAATTCCCTTTACCAACAGAAATCTATGATAGATATAGGATCTTTAAATGTCCAGGGCATTTACATTTCTACGACAGTATATATGTAGACAAAGAACATGGCCATTTCCTGGTTCACCTACTACTGATTTTGGAATACTAGCAAATAAACAGAATCGGGCAGAGGTGAACTAAAATTTGAAATCATCGTTTTGGCTCTTTATATATCTGTTATTTTTTTTATCATATGAAGTTCGAACTTGACATAATAATTTTTGTTGAATCGGATGCATTTAGTTTAGATCCGCCTCGAGAATTAGAGTAATGGATTTCCATTTATGGATAAGTATAAACTAAAATATCATGATTAATCTGCCATTATTGTATAAGCTTAGATCAAAATCTCATGATTAATTCGTATCATATGTCCAAGACTTTTTCCGCGTTTTTTCAATCACTAGATCATTTACTCATTGATTACGAAGTAAACATGATATAGAAAAAGCAGATTAGATATTTTTCTGTACTCAAAAAAATTGTCCTTGCACAAGAGGACAAAAGAGCTTCATGTACAATCACCCATAATTCAATAGTAATAGGGTCACAATTACTCTACTTGTTGTAACCTCAACCATAATAAAAGATTGACAAGACAAGCAATCTACCATTTCCCGTTTCCCTGTAATCTTATAGAAGAATGTGTGGTCTCACGAAATTTTCTAGGATTTGCTGTTTTGTTCTGTTGTTTCCATTTTTCTCTTATCTTGGTCCCATTGATTTGTGTTCAATTATCTTGTCGGTGTCATGGAGAATGTGGCTATGATGATACTAAATCAGTACAGATATTCAAGTGCAATGCCTCCAATCAGGAAATGGATGAGCATGCGAGGAAAAATAACATGAATGTGCAGACACTCGTTGCAACACAGTACGACAAACAAGCAAACGTACCGCATTTTACTTGATCAGTCAAAAATCAAAATCCAAATATAAGGCAATTAGGCAGTTCCATAATATAGTGTTGAAGAGCTACATTTTTGTATTCAACTATACACGGCCAGCCCTACTTATCTTGGATTTAAATGAACCTTAAACTTGCGCCAAAAGAACAATTCTTAGCCATGATAAAGAAAGTGTGTCCCCTACACAAAACTCTGCTCATCTCAGGTGCTTGTGGATGGCTAGACCAGTAACATGTCCCAAAAACCCAAGGAAACCATCTACTCAGTACTCATTGAAATGGATAGCACCAACTTTCCACACAATGTATGTTGTAGCAAACATGACAGTGCTGATGAATACAAATGAAAATACAACAAGGAAGACATCAATTCCTCCTGGAAATTCAAAAGTCCATCCTGGTTTTGGCATCCCTCTTTTGCTATCATCGAACAAATTTTTAGGCGCCTCTGGAAGTCCAGATCTCTTTTTCCCTTTCTCACTTTCTCGTAGAGCCTCAATTAGTTTGCTTCCCAGCTGAGGTTTAGAGGCCTTTGATTCATTGTACCGGCTGAGAACCCTAGCTGCCCTAAGTTTCTCTCTAGCTGTCAATGGAGATCTCTTCGAGGTTGGTTTTGGATTGGAGGAAGATGCTTCCTGTTGCAAGTCTGCGGAAGTTGCAGACTCATTTGAAAATTTGGCTTCTTTTACTGTTATCTCATCTTGACCACTGGGCTGCACTTCCCCCTCTGTTTTTGAAGATTCAAAGCTTGATGTATTCACAGTTGGTGTAATAGCTTCAGAGGATGAGCTTTCAGCATTTTCAGATTCCTTAGCACTAACTCCCGTTTCAAGACTATCACTTTTAGCAACTAAAAGAAAGAAATTCTGTCTAGTAACTGGCACACATCTTCTTAACCTCCTCATCTGAAAGGAAGATAGGAAGTGTGGAACCCTCTGCAGTGAGGCATTCCTAGAGAGATTCCAGTAGTTTGCCTGTAGCTCATTGAGAACAAATAAATAAATCACAGTGAAAAAGTAACACCAAATACATGAATCAAGAACTGTGAGCATAACTCTCCATCTAGGTAAAAATGGCCATCCTTACTCACAAATTACTTGAGGTCTCTATATGAATAATCCGTATTTATTCTGGTGTTTTGTCTTAGGTTAGGACAAACTAAACTTCGGTTAGGGATTCCCTAAATCTCACACACATCCCCCAAAGTTTTCATACAATACTCTAACCAAAAACTAGAAAGAATCGTGTTAAATATTGGACCTAATGTAAGTATGGCAATAATGATTCCTCTTAACCCAACTAGTTAGTGTTGCCTATATGGAAATTTCACTTTTATTTTATCCTGCTATTTACTAAACTTACATTGATTCTAGAAATTGCATTTAATTGGATATAACTTCCTTCAGGTCATTTCAGATTTATGTCGTCACATTTTAACACAACTATCATGGAGCCAAACTTACCGGTGCATAGAGGCCTACATAAAACATTGTCAATCCATCTCAAACAAATTCCTCTTCTTCTTTGTTCCCTATATGTTGTACTTGCACAAGCTATTCGATGTAATCATTTTCAATCTTGTTTGATCTCACATCTCCTAGCATCTATGTTTTCTACGAAACCTAACTAATGGATATACTGGGCCTTAGGGACCCAATATTCACTCTTATATAAATTGTTGGTCCCACCAATATATGAAACTAGCCTTTTACTTTGATACAATTCTCTTAAGACCTATCACGCAAAACTCTTGTTGAAACCCTCCACTTTAACCAGCCTATTCTGATCTGCAGTATATGTATATTAATAGATCATATTAATCTCCTCAAAGACAGAGTGTAGATATCCGAAATATTTGCATTTGGGCATCACAATATAATCTAATATCACCTAAAACTCATTATTCTGACGTTGCGATAGTATCCACATTGGCATATCTCCACTAAAATTGATGGACTTCAATAAGAAATCAAGAAAATGTTTATCACGGAAGAAGCGTCCAAATTCAAGTCCAAAAGGAATGGGTCACATGGAGCCCAAGAGAAGGGGCCCTACATGGAGCCCAAGAGGTCGCCAAAGAGTTGAAAAATCAAGTCCACATGGTCTGATTTGCAAGCCCAAAAGGGGCTAAAACTTTTGATGTCAAAAAGTGTTGAATTGGATGTAGATTTTGGGTATAAACAGCAAATATGCACTTTTTCCCCTTATTCTTGCTGTGCAGTTTTTGGAATAGTTTTATTTAGTTTCCTAGTTTAAAGTTTCCTAATTTAAAAGTTCCCTAGTTTAAAGTTTCTTAGTTTAAAACTTCCTAGTTATTATTTTCATAGAAATAGGATTTAAATCACATGCTATTTGGGGTAGGATGAATTTTTTGTTATTTTCAAGAGAAAGGGTTAATGTTATTTGAGAGGTTTCTCTTTCATATGCTTTGTGCGTGGTGACTATGGATTTATCTTACAACATTATAACAAGGTTGCTTTAAGAGGTGAGATCATTTTTAACTTGATATCTTTGGTTCTTATTTGTAAATTAAAGAAGTTCTAGTCTTGTACTAATTGTTGTTTCTAATTTCTTTGAAACACGGGTCTGGATCACTTTTGATCTAAGCTCTTAAATTAACTCTAGTAATATCATAATTAATTTTAGTCCGATAAGTTTGAATATCAAGATCAATTAGGATTCTTAGCACTTTATCTTGAAACTTGGGAATTTTTCACATGTCTTTCAGTTCATGTCTTTAATCTTCGTATTTTCGCTTCCGCATCATTTTTTTGTTTAAGTAACCCTGGATTTTTATCACGTTGGCTACACTTGTACTGCATATTATTTATCTTACAACAACAACCAACAATGGTAATTTGTCTTATTTATACTAAAAATTCTTGCTATCTGTGTTGCTTCTCCACAGTTCAAATTTTTCTCAACTAGAGTCGTCAACATAACATCGTCTACAAGTAGCATACACTTTGACACCATATTGTATATAATTGGCCAGATAATCCATAACTAGGTTAAAGAAAAGGTACAGACTAAATTAGTGTCTGGCAGGGGCAGAGCTACATTCACTCAAGGGTGGTCAGATGAACACCCTTCATCGGAAAACTTTTTATAATATATAGGTTAAATATAGATATTTTATTGTTGAACACCCTTGATAAAAAAATCACCCACCCATGTTTTAAAAGTATGAACATCTCGACGAAAAAGCTGGCTCCGCCACTGGTGCCTGGTGTAAAACCAAGATATGGAGAACTCCTATATATCTCCTCCCCTTGTTCTTACATATGCGGTGGCTTGTTTGATATATCCTTTATAAAATGTATGTATATGATGGGAATCCACTTATTCTTCAGCACCCACGAAATAACTTTCCTTTGACATTTTATCTTATGTTGTACCTCAATGAATATCACAAGGAGATAATTCATTCTTTCATGGTAAACTTTCTTCATTTTTGAACAAAAATATAGCCTCCACCCTGGATTTAAAAGACAATTAGACAAATCCAAAACTGGTTTTTCTATGGCCTTTATAATTCCCATAAGCCTATTTACCTTCACTTTTTCCCAATGATTCGTCCTACGATTCATTAAGTTAATGCCAGACATGTTGTAGAAATTTGAAGTTGTTCTCATACATCGAAATAAGGTACTTCATTTCCACTTATTTGGCATCTTTCAGCTACTAATATAACTATAAACAGCTTGATAAACAGTATAATCGTGGCTATCAAAAGCATTTCCTTACCTGTATAAGAATACTATTTAGGCCCATAAGTTTGGTAATCCTCATATTCATAGCTTTTACCACTTCTGCAACTGTAATTCTTACAGTGTAGCAAGGCTTCTCCCTTAAACAGATGTATCCGTCTTTAAAGTTGTCCTTGTGATTTGAGTTAAACAATTGATCAAAATAATCTCTCCATTTCTCTTTGATTCCACTGTCTCATGTAAAAACTTATCGACAATTGCCTTTAATAAATTTAAGTTGAATTAAGTCTTTATCTCTCTTTTCTATCTATTGTATTAGCTTATGGATTTGTTTTTCCCCACTAAATTTTGGCGAGAAAATCACCTAGGGCTTTTCTAGCATCCGTTTTATCTTCACTCTTAGCCAAAGTTTCTCCATCTTCTACTTTAGGTAACTTCCTATACCACACTCTTAATTATTGCAACTGTAAATATTACCCCGATGTCCTCCGTCGGACAGGACTGGCCCATTATTCAACCAAGCAAGTAGTACAAGAAGTATGAAACATTCAACTGAGATCACGGAATTAACCAAAAGCAGCACTTAATTAGAAATTCTCTTGGCAGGATGAAACCAATTAATCTAAATACAAAAGAGATGCTGATTAAATAAGCAAGCATGCTTTACGCATTATGATTCATTTTAAAATCGTGCATATAAATAGTGGGTTGAGCTGTTGGTTACATAAGTAAACAGATATGTAAATTCTTGCAAAAGTATTTCAAACCCAAAAACAGCAAAGCAATTTTGAGGGTAAAAGAAAGAGGAGGTGACATACAGAGAGAGTTGAGGGAAAGACCAGACTGGAATTGAAAGAAGCGGCCATGGACTTCCTCTTTATTGTGTGTGGTTGCTCACAAAAATAGTTAAGGCCCAACCATGAAATCTTGCAAGGGTAAACTGAGATTGATGGAGAGAAAAGAAAATTTCACAACAGCGCTGCTTTTTCCATTGTTTGCCAAATGAATGGTGCTGATAGAGAGCAGTAATTATCCTCTGCTATATTTTCTAAACTTGTCACCTATATTGATTTTTTTAGATCTTCTATGTTTGTAATTTTTTGTTATAAACAAAGAAGTTCCATAATTTATATATAAAAAATTACTCTATTTTAACTTTTTATATAATCTTATCAAATGAGAATTATATTGCATCAAAAGATTTGAAGACGCCACATTCATAAATTATTCATCTTAATTTTTCTTTATAAATAATAATTAATGATTATATGTTATTATAAATTTTCAAATACATTTAATTTTACAAAGATTCATTAATCAAAATAACAACAACAACATACCAGTGAAATTTCACAAGTGGAATCGGGGGAGGGTAGAGTATACCCAAACATTATCACTATCTCTCAGAGATAGAGAGGTGGTTTCCTCGGCTCAAATAAATTCATTAATCAACAATAATAATAATTAGTTATTCTTTACTATGATCCTTTCTAATCCATATGTATATACAATCTCATCATGTAAAGCACGATTTTTTTTTCTACACAATTTAAAATGATAAATTTTGTAATATATGAATTTATGGGTCAAAATTTACACTTAAAAATAATTACAATCACAACTTGAAATTTGAAATTTGAAATTCTACTATTTTACAGAATTTGAAATCTTGATGTAATGACCCTCAAGGTCATTTTTGGCATTCTCGACAAAATTATCATTTTCCCTTCTAGAAAGTTGCCTTGGTCATTTTTGTTGAGTCCAAAAGTTGGATTTCGAAAACTTTGTAAAAAGTTAGGGTTTTGCTAAAGAAAGAGTATTTAAAGGTTTAAAATTGAAAATTTTGAGTGTTGTGGTCATCTTGAGTTTCGAGTGTCAATGTAATTTTATTGATTCCATCAACTTTGAGATACAGAATCAGATCTAGGAGAACTGACGAGATTGAATTAGGAGTTAGAATAGAAAATTTGGACGCAAAGTTGCATTTTCAATTGAATTCGGATCATAATTTGACTTTGGTCAACATTTGGAGTTCAAAAGCTCTAATGCAAATTTCGATGGTTCCATCGAGTTCAGAACGTCGTTTTCGATAGAGTTACATATTTGGTTCATATTTATTGGGTTCCGAATAAGTTCTGAGGGTCAAAAAGAATATTTTGAAGGGTGTTGGTGCAAGTTGACTACGGTCAACGCGAGTCAAAACTTTTTTCCTTTGGTTTTTATTGTTGAAAATATCTCTTTCTTCGCCATTTGGACTACTCCACTATTTTTTTCTATTTTTGGAGTTCTAAAAGTTTTGACGTGCAATTTTGAGTAAGGTTTTTCATGGATTATTCATTTGAGTAAGCCTCCTAAACACTAAATCTTTGATTTAGAGTATTTAAATTATGATTTTGACTTGAATTTTTTGTTTCAACCCTCCAATTTTTAGGGCTTTCAAGAACATGATTCAAAATTTTAAATGATGATTGCTCTCTCAATATTTACTTAAATTTTATGAGATTTTCACCCCCTAACTTCATTTTCCATGTAGAACCTGATTTTGAGCTTAATTTTCAAATTCGTAATTTTCAAAAAATAGCTAATTTTTTTATTTTTCATGTAGAACTCGACAAAGAGGTTACTTAGGAAATAAAGTCTGACATGCAAACCCGCAATCCTCATATCTTAGATGCTTCAGGTATGTTCCTTACTTTATGTTCAAGGATGCACATGATTTTTTTAGTGGTGGATGATGTGATGACCCTGAAGATCTTTTTCTACTTTTTTGACAACATTATCATTTTACCCCTCCCATTAGCAACTTTGAGTCATGTTTGGCTGATTTTAAAGGTTGATTTTCGAAAATTTCATAAAAGTTGAGATTTTTGCCAAAAATTGTATTTTGAAGTTTGCATTGTCAAATTTTAAAATTTTGAGTCATTCGAGGGTTTGAATGTCAGAATGGAATTCCGTCAATTCCAT
This sequence comes from Solanum medicagineum, assembly GCA_026153255.1. NCBI lineage: Eukaryota > Viridiplantae > Streptophyta > Magnoliopsida > Solanales > Solanaceae > Solanum > Solanum medicagineum. The sequence continues at coordinate 16,787,522 of JAPFFP010000070.1, forward strand.
TAGTTTTTAAATATAGAAATTGTCCTAGGAGAGTTATTGAAATCAGATTCGGAGTTGTTACGTGGATTTTAGGTCCAGAATTGAAAATTGAGTTTACAGTTTGAGTTTGGTTGGCTTTGGTCAACGTTTTAAGTTTCCATTCTTGGATTGATATTTTTATTGATTTATTGGTCTCGAGAGGTGATATCAATGCTAAAAACAACATTGTCAAAAATTTTAAATGCCTCAGTTTCATTTTGATGTTTCAAGTGGTCTAAGTTAGAATTAAAGCGTTTAATTGGGTTTCGAGTCAAGGAGGTATCAGATTCAATTTCTGGCATTTCCATTGAGTCAAGAATGTCAAATTTAGTCGGATTGCATTATGGTTTATGTGTATGGGGTTCTGAACGAATTTCGAAGGTTGATTCTGAGTCTTGAATTTGATTAAAAAGTGTTTATGTTGTGTTATGGTGCAAGCATCGCTATAGCGAATGCTTGGACGCTTTAGCGACCTCGCTATAGAGAAGGCCGAGTAACTGGTGTGGGTGTCGCTATAGAGACATCAGAAAGAGGGTATTCAGACTCTTGTACACCCATTTTAAAATATTTTCTTCATTTTCAAATTTTGTGAGCTTGACTTGGATGTCTTTGGACTAATTCTTTGAAAGTTTTTCATTGAAAAAGACATTTTCCACTTTCCTTATCATTACCCATTAATTACTCCTTGATTTGAACATAAGATTAGGAAGATTCAATTGAGAAAATTGAGAATTTTCATGAACTTTGAGAATTTTTATGAAATTGGTGATTATGAACTCATTCAACTCCGTTCTCAAATTGATTTACGCTGGTGGATTTCTAATCATGAAAGGAACACTTTCATCTAAAAATTTTCAAATTTTGACATTGATTTTCGACAGTGAACTTTTAGATGATTTTTTCCTTCCCCCGAATTATTTGATTTTAGTGTTGTTTGTTTCGTATTGTGATTGTGAATTTGTTTTCAAGTAGATTGTGGCGCTTCAAATTCATTTTGGAAGGGGAAAACATTATTTTTGGAGCGATTGATTGGCTAACTGAGGCAACTGGATTCTAAGCCTTGCTCAATTTATTGAACTTAGTATTTCTTTTCAATGTCAAACTTGGGGATTAGTGAATTGTTCTTGTGGATATGATTTGAGTAATGGGGATGTGAAAATGATGACATGTGTGATTTGAATTTTGAAATTATGTCTAATTGTGATTGATCAAGACTTGTGAATTGATATTGTGTGTTGGGCTTGTAATGACAAATTATGAGAATATAAAAGTGTTCATGTTGTTTTACTTGTTGAACTTTGATTCATGATAGATGGAATTGTCCACTGAAGTACTTTATGTGAACTGTGGAGTGAAATGTATACTTGAAATGTTGTTGAATTTGCTGAACTAAATACTTGTTATATAGACTAAATGATAAATTATCCTAATTATGTTGACAAGAAGTTGTTGAAAGATTTGAACTATCATTTGATGTGATTATTATGAAATGTATTGATGATGACACAAACAATTGAAAGAACAATAGGTATGATTCATGATGATTGCATAATAATATATGTGGACATCTTGTGCATTCTTATACTTGTGAAAGTGATTATTGTATTGTGATGACATATACTTGCTTGATGATTCATTGATGATAAAAAGCTAATGAAAAATGATTCTGGTTAGAAAAAAAATGAAATGAAAAGCTATGGGAAATGGTTCTGACTACATGATAACAATATAGATTTGACGTGATTACTGCATGTATTGATAATGTTGATTATTGCATATTCTCATGTCTATCTGACATATGCTTATATGATGTATTGAAAAGCCGAAGAAAAATGGTTCCGATTAGAAAAGAAAAAAATGAAATGAAATGCCGATGAAAAATGGTTCCAACTAGAAGAGAAAGAAATAAGGAAATAAAAAATAGATGGGAAATTATTTCGGCTAGCGATGAAAGTAAATGTCGATGGAAAATTATTTCAGTAGATACATGGTCCATGTGCATCCCCTATGGGTTTCGATCTAATTACATTAGCGGATGTGTATCGTAAGACAGACATGCATCGTAAGACAGACATGCACTTCATAGCATCTTATTCCATTTCGTATCATTCCTCTGTTGAACTTGATACATGTACTAAAGTATGATGTATTGAATGACTTGAATCTTGCTCACTGTTGAGATTGAACTATTGAAATTTTGTGATATATGTTGATGACTCGAACTTTGTTGTGATTAAACTATTGAAAAGTTGTGATACATGATGAATGGCTTGAGCCTTGTATATTGTGACGATTGGACTATTAAGATACTGTGATATGAAATTGTAAATGTCTATATTATCTATACTATGCAAGCTTGCCTTTTTTTATGTAAAAGTTTGTAGTCCAGAGGTATGTGGTTGGGATAGAAGGAGTACTTAGTTTTTATTCTCTACATGTGATTAGGTTTGCTTGTTGAGTACCTTAATACTTACCCTTGTTTTTCTACATATGTGTGTAGGTTGTGAGCTCGAATCCTATTGACATTCTTCATCTCTTTGTTGCACTGAGCTATTGACAGCTGAGAGGTAGTTGCTTGTTGTTTCAGCATACCCTCAAGATTGTCGGATATTTTACTAGCTTTGTTCTATTTGAGAGACAAAGAATATTGAGACTTGTATCATTTCTTCTTATTCTGATGTATTAAAGGCTTGTACCTTGTGACAACCAGTTCTGAGATAGTTTAATTGGATTATGCCTTTTAGCCTTGTTATTATTATATTATGTTAATTTAGCTTTTGTATGATTTTGTATTATATTATTGTGATCTGTCTAGACTGATTTATCTCGGTGGGATAAAGACAAGTATCATTACCCTCGAAATCAGGTCATGACAGATTCTGAGTCTTGAATTGATTGAAAAAGTTTTTGCTATGTTCTGGTGTAGTCCTCACTATAGCGAAGCTGCTATAGCGACCTAAGTGTCGCTATAGCAAAGGCTGATTAAAAGTGCTAGTGTCTCTATAGCGATACTTTTGTCGCTATAGCAACATCAGAAAGGGATTTTCAGACCCTTTTGCAATCATTTTGAACATTTTCTTCATCTTCAAATTTTGAGAGCTCAGCTTGAATGTCTTTGGATTAATTTTTCAAAGGTTTTTCATTGGAAAAGATTTTTTCAACTTCCCTTGTTATTACCCATTAATTATCCCTTGATTTTAACATCAAAGTTTGATAATTCAATCGAGAAAATTGGGGATTTTCATGAACTTTGAAATTTTTACAAAATTAATAATTATAAACTCGTTTAAACTTCATTTTTGAATTGGTTCTAACTGGTAGTTTCCTAATCATTAGAGGAACACTTTAATTTAAAATTTTCTCGATTTTGACATTGATTTTTGATAGTGAATTTTTGAATAATTTTGTCCTTTTTCTCGAATTACTTGATTTTGGTATTGTTAGTTTTATATGGTTATTATGAATTTATTTCTGAGTAGATTGTGGTATTTTGGATTCATTTTGGAAGGGGAAAACATTATTTTTGGACCAATTAATTGGCTAAGTTGAGGCAAGTGGATTCTAACAATTATTGAGCTTATTGAATTTAGTATTTTCTTTCAATGTAAAACTTGGGGATTAGCGAATAGTTCTAGCGGATATGATTTGGGTAATGGAAAAGTGAAAGTGATGACATGTATGATTTGAAATTATGAAATCATGTCTAATTGTGATTGATCAAGACTTGTGAATTGATATTATTAATGTCACAGCCCAACCTAGGGTCGTGACCTGTGCCCGATAGGGGCACCCATACACACAATAACCTGCACTGCCTGATT
>JAPFFP010000070.1:16799860-16838361 GCA_026153255.1 Solanum medicagineum
TTAAAATATTTTTTTTTAATTCTAAGTTCTTTTAATTTTTATTATTTTAATATTTCTTAAAATATTTTTTTTATAATTCTAAATTCTTTTTATTTTTATTATTTTAATATTTCTAAAAATATTTTTTTATAATATTTGTTTTTCATTTCATTCTCATCCTCAACCTTTACTTCATGTGATTCCATGCAAATTTTCACATTATCTTTTTTAGTTATTTATTCTATATTTTTTTTAATTAGTATTCTAATTTTTAAATTTAAAATTGAATTCGCTCTTGAAAAATTTATAAACTTTCATTTTTCTTTAAAACATATTTATGTACATTATGTTGAAATTTGACGTAATGGTATTGTGTTAATTTTTATTTTGAATTTAAAACTTATGTTGTATTTTTAATTTCATTTGTGTTGGTAGTATATGAATTGATATTTTATATTAAAAGATATATTATTTTTTAGTTAGATTTGATGGATTATCTTTTTGTCAAATATTTTAATAATTTTTCTATCACTTTTTTGTTTATTATCTATATTTTTGTCAAACATTGCATTTCATATGTTTGTATAAAACTCGAATTTTTAGTTTTCATGATTAATTTAATTAAAATATACTAAGATGAAGAATATAAATTGATTTTTTTTACAATATTAGTTAAGAACATATGTTTACTAATTAATATATTTTCAAAAAATAATATATCTCTTAAATATTTAATTTAACATTATTTATACATATCCTTGTCTAATATAAATTTTTAATTCTAGATAATTAAATTTTGTTTTTAAAATTTAATAGAACCTTGTAATTACACTTGAACAACCTAACAGTACACTTGTAATTACAATGTAATTACATTGTGGTAAACAAACAAGACATAATAATTACTAGGCTGTATAATTACTAGGATGGTAATTGCCACCTAGGTGGCTTTCCAAATAGACCCTTCCCGTTGGGTTGGAGATGGTCTTACCCTTCTCTTTAGGTTTGTTTGTTTGTTGATAGGAAGACAGAGAGGTGGGATGGGGCGGGGGTATGGGTGAATTTTGAAATACCACTTATACCTGCTCAATGAAGTAAACAAGCAATTCTTCAGCAAGTTCCCGATCCCCAGATTGTGAGGCAGTCTCCATTGCATCTTTGTAAAGATTATCTTTCTTCGACAGAGCAATGGATTGTTTCCACCGACCAGCTTTTTTATAGATATAAGAAGCAACGCGCCTCATCTCAAGAAGCTCGTGTTTCTCTATCTGTTCACCACACAAGAAAAGTAGAGGTTTTATCAGATATCTGATAGATACACAAAGAAATGCAATTTGGTGAACTGTCCTTCACCTTCTGTGCAAGACCAATCTGGTCAAAGTTATCGTGCAAATCTACTGATTCACGTAATCTATCATTATCTTCTTCTTCAACATATATCTCATTAAGGGCCTCATTTACAGCAGAAACATTGTTACTCTGAACAGCGATCATGTAAGGCTTCACTAGGCGAAGATGACCAGCCTGTTATAAATCCGAGAAGAAAAAAGTAGAAAAGGAGGGATTTAGCATCAAACAATCTGATCCGAACAATCCTTGTAAGGCTTCTATGAAAAGTGAGACCTTTCTCATTATGTCGACCACACGGGTGTGGTCCACCCTGAGTGCAAGAACATTTAGAAGATCATTGATGAGATCAGGATGTTCTTGCAAATAGAAGTGGACGGCCTTGTAATAAAGTTCCACATTAGCAACTTTAACAGCAATATCTTTGAACTGCATATGATCCCAAGCATCTGGAGAATGATTCATGACAGTAGTGGCAGCATTGTCAAATTCATCATATTGGATATACAAATAAGTGAGTTCTTTCCAATGTTGCTGCTCATCACAGGCACGAATAAGCTTGGGAATGTTGAGACGGGTGGAAAATAATTTTATGTGTTCCATGAGCTTCTCATAACGGTATCTAGCATATAGGACACCAAGTTCCGTGAAGATACCCATATGGGCTCGCTCCAAACCCAGCCCACTCTCCATAAGAGAGATCAATTCATTGAAACATCCTCTGTTTTGGTAATACTCACTCACTTCCTCCAGATCATCCACCTGACAAAGTAAAATAGATACAACCATATCATCAGTATTCCAGAAATTTTCGGTGCAATTTAGATAAGCATATGTTGACACAGAAGTAGTAACTAATGAAAAACCAATGCTAAGTTACCTGTACTATAATGTTAAGCCCACAAATCTGAGCTAAGCGGAACTCGTCAGCATCGACACAAGCAAAGCAGACTTCTTTCCACGTTTTTGAACTATTTGCTTTGCGCGCTGCATCAACAGCACCTTGAAATTGATTTAGCTTCACAAGTGTGCTAGCCAATTTGGCCCAGTTAGAAATAAAAGCAAATATGATCTTTGCAGCCTCATACAAGGCTTCATCATACAAACGGTCACCAACATTCGGTAGATTGGCAACATTTGGCATGAGAATAAACTCTTCAAGGTCACTCAATCGATCTATTTTAGCATATGCATAGATTAGTTCACTGTCAACCTTGGGCTCCTTTGTCTTTTGCCTTACCATCAGCAGATACTTCACCAAGTCATGGTAAACATAGGCATCCTTTGCAGCATGAATGACATCCAAAAATTGGGTGGTATCATCAGCACGAATAAATGACTCAATAGCTTCACTGACTAATCCTTCTCTCAGTTGAGCTTTAGCCACTTGGCTCCAAACAGCATCTTCTTCAACTCGGTAGGCAAACTCGACAGCGCGGTTAATATCACGAATATTATCTAGCAGAACATTGGCAGCCTGAACATACAAATTGAACTTCTTGAAGATTGCAAAAGCTTCTTCATAAAGCTGGGCTTCGACAGCTACCTCTCCTACTGCAGGTCCATCAAAATTATCAAGCCTGTTGATATAATCCATAACTCTAGATGAATCAGCTTTAATGGCTGTCAAGATAAGCAAATTTTGCAGATTGAAATTCCCACTGAATGCAGAGTTCTGGAGGACAATCTTTTCAAGAAGCTCAATCAGTTCATGCGGAAGATCGGCAGTCATGAAAGCTTTAACAGTAGCAGAAACTTGTTCTGGGCTTTTGCTCTCAGGCAGAGCAGTGGAGACAACTTGATCGATAAGCTGCCTTCTGAACTCATTTTCAGGGTTGAGAACTTTTTCCCATAGGTCACCATCCATCCTCTCAACGACATACCTAGAGACATTAGGAAAATTTGGTTGTTCATATCTAGATATCTGATAAATCAGCAGTTAAAGAGAAACTACAAAATGAATAACAAACCTGGCCTGCAGTTTGAACAAAGAGTTCTTGTTGGTTACATTAACAAGATCATCATCACATTGTCCTCTCCTATATGCAACAACAGCAAGGGTAGGATCGCGCTTCTCACAATATTTACCCACAACACGTGAATCATAGTATGGGTTGGTCGTCAGGAAGTGCTCTGGGTTATTGTTGCTATCTATGATGATCTTACCCAGAGCATTGTGTACATGCACATCCTGGCTCCCTTCACTCACAAGATGCTCCAAGAACTGTGTAAGCAGTCGGAGGCGGTTCCTGACAACAAAGAAGTTCAAGCTTAACATGGAAGTTTCTAAGGACCAACTATCAAACAATTGTACCAGATATATTTATATATAAAAAAAACCTCTTTTCACATTCATCCACAACAAAGAAGTTAAAGCTTAACATGGAAGTTTCCAAGGACCAACTATCAAACAATTGTACCAGATATATTTATATATTAAAAAAAAACCTCTTTTCACATTCATCCACAAGGGGCTCAACCGGTAGCAGAGAACGAACAGAAAGGATCAAGCCTTTAATAAAATCCTCAGGACACTCATCATCCAATAGTTGTCCCACAACTAAAGGAGCATTTCCTGGGTTGACCTATACATTGGCAGAGAAAAGTTCAAAAGTCATAAAATTATTTTTTAAAAAAAAATCAGTAAAAGAAGTACATTGAAACCATACCGACCTTTTGGACATAGCCTTCAATATACCGTAGCATGTTATTGGTATAGAGGTAGTGTGTGAGATCAGCAACAAAACTAAAACGGTCACAAACATTAATTAGAGGCCGAGCATCAGGAAGTTTGGCTTCCATCAAGAAGTTCTTGGTCTTTTCAGGATCATAAAAGTTTGAATCTCTTGTTACACGCTCAACTTCCTTGATTTGACCAGTCTTGGCAGCGGCCTCAACATACTTGAAGTGAATGTCGGGATCCTCACTGCAGGAAATAAAAATGACAATTCACCAAGCCAGCCAAAATTTCAAAAAGAGCAGTCGATTAAGCTAGCCAAATATCAAGATATCATACCTGGAACTCAAATATGATCCCAAGAAGAAATACAACCCATCATAAGACTTGAATTGCTCAAAAAGCTTTATGCAGGCATCAACACCCAACTGCTCACAATATTCTTTTGCTACCTGCAATACCACAGCATAATAGATATGTTGTAATTGGCATGTACCACTGCCCAGAAAATAACAATTGAACATTACCGAATAAGATGATGTGATCACATGATTCTTCATTGTTTATTCGGCCATGCTTCTAAAAACAAGCTACTTTGAGAAGCACTTCTATCAAACTAGCTTTCATAGAAGAACTTTTAAAGATTAGCAGTTCGTGTGTGTTTAGTCAATTCATTTGAAGGGTGCTTTTTCAGAATATGATAAGCAGATTGGATTTTAGCCAATCATTCCAAAAACTGCTTCTGGGAATCAAATTACGATAAGGATATTATAGAGGCTTTTTTTTTTTTTTTTTAAAATCAAGGTTCATTTACAGTCTATCAACAATACAAAGTTCTTCTATAACTCTGCAAATGCCCATAAAAGAAGCAACCATATTGACCAGTTGGAGGTACAGGAAAAGATCATCAAGTAACCAGACAGAGTAAGGGAGGAAATCATTCAGTTATATAAGAAACTGTATTCTGAAACAGAAAGATGGAGACCTGAAGGAAATTTAGTTAATGGAGTTTCAATATCAGAGGAAGAAAGGACACAACTACAAGCCAGATTTTTGATGAGCATCATCAACAACAACAACATACCCAGATTTGATGAGCAAGAAGTTTATAAATGCTTGAAATTGTGTGCCATTGACAAAGCCCCAGGACCTGATTGTTACACGATGGGTTTCTTCATCAAATGTTGGGAAATTCTGAAACAGGACATCATGGAGGCCTTTCATAATTTCTATGAGCAGGAAATTTTTGAAAAGAGCTTCAATGCCACATTTATTGCCTTGATCCCGAAGAATAAAGGAACAAAGGAACTTAAAGACTTTTGTTAAGTATTTTTATTTAATAAAATATAAAACATAAAAATAAAAATATATATTAAAAAATTTATTAATAAAAATTTAGTTAAATCAAAAAAGGAAAAGGAAAAGAGGATTGTATTTATTTTTGAGAGGGATGAGTTAATTAACGCGGATAGTTTGATGATGTAATTTTTAGGTAAGAAAAATTTACATTCTGCCTCCGCTTCTATTTCTTGGAAGGAAAATTTTGTAGCTTCTTTCCAACATCAAAATAACTGCTTCTCAAAAGCTCTTTTTCCCGTTTGACCGAGCACCTCAAATCTTATCAGAAGCTTTGCCAAACAGACTACCAATTCCAGCGCACATTCTCCTGTGCAAAAATATACAAACCAAAATGAGTACCTGAACAATTATTTGAAGGTTGCCTTTGATATTGATCACTAGCAGGTCCTTCATGCACTCAAGAGCCCATTCACGTGAAATAGTCCCAAAGAACTCAACCAGAGCCTGAGACAAAGAATATAGTTAAATACAAGTCCAATCACTCGAAAGGAAAAGTCGATGCAATCCACAGAGCATAATAACCTGAGGCTCAATTGCATGTGTGTTTACAATGACACGCTTGATATCAGGGAGTTCAGTATAGTGCTGCAGAAATAATACACCAATTAACTAATTTGCAATAGAATGAAAATAAATGCATATGGTGAAAACCATACAACCTGCAGAGCCCGCACGTATAGACCAGCTTTTTCACAAAGTTGAGCAATTCGAGGCCGATCATAGTGACTGAACATTCCATTTGCTAATATAGCATCTGCTACATTGGGGAAAGTCACAAGATTGATTTCCAATACCTGTATAATGAAGGCATTACAATCTAAAAATAGAATGCACAGACAGATAAAGTTTTTCTACAGGAGAAAAGAAACCTTAGTCTGCAAAAAACCATGCTCTGGAAGGTTAGGTTTCAGAACATCCAACAAAAATGCTGTTGCCTCGCGGATCATGTTCCTCTGATGACAAAAAGAAAAGAGAATTACATCAGCTATATGTGTACCCAGTAGAGATGGTAAATAAAACTTCTAAAGCGCCCAATTTAAAACCCGTAGCAGATAAAATGTTGGAGTGAACTGTGTCAGTATAATACTAAACAAGCATTTTGACATCATTAAGAAGCCAATTAACCTGTAGAAAAAGGCCAGTGATTGTATTGTAGTCAACTGGACAACCACCCTCCATTTGAGACATCATCAGTGCGAAGTTAACGGCTCCCTGCATATACAGACACAATAGTTCACATTAATCCAGCAACTAAGCACCATAGAAGAAGTTGTGTTAATTTTTGCTTCAAGAAAGAAGCAATTTTACCCACATCAGGGCAAAATTTCAAAGAGATGTCATAGAGGAAAACAATCAAAGCAATTGTTCTCTCCAAAACATATGTATGTGAAAGCCCAAACTGTTGAAGATTCAATGATTATCACCTTTGTTAAACCATTTCCCGCATACCTGAGGATCAGATCGAAGAATTGTTTGAAGGAGGAACAGATAGTCAGGCGTATAGCCAACCTACATCAACAAAAACATTTATAATTACCAACCTCAAATACAGCCACCATAGAAACGCTTGAACTAAATTAAAAAAATTATAGCTCAGGCCAAAACCAAATAAACATGATGACCAGCATAAGTGCATGACTAACCTGCTTGGAATATATCAGAATCTTGTCAAACTCCCTGCGGTCAGCGAAAGCAGCAAGAACTTTTGGAGTTGCTCTTGCTTTGATGTATATCTTCAAGGCGAGATCATTATCAACAGTCTACAACAAAAGGTTTACAGCTGCTGTCAGCACCCTAGGCTATGTTAAAGAGGGAAATCAATTGAAGTGGTGAACAGAAGAAAACTAGTAACATTGAATTCTAAATTTAACCTTTACAAGGTCACCAAGTTCCTCAGTGCACTCCAGCTTATCCTCAGCTAACCAGTTCTCCAAAAGGTTCTTCTTATTTTGGTTGACAACAAGTCGTGACAGTTCTAATGACTCAAAAGCATTGAGCTTCCCTTTTGTCAAAAGTGTCCCAAAGTACTGCAAAAGAGGAGGTGTTTGCCCTGGTTGAACAGGAAATCTCTGAAAATAAAGACAAAAGACATAAATACAGTGTGCATAATCCTTTTGTACAATAAGACCAAGGACTAAAATCAGTTTATTCTTGAAAATAAGTTTTGGTGAGCAAAAAATATTGTGAGGGAAAAAGTGTCTTGGTAACAAACCAATACCTGAAATTTGGCAACAGTATCAGACGTACGGAGTATGCCCTGAGGTGATTCCGCAGCAAGCTCAGCAGCCTCCTTGTACTTGGTTTGAGCAAACAATTCTTGGAAGCGCTGGACAACCTGCGACAACATTAATAGATGTAAATCCATTGTAAGGAGCAGAGAGCAACAAAATTTCCAGATGTCAATTCCATCAGAGTCAACAGCTTCTGATAAGATCACAGCTGAACATTGACAATAAAGTAAGAGGCGTTCTATTTTATTTTTGACAATGAACAAAGTAAGAGGACTAGCCACGTAGAATCTACCTCTAGCAGCTGATCCCAATAACAATCAATCTATTTTCATACTTCTATAATTATAAAAGGAAAATTTTCAAGAGCAAAAACCACGCTGCGGAGAGAACTAGTTACCAGACTTAGAAGGTCCCACAGGGAAGACATATTGTACACTAAAGAAAAGAGCACTGGAAAATCATTTCAAAACAATGATATACTGGAGAAAATATATCAACTTACCAAATTCTCAGCACCGGGAAGGTTTCCTCTTTTGGCAAGATTGACAGCAAGCTCCAGATTGTTCAACTGCAACATGGGTAAAAATTTGACACCTTACAAGGGTTCATCCAATATTTACACTTCCAGAAACAAAAATTATCAAAATACATGATTGCAGAATGCAAAGAAAATAGACTTACTTGGCCACTAACAAAAGGAATAATAGTTGCTTCATTTACTGTGGCTAGCAACACTTGGCCCCGCCTGTTGATGGCATAGAAACCACCAACTGATGAAGCTTCAGCTGTCAGGAAAATAGGGTCTGGGCTAATCCTATTTCTGTATACTGCAGTAGCTGTTTCCAGGTCATAGACGAAAAGAAGCCCAAGTTTTGTGATGACATAAATTAAACTATACTTATGAGATATCTGCGGGAAGAAAAAGAATAGTTATGTCAGAGGAAACAGAATTCACAATACACAAACACAAGATCAGTGTTATCAAAAGCAAAAAGCACAAAAGAACTCTAAGCTCCCTTGGGGCTTTAAGCGCAAACCACCAATAAAGCATGGCCTTTAATGGAAAAAGGCTCAAAGCGCGAAAAAATACAAATATATATGGTTAATAATTATAAGTATGAATGGCAAAGATTGAAAACAAATAAATTACGAGAAAATATAATATCAATTGTTTGGTGTCGCCTCTTCAGAGGAGACTAATTTGCAAGGAGAAGTGTGTCTTAGAACATTGATGACAACACTGATGCTCACATTAAGCGCTGCGAAGCCATCAACACATTTTGAGACTCGCTTTAGGGCCTAAGCACGCCTTTGACAACACTGCACATGACAACGCAATAGAACAGGATAGGCAATTGATACCTGCATGGAAACTGGGAAATCATCAGCAAAATCTGGAGGGAAGAAAAGATCTGCCTGTTTTTTCGTAAACGAAGGTTTCCCTGCAAACATTACCATATTAGGAATAGGACAAAGTTATATCAGGCAACTCTCACCACAATGTCAGTAAGAAAACCTTCAAGGATAAAATAGTGGTGAAAAGGAAAATAGGGCACAGCATATTAACCTGGCTGAGCTCCCAGCTCAATGACATGCAATTTTGATATAACCTGTCCAGCATTCAAGGATTTTGTGGCAAACGAAATGAGTATGGAATCCCTATCACTTCCAGGTACCTGATTAAATACAACAGTTACAGCAGGAAAACATCGAAGTAAAGCTAGCAACAAAAATTAAAATAGTATAGAGGAGCTTTTCTCACTCTGAATGATGCAAACGATGCAGCATGTGCCTCTAGAGATTGACTTCGCTGCTGATCCACTGAATATAATTGCATATTTCCTTTGACCAGTTGGGGCTTCTAATGACATGAAGGAAAATGATAAAATCAAATAAAATAGAATGTCGTCTTTACACATTGAAATTTGGGAGAAATAATCAAAACAAGTAATGTATCCACCTATAACAGATTTCAATGAATGTTTTAAAAAAACCCAGTCATTAGAGCTATAGATTTCCTCTCCTTTCCTCTTGCCCCTCTCTCCCCTGGTGTAGAATTTACCTTTGTTATTAACCTAATTTTCAGCCCTTCATCAACGTCATCTAGTGCATACAACAAATGACCACTTTTGGCAGGCTGCTGCAGCTAAAAGTATCCAATATGCAGGCAACAAATCTACTGCATCCAGTATTATTACCGTGTCACTACATGCAAATTCCTTTTTGTACAATACCACAATACAACAATTGAAAATCACCAACTACCAGCATGTTAATAACTCAAACGAGGGTAGATAGAGGAGCCCCACTTTGTGGGATTTCACTATAGATAGAGGAACAGAAAAACATTACATAACACATGCTTAAGAAAATGTAACATAACGTCAAAACCTCATATGAGCTTTCCTGGATTTCCCTCGCTAATTATACTTAGGGAAGGGGTTTAATGATAAAAACAAAATCTGCTATCAAAATAGAACATCAAAATTATCAGTAACAGCATGGGTTAATAGCATTACACACCTCTGGCGAACCTGGGGCAATACCAATCAAAACCAACCATTTCTCTGAAGGATCACAACGATAATTGATTATTTGATTATTGGCTAGATTGGCTGTTCTATCAAACATCTTTGAAGGCTCAGTATCACCTGAATAAAGACAATAAAATTCATTTTAAGGACAGACAACCAATCGTCACATAAAAAAGAATGGCCAGAAAAAGTAATATACACCAAAATAGGACCTTTACCTACTCAATCACAAGAAAGAAAAGTTGGTAAACATCACCACAGGAAAAGGGGAACTGTCTTACCTTCAATTGGCCAATGATAGACTGACATTTGTGTGACGATACCTAAAATCTTCGGGGTAATCCACTTCCAGAAAACAACCTAAATATAGCATACACTTAAAGAGTTATATCAACAGTATCATAAGCTGCGAAGAAGGCAACAAACTAATTAAAAGGGGTATCAATTACCTGCTCAGGCATCTGATGTGACTTCATTTTCTGCTTTGCCTCAATATTGAAAATTTGTAAGTGATCTTGAGTAGTTCCTGGTACTTGAGCTTCAAGGGGAGGAAAAAGAGAGTTTTTGCTTCATCAGAAAATTGATTACAACAAAATCCAAAGTGGAAGAGTGGTCCCATCAGATTGTATTTTCTCTTTCACACATATAGAATGTATATGGATGATGGGAAACTAGATCCTCAAAATTTCAGTGTTGAAACATTGAATAGAAAGATCTTGTTGTTTCTTCAACAATTTCTGATCTCTAGTGGACCTCTCAGTGGGATTCGAACCCAGATGAAGTTCTGACCATCTATCAGAGGAAAAAGAACGAACGGATCTTGTAGGATTCCCAATCATTGATCGCGAAAATTTCTACAATAAATTGGGTAGGTCGTTAGGAGAATTGGGAATTTTTCTGATAGGAGATCAGAGCGTTTTTCCTTGGAGATGGTCTTGGATCATCAATAATGATTTTTCTTTAGACTTCGGATACTTGATCGACCTTTCGAATAAATTTCCTGGGATCCTCTTCCTTTCGAACTACAAACATGGGAATTGTAACAAGTTCTTTGAAGAAAACATCAGCAATGAACAAAAGAATCAACTAAACCCTTTAGTCCATGGAGGAAAACAAGGTAATAGTGATTTTCCAAACTACAGTCAACTGGTGCTAATTTAGAAGGCAACATACTTGGGAACCTTTAGGTAGGATATGCATGTCTGAAGGAATCTGCTAGTAACAGCTGACTTATTTCATGGATCACAGATTTTTTGAGATAATAAAAATCACATAATTGGATGAAGATTCCATTCACAATCTATTGGTTCAACCTTGTTCCGAGACTAGTGGAGAAATATAGGGGAAGAAAGAGGGAACTTCATATGGCTTTCATCGACCTTGGAAGGCCTATGACAAAGTTCCGAGGGGTATACTATGGAGATGTCCAGATGCAACAGGTGTTCTGATGGTATATATTAGGGTGATAAAGGACATATATGACAGAGCCAAGACTTGGGTAAGGACGGTGGGAGGAGGCTCGGAGTATTTTCCTGTTGGGATGGGACTTCATCAAGGATATGTATTGAGCCCTTTTCTTTTGGATGAGCTGACACGATCTATTAGGATGAGGTTCCATGGTGTATGCTATTTGCGGATGACATAGTACTAATTGATGTAAATAGGGATAAATTAACGATCATTGGAGGTTTGGAGAGGTACTTTAGAATCTAAAGGGTTCAAACTAAGCAGGACCAAGAAAGAATACCTGGAGTGCAGTTTTGGTGTTGCGAGGGATAAAGCGAATGTTGAGATGAAGCTTGCCACTCAATCTATTCCCAAGAGAGAAAGCATTATATATCTTGGGCCCATCATCCAAGATAGTGGTGATATCGATGAAGATGTCACACATCGTATTGGGGCAGCATGGATGAAGTGAGACTTGCTTGGAGTATTGTGTGATAAGAAGACACCACCTAAATTTAAAGGTAAGTTTTATAGGATGGTTAGACCGTCATTATGTGGGGTGGGGTGGGGTGGGGTGTTGGCCAGTCAAAAACTCACATATTCAGAAGGTGTAAGTTGCGGAAATGAGGATGCTGAGATGGATGTATGGACATACCAGGGGTGATAAGATTGGGAATGAGACCATTCGAGAGAAGTTAGGGGTGACATCTGTGGCAGATAAGATGAGAGAAGCGAGACTGCAATTGGTTGGACATATGAAGAGAAGAAGTGTCGACACTTCTGTTAGGAGGTATGAGAGATTTGATTTAGGGGTTATGCGGAGGGGTAGAGGTAGACCGAAAAAGTATTGGGGGAGGTGATTAGATAGGATACGGCGCAACTTCATCTCACCGAGAACATGACCTTGGATAGAAAGGAGTGGAAGTCACGTATTAGGGTAGAAGACTAATAGTTAGTAGGGGTGGGATGTTGTTTGGCCTTGTGATATAGTAGATTGGTAGGATTAATTGTGTATTTATATTTGGTGTTGTTATTGTCCGTCTTATATATGTTGCTTTTATTTACATTTATATATATTTTCAATTTATATCTTCTAGGGCATGATATATTTGAGACGACGGTCTTCTGGAAATAGCCTCTCTATCTCTATGAGGTAGTGGTAAGGTCTGCGTACATTTTACCTTCCCCAAACCCCACTTGTGGAATTTCACTGGGTATGTTGTTGACCACCATCAGATTGATAGTATCTCAACTTAAATGCAGTAGTCAGAGACCTAAACATATTTCACAATTTCACTATATTCTCTTAAAAGTTGAGAGTCAAAGTCGTTTCTGCAGATAAAGTTTCCTCACTCTCATCAAATAAAGTAATATCTGATGGAGTCTTCCCCAAGAAAGAAACCATTAGCAGATGTTACACCACGATGTCCAAACTCACCTCCCTTAATTTCTCTTACGTTTCTTACCTTCGATGACCAAAGCTTCATATATGCACGTAGACTATACTATTTGACTTAATTACATATGTAATAGTGAATCATGTAATAGTAAAAAAGGGCAGTCAAGTGCACAAAGCATCCGGTGTTATGCCGTTATCAGAGTCTAGGGAAGGGCCTCACCCAAGGGGTGTGATGCAATGCAAGCTGAAACGCCCCACATTTCCTTATGGATGCCCCATAAGCATAGTTTCCTTATATTTCAAATTGGGGATATTTAAACACCCCTCCTCGTAGCTCGGGAAGACCCTATGATGCATTTCTTTTCAATATCTCAAAATCCGTGCAAAATTTCGCAAATCCGACTTCATATTCTTGTTCAGAGTCCAAAATTATGTGGGAAAACAAGCACCTACAAGGCATACTTCATCCGTACCAAGAAAATAATTTTTTGGCAAAACTTCGCAAAAACAGTAGTTGTCCGCAACCAGTCCGCGGCGCGGATCTGGCGCGGACTAGTTCGAAAAATTCCGAAATTGCTCTTTTTTACTCCAGGGCAGTTGGGTAATAACCCAATACCTATATACACGAAAATCCCTCATTGTTAAGCCGTTTTGAGCCCTAAAAACTAACCAAAAACCTCTCAAATTCCTCTCTAATCTTCATCAAATTCTCCATCCATTCTCAAGGTTTTCAAGAAGTCTTGTTGGAATTCAAGGAAACCAAGTCAAGCCCCAAGTCCTCCTCAAGATTCAAGTGTCCCAACCTCTTTCCGGATCTAAGGATTTCATTCAAACTTCAAGTCTCCATTCAAATCTTCTTCAAGAAAATCTCCAAAGACAATGTATATGGGTTTCAACCATTGGGTCCTTTCACCCATGGTGCCCAACCTCCCTTTTTACTTAAATTGCATGATTTAAGTTGATTTACTTATGGGTCTTACTTACTATGAAGTTGACTATGAACCATGTTGGGGCTTCATGAAATTGTGACTGTTTAAGCATGTTTTGAGTTATGAATCTTTGATCTAACTTGAGATTTGATGAATGGTTTTGATGTATATTGCATGATGGTGTTACCAAGTGTTGGTGGGTGGTTTTACATTGGATTTTCTTGCATGATTTCACTCTTTAATTGCATGGTTTTACACTAGCATTACACACCCACCAAGTGTTTGATAAAATGCCCTTTCAAGGTTTCTTTAAGTTTTGATGATCTATTGGTTGATTTATGATTCAAGTGACTCTATGATGATTTTGGGCATTCTAAAGATATGTTTAATTCATGGAAATGTTGATGATGTTGTAAAGCCGAGTTTAAGCCCTTTCTTAAAGATTTCACGTCTTGTGAGCCCTTTAATGTTGATGTTGATGCAAGGGTAATGTTTGATGATGAACTATTCTTATGTTGAAGTTGGGCTCCCCATTAGAGATCAAGGATGTTTTAGAGCTACTCGTGTCATGATTCTATGTTTCTCATAAGTTATTAAAGTTATGATTATTCCGATTATTCTGTGGGATTAAGCTTAGCACCGATGGATGGAGGGTTTGCTCTCTTTCCTTGAACTATGTGCCATCATAGGACTATGATATACCCTTGCAATACTAGTGGGTCCATTTAGTACACTTTCTCTTAAAATCCTTTCCGAAATAGGGCAGGACCCAGTAAGGAGGGTTACTTCATCCAAAATGGGGCGGGACCCTGTAAGGTGAAGTATGGTCATAAATCCTTTCTGAAATGGGGCGGGACCCCATAAGGAGGGTTACTTCATCCGAAATGGGGCGGGACCCCATAAGGTGGAGTATGGTTTACCTTGGCAAGTGGGTCGCCTCTTTACTGGTGAGGGGTAATCATCGGGATTCCAAGTTGTAGCTCGCTTGGTCTTATATCTATGTTGGTTGAGGTCTGTATTATGATCTATACAAGTTGATTGAATTGTAAGCATATTTTACGTCAAGCATCATTCATACATGTCATATTGTTATTATGCTATCTATTATTCGTGATTGTGCATTTCGATTATGTTTCCTATCTCCAGTTGCATTGCATCCTACATGCTTAGTACATTCAAACGTACTAACGCATACTCTATGCCTACATGATGTTACCATAGGAACCGGAGCTCCATTTGGTCATCATCCTCCCCCATGTTGCTAGTGGTAGCTATTCAAGTTAGTTGTGAGTCCTCCATTCCGAGGACAATGTCTTTGATCTTATGCTACGTATGAGACTCTCTTCCTTTGAAATATGCTTTGATTATGAGGGTGAGCCTGATCGCTTGTCTTGGCCCCTGCTAAGTATCTATGTAGTAGAGGTGTTGTTGGACATGATGTGTAATTATGCTATGAGCCTTGACTCTCGTCTCTTGATTTTTATATTATGAAAGTTCTCCCTTAGTCCCTTTGCCCTTATTTCTATTCTTTCAACGTTATTTAATTGCTTCCGCGACCAAGGATGTGTATGATATGCTAAGAGGCTTGTTTGGGGTTCCTTTGGAGTCCCCATTCGCCGTGTCACATCTAGGCCCTAGTTTGGGTCGTGCACAAGCATTAGTGGCTGGGTTGAACCGGTGACCTAGAGGTCACATGGAGACAACTTCACCGTTGTTGCGGGGTTCCCTTTCAAAATTGACTTATCCACTTTTAAGTATGAATATCCCAACAAAATACCAAGTCAGTTAATTCATAGATAGTACCAGCACTTCAGGTACCAAAATAGCAAACTTGAGCCAATGAAGTGATTAAAAATCTCTTAGTAAAATAATACCTTTTAGAGCCAAAATTCTGGAATTGGGATTCATAAGAGCAGAGTCTGCAGTAATAGGGCGGCGCAAAGGCTGCATTGGCATATTCATATCAATAATCACTACACTATTTTGTGGTGATGTCTCCCGGACGCATATAAACTTGTCTGATTCCATGGTTACATTTGTGAAGGTGATGAACTGTGGGTTGACACCTATACTTGACAACTGTAACACAAAGTCATATAATATCAAAATATGTGAATTTGGAAAAATCAACATAATATGATACTTTAGGTAACAGACGAAGGAATTAACTACATATTAAAGCTCTAATCTACATTCCGGACATGCTAGGTTGGGAAAGACTCTAGTAAGAGTAGCAATTTGAAGGGAATAGCATGAATTTGGCTAAAGAGAAGGACACAAATATTCAGGAAAGAGCATACTGTAAGGGCCTCTTTCATAGTGATGGGAGCATTAGCAGCCGCCATGATGGAGATCTGCGACGGGAGATCTCAGATAAAGAAGAAACCCTCCACGTACAAGGGGAGAAGGAGATCCAGAGGGTAAAGGGTTCTTCGCACTGGGGTTGCGAGTGAGTGTGATAATGTTCGAAGTTCAAATGATGGCCAGTATGGAGAAATGAATTACGGAAAGATTGTTCACTTCTAACTACTACTGGAATATCTTATGGGGAAAAATAACTGAAATTAACCTAAAAACCCCCAAATGATGAGTTGCACTTGAAAAGTTTTATTTTGATGCAGGGATCATGCAGCTACTTTATTTGAATTGCTGTTTGGAGTGATTTTATATTGTGTCATGGTACTATTGTATAGTATTATTTTATAATTAGGTAATTAGTTTGTGTTTCGTCTGGTTATAAATAATCTAATAAAGTATAATTAGGTAATCAGTTTGTGTTTTGTGTGGTAATAAATAATCTAATTAAGTTTATACATCTTAATAAGTTATAAAGTTTTTTAAAATATAAAAAATTTAGAAATATAAATATATCTCAAGAGCTTTTATTAATTTAATATTGTTAAAGTCCTAGTTATTTTTAATTATATTTTTGAATTATAATATTATTTCTTGATATAATTGATTTTTCAATAATGCTTTAAACCCCAAACTTGAATGTTAAATTACTATAATACCCCTAACTTAAAGGTTAATTTAGTATATCGAAGGTTTGTGACTTTTTGAAAAAGTTGTGACTTTTCAAGGAGTTCTGACTTTTTGGAAAGGGTGTGACTTTTTAAGGAATTGTGATTTTTTTGAAGAGTTGTTACTTTTTGGAAAGGTTATAACTTTTTAAAGAATTCTGACTTTTTTAACGAGTTGTGACTTTTCTAAAGAGGTTACGATAATATGTCCAACTTATAACTCAATTTAATATATATTTTATATTTTATTTCATATTTATTTAATTATATTATATTGAAAGCAGATAATTTTTCACATTGAAGGATTGTGACTTTTTCAAAAGGTTGTGACTTTTACAAGGAGTTGTGATTTTTACAAATAATTATGACTTTTTCGAATGGTTATGATTTTTCCAAACGGTTGTAACTTTTCTGAAGTTGTGACTTTTCTAAAAATATTAATTGAAGGATTGTGACTTTTTCGAAGAGTTATGAATTGTGACTTTTTCGAGGAGGTGTGACTTTTTCGAAGAGTTATGACTTTTTCGAATTCGAAGAGTTATGACTTTTTTGAAGATTTATGACTTTTCTGAAGAGTTATAATTTTTATGAAGGGTTGTGATTTTCTGAATAGTTGTGACTTTTTCGAATGGTTGTGACAGACTAAAGTACCGTTTAATCTTTTTTTATATATATATTGGGAGTAGGGAAAGGAAAAATGGGGAGGGGATTACAATAAATGACGCCTTTTGAGTTTTTTTTAAACTTCTGTTAGATTATTTAATTGATTTGTAAAATATTGAATTATACAAGTAAAAAATAAATAAGAATTATGTTAGAGTGCCACGTAGCTAGTTCTAACATTCTCTCTCTCTCTCTCTCTCTCTCTCTCTCTCTCTCTCTCTACACACACACACACATGATTATTTTTATATGAAGGTATATTGTGTTATTCCTTCTACTTTTTAAGGGTTTCTTTGATATGATGTATTAGAAAAATTAATATATACATTAATTTTGTCTATTACTAATATCTTATTTGATACGTTTTTTAATCTAGTGGAATCAAAATTTTCACCAAAGGATTCAAAATATGAAAAATAAATATACAAATGAGTCAAAGGAGATTCGACATCTACTGTATTACAAACATTACCAACCTGAATAGAATTATGTACTTAGAAGTGTATTCTTATTCCACTTGACAACCAATTAATTTATTATTAGTTAACCCAAACTTGTACAGACAAAGGCTACCAAAAAATGTTGCGGAGATGAATTTTAAAGGACTCTTTGTGTTTATATACTCATGTCAATTTAAACATAAGACATGATCTCATCCTCAAATACTAGCTTTGCCCTCTTACCATTCTTTCTCCATGAACTTATAGTAATTTATCTATTAAATTGAAACCAGCAAATCATTTAGTTTGGAGAAGACAAATCCTTTAACTAATACAAACCTTAAACATTGATAAACTCATTAAAGAAGAACTCCTATCCAAAAATAAATTTGATGAGAAAGACAAACGTGTTCCTAATCCCAAGTTCACTACTAAGGAGGAACGCGATGTTTAATTTTGAAATTGGCTATGTAGAATAATGACAGAAAAGACATTGTTACTCATTGAATGTACTATGACAAAACAAATATGAATCCATCTAGAAGATATTTATCTACAAACAAGCAAGCATAATAAAGAGTTTCAATTAAAGCAATAGCTTCAAATCATGAATCTAGGAACGAAAAAAACAGAATAATGTATAATGAAATTTAAAGAATATGTAATAGCCTCATGGCTTTACAAAAGCAATTTAAAGAAATTTGTGATAACCTTATGGAATTTAAGGGAATATGTGATAGCCTTATGGCTATACTTTGTGCATTTCTTTGATGGGGTTTTTGCATGTAGTATTTATTTCCCTTCGCTTTGATTGTTGTTTAGTGATGGCCAACACCAAACCCTACCTACTATCACGATCCCGACCATGGTATTGATGAATAGGAAAAGGGAAGTAGATGGCAGGATTTGATTGATGTGCTCTTATCTAATCAGCCAAACCTGACCAAGGTCAGGTTGACTTGGACAATGGGTAAAGGTTAGTTGGCACACCATGGTTGCCGATCAAGCGCCATCGTGAAATTCGACCTTCACCTTCACAAGAGCGCCGGAAGAACCTAAGTTACCGTCCTGCATGCAAATTCCTAATTGGAGTTATGTTGTCTAGGATAATTGAGTCAACGAATCATGGGGGACACAATTCCCATTTCCTTCAATTGATTGTCTTTTTTCGTAAATAGTGTAGTGTTTATTTTTGTTCTTCATTTTGAATAACAATCCCCCCCTTCCAATTTTAGAGAACATAATGTTCACTGCTTGAAATGATTGTTAGTGGATCAACTTAGTCAAGCCCCGTATTCCCTATGGATTTGACCCTAACCTCTGGTTAGGTTTATACTTGACTGCGAACGCTTTACTGTTGGAGCGTGAACAGAAAAAATTATGGCACCGTTGCCGAGGAATATAGCTAGATTCTTGACTTGATTTCACTAGTAGTTAATTCAAGTGTTAATTTCTAGATTCTCTTGTATTTTACTTTTGTTTTTTGTTTTTGTTGTTTAGTGTTGTTTACAGGTATCCAAGGGAGAGTACGTCAAGATTCAGCTCAGGCAAGAAATTGTAGGCTGATAATCACAATGGTTGAGCAAAAGCTCATCATCATAGGCGATTTATTTGAATCATTGCAACATCGTGTCTTGTATTATGGGTAGTAGTCCGAAGACCCTCAGGTTCATTTGCAAAACTTCATGCAAACACTGAGGGCAGTGCTTGGAACAAGGCAACAAGCACGGGATGCCATAACTCTTCAGACTTTTCCCATGACTCTAAGGTGCAAATTTGCGGAGTGATTAATTAAAGTTCGCACACATACTACGAGCCAACCTTACTATTCGTAGGGTCCCGTACGAGTCGTAAGTGGGGTTTGTAGTGCCCAGGTATGAGTTCTGAATTTTTCTAAGTGTTTGGTCTTCTACGAGACTGGGACCTATGAGTTGTAGGATGCCCTACGACTCGTAGTCAGGGTTTTGTAGACTCGACCTGTAGAATTTTAATAGTCGACCTGGTTGAGTATATTTGAAACAACACCAAAAGTGCCTGAAAATGTGCCTCGAAAGTGTCCAAAATTGTAATTTCCATATATCTCAAAATCTATGCGTGATAACGAAAATACGACTTGATATTCTTGATCAAGGGGTAAAATTGAGTGGAGAATGGGTCTAACCCTGATTTTAGAGCAAACGAATCACAATTTTAAAATCTATAATTTTGCTTATCTAGTGTCTGTCCGCGATGGTACCGCGATGCGCCTCCATCATGGACTAGTATAAAACTTGCCTCCATGATAGGTACGCTTCGTAGACCTATTCATTTTGTTGCCAGTGCTTTTTATCTCGATCCAAGGCTTTTGGGTCTTTGGCCTAAGCCTTCCATGCGTAAAAATACCTATACTTAGTCATATTTTACCTTCATATCATACAAGACGTTCCCCAATACTCTCCAAAACATTTAGACAAATATTTTACCGCAAATTTAAAGTCCCAAAACTCATCTAAATCTTAAGGATTTCACTCAAGATTCAAGTCTGCATTTTCAATCTTAATCAAGAATTCTCCAAAGTCAAGGTATGTGGATTTCAACCATTGGATCCTTTCACCCATGGTGCCCAGGCTTTTGTTTTACATAAATTTCGTGTTTCTAAGTGGATTTTACTTATGGGTCTTCTATTATGAATTTGAGTATAAACTATATTGGGATTTTATAGAAGTTTGATTGTTTTAACATGTTTTGAGCTATGAATCGTTGATTTATCTTGAGATTTGACAAAGGGTTTTGATGTATATTGTATGATGGTGAAGTATTGGTGGGATGATTTACTTCAAGGTTTCTTGCATGATTTCACTCTTTAAATGCATGGTTTTACACTAGAATCGCACATCCACCAAGTGTTTGATAAAAATGTCCGGTTTGGGGTTCTTAAGCCATGGTTCTTCTATTGCATGATCTATGACTTGTATGACTTTATGATGATGAAAGGATGGCATAAATGTTTTGATTTCATGAAAAATATCTATAGTGCTAAAAAGTTGATCAATTGCTTTGTTAGGGAGGTAGTAGGCCCGAACTACCATGTCGGGGGGGAGGTATGTACCTCAATTGCCTCGCTCGGGAGGTAGTAGGGCCATGCAACCATGTTGGTGGGTTTGTACCTCAATTGCCTCACTTGGGAGGTAGTAGGCCCGTGCAACCGTATTGGGGGTTTGTACCTCAATTGTCTCGCTTTGGAGGTAGTAGGTCCGTGCAACCATGTTGGGGGGTTTGTACCTCAATTGCCTTACTCAGGAGGTAGTAGGCCTGTGCAACTATGTTGAGGGGTTTGTACCTCAATTGCCTTACCAAGGAAGTGGTAGGCCTTGGTTACTATTGATGGTCTCTTCCTACACATGTAATATGGCCTATGTATGTATGCCATATTGCTATATGCTCATTTATTGCCTAAATATGCATTTCTAATATATTGTATATCTCTTGTTACATTGCATCCTACATACTTAAGACATTCAAAAGTACTAACGCATACTCTATGCCTACATGTTGTCACCATTTAAGGATCGGAGCTCCACTTGATCATCCTCCTTCTTCCACGTGGCTAGTACGATTTCTCTACAAAGCAAATGGTGAGTCCTCAACTTCGGGGACAATGTCTATGACCTATGCTATGTATAAAGACTCTCTTTCCTTTTTATTATATGCTTGACTATGAGGGTGAGCTCGGTTGCTTGTCTTGGCCCTCGCTAAGTTCTATGTTAGAGGTGTTGTTAGACAAGTTATGTAATGATGTTATGAGCCTTAAGTCTCTTTGACTCTATGATGTTATTGATATGAAGGATGTCCCTTAGTCCCATGTTCCCTTATTTCTACTTTTTTATTGTTATTCTATTGCTTCCGTGGCCAAGGATGTGTACTGATATGTTAAAAGCCTTGCTTGGGGTTCCTTCGAGTTCCCCATGCGCTGTGTCATGTCTAGGCGCTAGGATTGGATCGTGACAAACTTGGTATCAGAACACTAGGTTATTAATGGTCCCGGTTGAACGAAAAAGGTACGAAGTGGCTAGAAAAATACGAAGTGCTCGACTGGGAGCGAAAAGCTCGACATCCAACATACCACATCGATTAGAGTCTTATTCATGGTTGTGTTGTGCTCCATGACTATGAGTAAGAGGCTATGAGACATTTTAGGAAATGTTTCCGTTCTTCTTACTCTATGTCATTTTATAAGAGTTAAGGTAAGGTCCCCCCCCTAATGATTATTCTTTGCTATGCTAGATCATGCCTAACACAAGAGGAAGAAGAGCCTGCACACCTGAGGAACAACTGGTTCATGGTAAGCTCTAGGATGTTCTCACTTTGCTAGCTTAAGTTATGGCTAATCTAGCCAACCAAGGGGCTAAGCCCCTCATGCTCCTACTCCGGCATCTCGGGTGAGGGACTTTATGAGGATGAACCCACCGGAGTTCTATGGGTCTAAAGTGGATCAGGACCCTCATGAATTTATTGATGAGGTTTACAAAGTGTTGGGTATCGTGGGTGTGAGGTCGGAAGAGAAGGCCGAGTTGGGGGCTGACCAACTCAAGGGGGTGGCTCAAATATGGTACACTCAATGTAAAGAGAAGAAGGGGAATAACAATGTGGTTTTATGGGAGGAGTTTAAGACGACTTTTCTTAACTAATTTTCCTTCTTGAGCTTAGAGAGGCCAAAATGATGGTGTTTATGGACTTGAAGCAAGTGTTTATGAGTATGAGGGATTATACCCTCAGGTTCAACCAACTCTCTAAATATGCTCTACACTTGGTTGCCGACCTGAGGTCTAGAATGACTAAGTTCGTGATGGGTGTGTCCGATTTGGTGAGTGAAAAATGTCGTACTGCCATGTTGATTGGTGACATAGACTTGTCCTGCCTTATAACTTATGCCGAATAATTGGAGGGGGGAGAAATTGAGGAAAAGAAGGGGCCATGAGGCCAAAAGGGCCCGTTTTGATGGTAAGTTCCAAAGTCTCAAGGTTGGCCGATTTCATCAAGGCCAAGGGTCTTCTCATGCTCCTAATAGGAGGTTTGGCAATGACTACCTAAGGGCCCATGGTGATGGTGGTGTGGGGCCTAATGATATGTGTCCAAAATGTGGTAAGGGTCATAGTAGCCCATGCTTGAGGTCTACTAATGCTTGCTATAGTTGTGGGGAAGTAGGCGACAAGATAATGGATTGCCCTCGTAAGCGGAACAGAGGTAAGGATGTTCGTCGACAAGGCCGGGGTGGCAATGTGGTTCCTTTGGGAAGAGGAGGTCAACAATGTGGTGCCCAACGGCACAATCAGTTTTATGCTTTACATGGGAGGCAAGGGGTTGATGAGGTGACCGATGTTGTCACTAGTGTTAAAAGTTTTCTTTTTGATGTGTATGCATTGATAGACCTGGGTGCTACTCTTTTTTTTGTTACTCCTCTTGTTACCAAAAGGTTTCATGTTGAGCCCGTTTTGTTGTGTGAGTCTTATGAGGTGTCTACTCCGCATCTATTGTTGCTAGAAAGGTCTATGTAAATTGTCCCATTTGCAGCTTGCATTAAATGTTGCCTTGTGATCTTGTTGAGTTGGATATGGTTGATTTTGATGTCATTCTTGGGATGGATTGGTTGCACGCATATTATGGCTCTAGTGATTGTAGAACCCGTAGGGTCAAATTTCAATTCCCAAATGAACCCATCCTTGGGTGGGGGAGTCATGATGTGGTGGTCAAGGGTAGGTTTATCTCTTGCATTAAAGCCCAAAAGTTGATTACTAAGGGGTTTCTCTATCATCTTGTGAGGGTTAGGGATGTTGAGTCCAAAGTCCTTCCCATAGAGTCAGTTCCGGTGGTTAATGAGTTCCTTGATGTCTTTCCTAATTACCTTCTTGGTGTTCCTCCGAAAGGGAAATAGACTTTTGTATAGACCTCCTTCCTGATACTCAACCCATTTATATTCCCCCTTACCGTATGGGCCCGACGGAAATAAAAGAGTTGAAGGATTAGGCTAGCCCATCACCTTGGGGTGCACCAGTATTGTTTGTGAAGAAGAAGGATGGGTCTCTTAGAATGTGTATTGACTACCGACAACTTAATAGAGTTACCATCAAGAATAAGTATCCTCTACCAAGGATTGATGATTTGTTTGACAAACTTCAAGGGGCTAATCACTTCTCTAAGATTTATTTTCGATCCGGGTATCATTAAATGAAGGTGAGGGAGAGTGATATTCCCAAGACGACCTTCCGGACTAGGTATGGGCATTATGAATTTGTGGTTATCTCTTTTGGGTTGACCAATGCACTGGCCATCTTCGTGGATCTTATGAATAGGGTCTTTAAGCCCTACCTTGATTTGTTTGTGGTGGTTCTCAATGATGATATTTTGATCTATTCTTATAGTGAGAAGGAGCATGTGGCTTACTTGAGGGTAGTGCTACAAAGATTGAGGGAAGAGAAGTTATATGGTAAATATGAGTAGTGAGAATTTCGGTTGAAAGAGGTTGCCTTTCTAGGTCATGTTGTGTCGGGGGATGGTATTAAGGTGGACCCAAAAAAATGGATATGATTAGAATTTGGGCTAGACCACTGACCCCATCGGACGTTAGAAGCTTCTTGGGCTTAGCGAGTTACTACTGAAGGTTTGTGAGTGGGTTCTCTTCTATTGCTTCTCCCATGACTAAGTTTACTCAAAAGAAGGCTAAGTTTGTGTAGACGGATGAGTGTGAAAGGAGTTTCTAAACCTTAAAGCTTAGCTTGTCTCCGCTCCTATCTTGTCTCTACCAGAAGGGTTGGAAGGGTTCGTTGTGTATTGTGATGACTCCCAGGTTGGTTTGGGTTGTGTTTTGATGAAAAATGGTAAGGTGATAACCTATGCTTCTAGGCAACTCAAAGCGCATCCTACTCATGATCTTGAATTGGCTGCCGTGGTTTTTGCTTTGAAGATTTGGCGTCATTATTTGTACTGGGTGCATGTTGATGTGTTCACCGATCATAAGAGTCTCTAATATGTGTTCACTAAAAAAGATCTCAACTTGAGGCAATGTAGGTGGTTAGAGCTTCTTAAGGATTATAATATGAGTGCATTGAAGATTTGGCGTCATTATTTGTATGGGGTGCATGTTGATGTGTTCACCGATCATAAGAGTCTCTAATATGTGTTCACTCAAAAAGATCTTAACTTGAGGCAATGAAGGTGGTTAGAACTTCTTAAGGATTATGATATGAGTGTGCATTATCATCCCGTTAAGGCTAATGTTATGACAGATGCTTTGAGTAGGGTGTCTATGGGTAGCCTAGCTCATGTTGATGGTGGGGGCAAAGAGGTGGCTAGGGAGATCCATTAGTTGGCCAGATTGGGGGTTAGGTTGGAAGAGGTTGATAATGGCACCATTATGGTTGTTGATGGTTCAACATCTTCCTTGGTTGATGAGGTAAAAGCAAAACAAGATATTGATCCCTCCTTGTTAGAATTGAAGGCCTTGGTGAAAGAGTGCAAGGTGGATGTTTTTTCCCAAGGGGGAGATGGTGACCTTAGGTACCAAGGTAGGTTATGTGTGCCTAGTGTTGAGGGCTTGAAAGAGAAGATTCTTGATGAGGCTCATAATTCTTCCTATTCTATTCACCCTAGTTCTACTAAGATGTATAGAGATTTGAGGTATGTGTTTTGGTGGGGAGGTATGAAGAAAGACATTGCCAACTTGTATCCGATTGTCATAGTTGCTAACAAGTCAAAGCAGAACAGCAAAGGCCGGTTGGCCTAACCCAAGATATAGAGATTCCTACTTAGAAGTGGGAGGAAATTAACATGGATTTTGTGGTTGGGTTTCCTATAACTAGGAAGGGTCTTCATTCTATTTGGGTTGTAGTTGATAGAATGACAAAGTCGGCTCATTTCCTACCGGTTAATACTACTTATGGGGCCGAAGACTATGCTAAATTTTACATTCATGAGTTGGTGACATTGCATGGGGTGCCCTTGTCCATCATATCGGATATTGGTGCTCAATTCACTTCACACTTTTGGAGGTCCTTCCAAAGAGGTCTTGGAACCAAGGTAAAGCTTAGTACGGCCTTCCACCCTCAAACGGATGGCCAAGCCGAAAGAACTATCCAAACTATTGAGGATATGCTTAGAGCTTGTATTTTGGAGTTTAAGGGTAGTTGGGATGATCATCTTCCATTGACTGAGTTTGCTTATAACAATAGCTATCTTCAAGTATTGGTATGGCTCCTTTTGAGGCCCTCCATGGTAGGCGTTGCAGATCACCAATTGGGTGGTTCGAAGTGGGAGAGATGGCATTGTTGGGTCCGGATCTAGTCATGAAGGCTATGGAGAAGGTGAGATTGATTAGGGAAAGGTTGAAAAAAGCCCAAAGTCATCAAAAGTCCTATTCCGATGTCAGGAGAAGGGAGCTTGAATATGAAGTTGGTGATTGGGTCTATTTGAAGGTGTCACCCATTAAGGGTATGGTTTGTTTTGGTAAGAAGGGTAAATTAAGTCCAAGATTTGTAGGTCCTTATTGGGTGTCGAGGAGGATCAATAAGGTGTCCTATAAGTTGGAGTTGCCTAGTGAAATGGAATTGGTTCATCCGGTCATCCATGTGTCTATGTTGAGGAAATGTGTGGGTGACCCTAATGCTATTGTGCCTCTTGATGTTATTTAAGACAACTTGACATATGAAGAAGTTCTAGTAGAGTTCGTGGATAGACAAGTGAAGAGGTTGAGGAAGAAGGATGTTGCCTCTCTTAAGGTCCTGTGGAGGAATCAACAAGTCGAAAGTGCTACATGAGAGTCCGAAGCGGACATGCAAAAACGATATCCCTATCTCTTCCATTCCACTCATGCCTAAGAGACTAATCCTAAGTGTTCTATGTGATTTCATGTCTCACGTATCAACCATATATGTCATATGCATGCATTCATGTTTACATTGACAAAGTTCATGGTGATTTTTACACTTATGTTGAGATTTCTAAAAATGGTGTTTAAGTGTATTGTTGCATTCTATGTGGGGGCTGATTTTTTCATGATTACTCTTCTCATA
The DNA here is from genome assembly GCA_026153255.1 of Solanum medicagineum. Classification (NCBI taxonomy): domain Eukaryota; kingdom Viridiplantae; phylum Streptophyta; class Magnoliopsida; order Solanales; family Solanaceae; genus Solanum; species Solanum medicagineum. The sequence continues at coordinate 16,826,932 of JAPFFP010000070.1, forward strand.
TATGTTTCTTTGACATTCGGAGACGAATATTCCCAAGGAGGAGATATTGAAACGACCCCAAAAAGTGTCTCGAAAGTGTCCGAAATTGTAATTTCCACACATCTCAAAATCCGTGCATGGTATCGAAAATCTGACTTCATATTCTTGATCAGGGGGCAAAATTGAGTGGTGAATGGGTCTAATCCCGATTTTAGAGCAAAGGAAAAATATAGGGAATGTAAGAAGGACCTTCATATAGTGTTCATTGATCTTGAGAAGGCATATGACAAAGTCCCAAGGGAGGTCTTATGGAGGTGCTTAAAGGCGAAAGGTGTCCCTGGGGCTTATATCAGGTTGATTAAGGACATGTACGATGGAGCCAAAACTAGGGTAAGAACGGTGGGAGGAGACTTCGAGTATTTTCCTGTTGAGTTGGGACTCCATCAGGGTTCTATGCTGAGCCCTTTCTTGTTTGCCTTGGTGATAGACGAGCTGACGCGACCTTTACAGGAAGAGGTTCCTTGGTGTATGCTATTTGCAGATGACATAATATTAATTGATGAGTCTCGGACTAAAGTTAATGAAAGTTTGGAGGCATGGAGACATGCTCTGGAGTCCAAAGGATTCAAATTGAGCAGGACCAAAACTGAATACTTGGAGTGCAAATTCAGCATAAAGAGGGAGGAAGAATACTCTGAGCTGAGGCTTGCCACCCAACCTATCCCCAAGAGGGATAAGTTTAAGTATCTAGGATCCATCATTCAGAGTAATGGCGATATTGATGATGATATCACACACCATGTTGGGGCAGCATGGACTAAATAGAGGCTGGCTTCTGGAGTATTGTGTGACAAAAAGATACCACCCAAACTTAAAGGTCAGTTCTACAGAGTGGTGGTTAGACCAGCGCTGCTACATAGGGTGGAGTGCTGGCCGATTAAAAATATTCATGTCCAAAAGATACATGTCGCAGATATGAGGATGCTGAGATGGATGTGCGGTCACACCAGAAGTGACAAGGTTAGAAATGAGGCAATTCGAGAGAAACTGGAGGTGGCCCCAGTGGGTGAAAAGATGAGGGAAGCGAGACTGCGTTGGTTCGGACATGTGCACAGAAGAAGTATTGATGCTCCTGTTAGGAGGTGCGAGAGGCTAGATGTGGGAGCTACTCGGAGGGGTAGAGGTAGACCGAAGAAGTATTGGGGGGAGGTGATCAGACAGGACATGGTGGAACTCGACCTCACTGAGGACATGACCTTAGATAGAAAGAAGTGGAGGTCACGAATTAGAGTAGCAGGCTAAGTTCTTCTTCTTCTACCTATTCTTCTCCTTCGTCTTCTTCTTCTTCTTATTATTAGCATTTGTATTATTTTTACTATTATTATTCCTTTTTCTTTTCATTATCTGGTGTATGTGTGTTAGTTTTATCATAGTTACTTACTGTCATGTTAGTTGCAACTGTTGTTCCCTTACCTTCCCTTACCTTACATTTCATTTTGTCATATCTAGTCTTTCTGCTTATGGGTTTTGAGCTGAGAGTTCTAGGAAACAACCTCTCTACCTCTATGGGGTAGCGGTAAGGTCTGCGTACAATTTGCCCTCCCCAGACCCCACTTGTGGGATATCACTGGGTATGTTGTTGTTGTTGTTGTATAGTTTTGCTTATCCAGAGTCTGTTCGCGATGGTACCACGACGCGCCTCTATCTGGATCAGTGTAAAACTTGCCTCCGCTATAGGTCCATGTCGCAGACCAGACGCGGACCTGTACATTTTGTTGCCAGTGACTTTTATCTTGGACTATCTCAGTTTAAGGCTTTTGGGTCTTGGGCCTAAGCCTTCCCATGCGTAAAAATACCTATATTTAGCCATATTTCACCTTCATATCATATAAGACATTCCCCAATACTCTCCCAAATACTTAGACAAATATTTCACCCCAACTTTTAAGTCCCAAAACTCATCCGGATCTTAAGGATTTCACTCGAGCTTCAAGTCCCCATTTCCAATCTTAATCAAGAATTCTGCAAAGTCAAGGTATGTGGGTTTCAACTATTGTGTCCTTTCAGCCATGGTGCCCAAGCTTTCTTTTTGCACAAATTTCATGTTTCTAAGTTGATGTTACTTATGGGGTCTTCTATTATGAATTTGACTATGAACTATATTGGGGTTTTGTAAAAGTGTGACTATTTTAGCATGTTTTGAGTTATGAATCTTTGATTTATCTTGAGATTTGATGAAGGATTTTGATGTATATTGTATGATGGTGTTACCAAGTATTAGTGGGATGATTTACTTTAAGATTTCTTGTATGATTTCACTCTTTAATTGCATGGTTTTACACTAGCATCGCACACCCACAAAGTGTTTGATAAAATGTCCGATTTGGGGTTCTTTAGCCATTGGTGTTCTATTGCATGACCTATGACTTGTATGACTTTATGATGATGAAAGGATTGCATAAATATATTGATTTCATGAAAAGTATCTATAGTGTTGGAAGTTGATCACTTGCCTCGTTCAGAGGTAGTAGTCTAAACAACCATGTTTTGGGGGGGGGGGGGGGTATGTACCTCAATTGCCTCGCTCAGGAGTTAGGAGGCCTGTGCAACTATGTTGGGGGGTTTGTACCTCAATTGCCTCGCTTGGGAGGTAGTGGGCCCATGTAACCATGTTGGGGAGTTTGTACCTCAATTGCCTCACTCGGGAGGTAGTAGGCCCGTGCAACCATGTTGGGGGGTATGTACCTCAATTACCTCCGTAGGGAGTTAGTAGGCCCGTACAACCATTTTGAGGGATTTGTACCTCAATCACCTCACCAACGAGGTGGTAGGCCTTGGTTACTATTGATGGTCTTTTATGTAAGCATGATTTACTACAAGCATCATTCATGTATGCCATACTACTATATACTCATTTATTGCCTAAATATGCATTTCGAATATGTTACATATCTCTTGTTGCATTGCATCGTACATTCTTAGTACATTCAAACATACTAACGCATACTCTATGCCTACATGATTTCACCATGTAGGGACCGAAGCTCCACTTGATCATCCTCCTTCTCCACTTGGCTAGTACGATTTCTCTATAAAGCAAGTGGTGAGTCCTCAACTTCGGGGACAATGTCTATAACCTTATCTATGTATAAAGACTCTCTTTCCTTTTTGTTATATGCTTGACTATGAGGATGAGCCCGATTGCTTATCTTGGCCCCTGCTAAGTTCTATGTTAGAGGTGTTGTTGGAAAAGTTATGTAATGATGTTATGAGCCTTGATTCTCTTTGACTCTATGATGTTATTGATATTAAAGATGTCCCTTAGTCCCATGTTCCCTTATTTCTACTCTTTTATTGTTATTCTATTGCTTCAACAACCAATGATGTGTAATGATATGTTAAGAGGCTTGCTTGAGGTTCCTTTGGGTTCCCCATGCGCTGTGTCACCTCTAGGCCCTTGGGTCGTGACAATATTTGACCCCTTATTTCCTCATTTTTAAACTGTTCCTTCCCCAAAAAGGTTTCCCACACTGAAACTCTAACTATTCCGACCCCAATTCCGTCACACCCTACCAGATTCTTGCAAGACCTCCAGCTAAAGCATCACATTAGGGTTTTGGCTTCTTCCTATTTCTCTCGTTGCATCTATTTGATCTTTATTTGCTCATTTGTTAAGTCTTCTTGGTTAAATTTGGCACACTCATGTTATGATCTTTGAATATTGTTGGATAAATGTGTGTTTAATGATCATAGTGAGTATGCCCATGAAAAATGACTTTGTAAATATGAGAAATGGGGGGTATGGTCAATTTCAAATCCCTTAGTATGGTTTTGAATGATGAAATTGCCTTTATTGGTTAAGTGTGATAACAACATGTTGATCATATGTGTAGTACGTGATTTTTGGATGAAAATTTTTGAACTCATGTCGAGATTGGAATCTAGTTGATGTGGATATGTTTTGAAAACTATTGATCCATGAGATATTATCTTGAACTTTTTTAAACTCCTTTTAGTGTGTGTTAGTGCTACTAATTATGAGTTTGGAGAATAGTTGTTCTTGGGCATATCTTGACCGTAATTGGGGATTGTTGCTTGATTGTGGGATAATTGTTGATTCGGGATAGTCATGATTATGAGATGGGATTGTTTGTGTGTTTGAGATGATATTTTTCTTCGATACTGTTTAATTGTTGGTTTGAATGATTGTTGGTTCTTGTGGAAAGGTTACATGCACCATAGGTGCCTTATGTTTTCGACTATGAGGACCCCCTACGACTCATAGTGGTCCCTCGTAGGAGGCGCAGTCACCTAGGGTTCCTTAGAACTTACAATAAGAGACCCACCTATGACTCGTAGTTCCTACTACGAATCGTAGTGGGGGTCTCGCGGACCTGACTGGTGTTTTCAAAATCTTTCTGGATTGTGAATGAGCCTGGACTACGAGTCATAGGCCACCCTATGAGTCATACCTGTGCCTCGTACCAGATTCCAAAATAGAGTTTTCTTAGGTACCTTGGCACTATGAGGTTACAGTATGACTAGTAGGTCACCCTACGAGTCGTACCTGTGCCTCGTACCTACAGACCTGCAACTAGTTCACTGCATTTTGTTTATGTTTTCTTTTATTGGTTTTTGTTACTCTATTTATTCTCTTGTGAGTCCTATTTGATTAAACACTAGGGTGCTCATTGTGTTTTATGGGGTTGATCTTCAGGAAAAATGCCTCCTAAAGATAAATAAGCTATCAAGGCCTTCAAGAGGAAGTTAGTTGATGAATCCTCCGAGACTGAGCAATCTGAGGGATCTGTTGAAGTCCACAGAGACCGGATAGGCCCCGAGGAAAATGTTCCTCAGACTTGAGCCCCCATTGCATAAGTCCTGGTAGAAGTGGATAGTCCCTCCCAGTCTGAGGAGGAGGGCAATGGTAACAGACCCGGTAGTAGTTCGCTGTAGGTGACTCCTACTCACACAAAGATAGAATCAGAGGAGGTATCACATGCTGAGCAGGAGAAGCAGAGTCACAGTCTTCGGCCAACCCATGATGGGGCATCCAGGGATGAAAGCTATTTATGATCAGGGACTGGAGCCGAAAGGACAGGGAAAGCCTATCAGGTAGTTTCATGAGGATTCGACGCTGAATGACTCCAGGTTAGACATGATAATAGGAGGTATCACATGCTGAGCAGGAGGAAGCAGAGTTACAGCCTCCAGCCGACCCATGATGGGGCAAACTAAGATAGAATTAGAGGAGGCATCACATGCTGAGCAGGAGGAAGCAGAGTCACAGCCTCCGACCGACCCAAGATATGGCATCACAAGGATGAAAGCTATTTATGATAAAGGATGGGAGCCGAATAGACAGGGAAAGCTTATCAGGCAGTTCTATGACGAGTCGAGGCTGAATGACTCTGGGTTAGAAAGAGGCCAGGCTTAGATGCTGAGATTGACAGACACGGGCTAAGGTGGATATCACAACAGTTGGGCAAGCACGCTCCTTATCTAATCCAGGAGTTTTACGCAGCCTAGTACGCCACCATTCTCCGAGATTTCCTAAAGGGAGGAAATCTATAGAGCGGCTGAGGTTGCGAGAGGTATTAGTCAAGGGTCAGATAATGGACATCTTAGAGGAGACTATTAGAAGGGTTCAGGCCAAACTACAGTGTCCCTCGTTCCAGCGCCGAATGTGATGACAAGAATGCGAAGATAAGGAAAGCAGTGAGCGAGAAGGATGTTATGGTAAAAATTGAGCTGCTCAGGTGGATAGCCAGCCAGATATGCAAGGAGAGTTTTGAACCTACGTGGGTTACAAACCATGCTAATTAGATCATAAAATTGCACCTCTCATTCCAGGTAAAATTTTAGTGGTCTATTATCCGTTGGCGCATCAGGCCTACTTTTAAGGATAATGTGATCACCTTGGAGAGATTTGTACTATTAGCCATCATTCTTGCTGGCTACGAGAATGATTGGTCTAGAGTCATGGCGGAGCAGATGCAGGAGTCCGTTGTTTGGACTAGCACTTCACTGTCGTTCCCTATATTGATCATCGTTTGTGCAGTGAGTCGAGTGTTTGTGTCGATACGCACCGTGACCCACATATAGAGGCCATGCGTACTATGGATCCCAGCCTGATTAAGGCAGATGAAAACTTGGTGGCCCTAAAGCGAGCAACTTCCCCTCCTATTCCAGATCCATTTCCTCTAGAGCCGCAGACTCAGGAGCCGACTCCAACCACCACCAGTTGTACTCTAGTTGCATCAGACCCACCTCGAGTTGTTGATACAGAGACGATTCCAGGCGTACCTGCACCAACAACTCCCACTACTCAAGTTGATTCCGCAGACTATCTCTTATGCTTCTTTTGCTTTTTAGGCTTTGGTGTAGGTTAGCAAAGACGAAGCTCCAGCTAAGCGGGTTGAGGAGCCAGCTCAAACCTTGGGTTCGTCAGACGGTCCAGGCGTCAGAGGGGAGGGCCAAGGCATACACTCGTGAGATGGTAGATCAGAGAGTTAGAGCAGTAATGCAAGAGTAAATGCCTTTGGATAGGGTCTAGAAGAGACTCGAGGATGCATGATCCACTGACATGGTTTCTGTGAAGGATGAGTTGTCCAAGCTCAAGGCTGACCTAAAAGGGCCCAAACTCCCGAGGAGCAACCTAACAATAGTGAGTTCTGGGATGCTCTCACTATGCTTTCCCAAGTTGTGGCCAACCAAGGGGCCCAAGCCCCTCATGCTACTACCTCAGGAGCTAGGGTAAGAGACTTCATGAGGATGAATCCTCCGGTGTTCCATGGGTCAAAGGTGGATAAAAATCCACAAGAGTTCATTGATGAGGTCTACAAGATTTTGATTATCATGGATGTTAGGCTGAATAAAAAGGCGGAGTTGGCGGCATACCAACTCAAAGGGGTAGCTCAAATATGGTATGATCGATGGAAGGGGGAGAAGGTAAATGATAATGTGGTTCTATGGGAGGAGTTCCAAGTGGCCTTCCTTAATCGGTTCTTCCCACTAGACCTTAGGGAAGCTAAATTGGTGGAGTTCATGAACTTGAAACAAGGTGCTATGAGTGTGAGGGATTATGCCCTCAAGTTCACCCAACTTCCAAAATATACTCCTCAATTGGTGTCTAATGCAAGTACTAGGATGAATAAATTTGTGATGGGTGTGTCCGACTTAGTGAGTGAGGAATGCCGGTCCACTATGTTAATTGGTGACATGGATTTTTCCCGGTAGATGACTTATGCCGAACAATTGGAGGAAGAAAAGATGAGGAAGAAGAGGGGTAAGGAGGCCAAGAGGGCCTGTTTTGAAGGAAAATTCTGAATTCCCAAGGAAAGAAGGGTTATGGTGCCTTATGCTAGATGCCCAAGGAGTGGTAGATGCCATGATGGTCCATGCTTGAGAGGTACCGTTGATTGTTATAGATGTGGGGAGATGGTCATAAGATGAATGATTGTCCTCGTAAGTGCAACAACAGTAAGGGTGGTGAAGTTGATCAAGGGGGTTCTCTAAGGCATAATTGATTCTAGGCTCTTCAAAGGAGGCAAGAGGTGGATAGGGCGCTCATTTTTGCTACTGGTATGTTGAAGTTCCCTTGACTTAGATGTGTGTCCATTGTTGGGGTCGGTGTGCCATTGTCTCTTTCTTTATTCTTTGTTTTGCTAGTGGGCTTCTTGTGTGCCCTGAGTTGTTATGAGAACCTTTGGTGTTTACATCTTTGTTGGGCATATTGTTGCTTGAAAGTTCATAGGTATTGCTCCATGTTCATATTGCATTAGGTCTTGCCTTGTGGCTAGATGGATTTGATGTGGTGGATTTTGATGTTGTACTTAGGATGGAATAGTTGCAGGCATGTTGTGTCTCCTTTGGTGGTAGGACCCGTAGAGTTATTTTGCGAATCCCTAATGAACCCGTCATTGAGTAGAAGGTTGTCAAGAGGTAGCAAAAGGGGTGGGTCCATTCTTGTCTTAAGGTTCAATTGATCTCTAAGGGTTGTCCCATGTTGTTATTGCATAAAAGTCTTGTCTTTTGACCTTGGATGGACTTAGCTTAATGTGTTTGAGGTCTTAGGGTTGTTAGGGCTACTTGCATATCTTGTCTCCAATGAGTGTAGAACCCGTAAGGTTGTAACATGATGGTTGAGGATGGTTGATCTATTTGGACAACTACAATAGGTTAGTCTCTTCACTAAGGTTGATCTTTGGTTTGAGCTTTATCCCTAAGTGAGCATTTTTCTATTGGTAGAGTTGTTTGGTTGATTTATGCATCGGCTCTGTTTGTGGGTCCCTAGAGTAGGGTCTTAAAATCCTACCTTGATATGTTTTTGGTGGTCTCGAGTGATGAGGTATTGATTTGTTTAGACCTTGTGAATCATTTGTGGTAGCGTTACAAATCTTGGAGGATGAGAGGTTGTTTGCTAAATATGATAAGTGTGCATTGTGGGTTGCAAGAAGGCAGTTAGAATTCATTAAGTATTAAGAAATGAGAGTGCATTATTTTTCCCGGTAAGGCTAGTGTTGTGGTTGGTGCTCTAAGAAGGGTGCCTATGGGTAACTTAGCATATGTGGATAATGGTGGCAAGGAGGAGACTAGTAGGGTCATCGGTGGGTTAGATTAGAAGTTAGGTTGAGGGAAGTTGAGAATGGTAGTATAGTGCTCTTGGTGATTCCAAATCTTCTTTGGTTGAGAAGGTTTAGTTTAAGCAAGGCCTTGATTTCGCCTTATTAGAATTGAAAGTTTTGGGTGGAAAAATGGTATAGTGGAGGTTGTCTCCCAAGGGGGAGATTTTAGTTTGTGGCAACACGTGGCATAGGTGTGGTTAAGGTTGACAAATGAGTTATGTTCAAAATCATACTCATCTACATCATCAACTTCTTCTATAGATCTAGATTCCTAGTCCAGTTCATCCTCTGAATTTATTACTGCATATTCATCAATGATATCATTCTTGTTGATTCTCTGATCTTCCTCATAACCTGAAGCACCCTGTAAATTCTTATTTGAAATGGTGGCTTCATTATGTTCATTAGCTTCTCTTTGCAACCTCTTTTTCCTGGCATCCCTTCTTTTCTTGCCTAACCTGCCTTCTGATTTGTTGTTGGGGGGTTTTGTGAGGCTGGTATTGGTTTTATTTGCACTAGGAGTTGTTATATTATCCTCTTGCTGCATAACATGTTCAGTATCATTCTATCCCTCCTTGTGTATGTTTTGCATTCCCTGTCCAGTGTGTTCATTCCTCATCACCTGTTCACTATTGACAGTATTCAAATTACCCTCTTGCTGCATTGGTGGACTATGATCAAAGGCAACTGGTTGTTCATGTAATTCATGTGCCAGCACCCTTTCTTCTCCATCCTTATCTTTAGTGAATTTACTTGTAGGAAATGTTTTGTTGGTGTTGTTATATGCATATCCTAGCCAGCTTGGCGGTTTTCTTAACCTTGTATCTGTTGTTCATGTTGGATAACCATCTTCCTGGTCTGTAATCCCTTCCCTCTTGTATGCTGGATCACAGTTTCAATAGGAGCCTCTTCAATTTTATTTGATTGATAATTCATTTGCAGATCACTTTGAGTCTTATCACTATTCCCAGATGAGCTACTAGTCTGCACTAATTTGTTCTGGTGGATTGCAGATTCCCTATTGTTTTGTATATTCCTATGTCGCTTCCCTTGTCTTCTCTTTTGAACTTGCCATTGGTTGTTTTGTTGTTGTCCTTCATCTATTTAATCATGTTGCTTATTGATACCATCTACAGCTTCAGGTCTCTTCTCTTATTTCCTAGCACTTGCCCCTTTTGCTTCAGAAATAGAATCAATCCCACCTTGCTTCTCTGCTTCAAGCTCCTTTTTTCTCTTTCGATCTTCGTATCTTTGTTTCATAGCACAATTATGGATTTGGTGCTGTTGGTGCTTGCAATATTGACAGTATGCTGGTATACCTTTATATTCTATAGGTTGCCATCTTCCTATAGTTAAATCTTTCTCATCAAAGCCCATTCACACATGAGAAGGTCTATCCTTAGTTAGCTCCACCTGTAATCTAACTTTAGCATACTACCCCTTATTTTGTGGATAGAAGCAGCATGTAGATACAAAACCTTACCAATTGGAGCAAGTAAAAGACTAACAAAGTTTTTATTGGAACAATGTCATGGCAATTCTGGTAATGTAAACCAAATTGGTACAATTGTAGTCTCTTCCTCAGGTTTATAGATCGGTGTCCATTGCAGCATTCTTATAAATTCAACTTCCATACTCATTCTTTGCTTTGTCCATACAGTGATATAATCCAGTTCATTCTCCAGATCAATATACACATGTCTAGCGTTAAAATGTGTTATCTGAACGCCACCTAACAACTGAGTTTGTTGAATAAAGATCTTTCTTAATATTTCAACCTTGGGAATAGTATGAGTAAATTTGCCTATTAAGGTATACTTACAACTAGCAGCAAGCTTGACCATGTAATCGTCCTTATCAAAAATCATAGCAGGCAATCCTTGTTTGGTTGTAATTGTTGGAGTATTCAACTTAAATTTTCACTTCTTCTTTTGCTTGATTCATCTCAAGCTTAACCGCCAATGTTTGCACAACAATGTATGGGGCAGGTGCTGCATTATTCTCACCATTGTCACCCTTGTTCACCTTATCCCCTTTCTCACTCATATTAGTCTGTTTCATAGGATGAGAAGGATTCTGTTTTGCAACTTGATTATTATTCTGCTTTTTGGGGACAACTTTCTCAAAGTTGTTAGACACTTTAGGAAAGTTATGATCCATCTTCTTATTTTTCGACTCCAGACTAGTTTGTTTATTCTTAGACACCTCAACATTAACTCGATCTGTTGACAAATTAATATTGTTAATTGTTTCTCCCACATTTTCGTTTAGTCGAGCATCTCCTGTAGCAGTTGCTCCACTTTCCTGTTGTTTTTGAGCTGAATTTTTACTGTGTCAATTTTGCCATCAGATCCAATAGGATCTATCACTGTATCCTTCATCTGATTCTCTATTGTTTTATTCTCATGTGAGTTTTCCTTCACTGTATTTTCTTGTACACCTAATAGAACTTCTTTTTAATCTGATGTAGTGACTGCATCTACATTACTCAGATTCGAAGAACTCTGTGTTGGATTATTGTGAATTAGTTGGTGATTGTTGTTCATCACATCTTGGAGCGCCCTTGCAGATTGATCCGGTGGTTTCAGAAGATCCCCCAGCGGTGAGCTTTCCATTCCGACTAGATACTATGAACACTTAGAGAGAAAATTTTAGAGAGAGAAGGTTGCAGTCTCTACAACTAGGGTTTAGTGTAGATTTCATTTTTTAACTTGAAGACCCATTTTGGGGGATTGGAAATCACATTGTACTCATCTTCCATTAATCCAGGCTTGTGGTTTTCAATTCGAAGGTGTTTTTGTTTTTCATTATTTTGGGTAATCTC
>JAPFFP010000070.1:16838461-16848849 GCA_026153255.1 Solanum medicagineum
TAAATTACACCATACTCGCCATAACTTTTCCAATAAAACGATTAACTTTGACTAATTAATTTACGGGGTCTAACAGATGTTAATATATATGTGTTCAGTTCTAATGAGCTAATTAGCACAAGCAGGCCTACAATATAAAGATGTATCTGCAGGACTTTGACTTTAAAAAAATTGCATCCACAACAATTCACTTCCACAGTACTTACAACAATTACACTCCACTACCCAAGTTGAACAATAAAAACAAGATTCAAACTTTCTCCAAAATCACTCAAACATGTGTTGGTTCAGACAGTTAGCACAACTAAATTGCAAACTAACGCTTTGTGAATGAAACGACCAACACAAGCAACCAAATGGAAGAAAAAAAAAGATACCCAATTCACCTCCACAATACTTACAGTAAATACACTCTCCACTACCCAAGTTGAAAACAAAAAAACAAGATTCAATCTTTTTTCAAAATCACTCAAAAATATTTTGGAACTGAAACAATCAACACAAGCAACCAATGGGAAAAAAGAAAGACACCCAATTCACCTCTATAATACTCACAGCAAATACACTCTACTAGCCAGATTAAAAAAAAAAGACTCAATCTTTCTCCAAAATCATTCAAAAATATGTTGATTCAGACAATAAGCACAACTCAACTGCAAAGTTCTACACTTTGAGACTGAAACAAACAACACAAGCAACTAATGAGGAAGAAAGAAAGATACTCAAAAGCTGGAGTTTGAGACTAAAACGCCAAAGTTCTACACACTTTCAGACTGAAACAAACAACTAACAACAATCATGTGTGTGTTTTCATATAAGTTGGCATTTGGATGTAACTTGTTCTCTTATGCCAAGAAGACATCCTCTTGACTGGAACTAAGAACAAGTGTATTTACAGAGGAATACATATCTTCCTCATGCAAAAAACTTGCAATAAAATAGACAAAATAAGTAGTCATTAGTTATCTTCCACGACTACAGCTTACACAACTGGAACAAAAGTTGTTTTTGTATGTTTAGTAAATATTCACTAGATATCTGCCAAAACTGAAACAAAAACTCACCAAACACTGCATTTATGTAGCAGAAAGAACTAACCAAAAACTAGTCTAACAAAGTAGGAGAAAAAAGACCAAAACTGTAGCGAAACAACATAAACAACTGCATAAAAATTGATAACCAACAACAAACTTACGATAAACTAAACTTTTACATGAGAGATAATGTATTCAATAGATTAGAGATATACGAAAGATCTAGCATCCGTGTGACCTATATGAGTGATAGACAAAAGAGTGAACATAATCAGATGGTCAGAAAATAACATTGAAGTCAAACATTGAAATTGTCAGTTGAGCAAAAACTATCACATTAGTGTTACCACTTATATACACAAGTTTGCCACACTTCAAAGTTGATCTTTAATGACCATATACATCATTGTCTGGCGCTCAAGCTCGCCCATGCGTAAAAAGATTTCATATTTTTGACATTTCCACAGATAATTTTTTTAGCTTTGATACGTTACTCGATGGTGTACAAATCAAATGTGGGAGATTCAATGGCGGAATAGATTTGAGCACGTATATCAGAATGGTCACGATTTTCAATTTTGTTAAACAAGGAACCAATTCTGTTTTCTTGACTTTCAGTAAAGTCTTTCATAACTTCCTCCATAGTCTTGAGAAACGTTTCATTAACATCCTCCACAACCTTTTGTCTTTTTTGCTCTTCTCTTTTTCATTGGCACTAGAAAAAGTTTTTTTAGAATATTCACCTTGCTTTCCAGATGTTTCAGTATATTCATGAGGAGATCCTGTAGCATATTCATTTTCAAATGCTCTAGTAAAATTAAGTCCCTATAAGCATTTTCAGCTTCTTGTGTAGTGCATTGGGTCCATGACTAGCTTCATTTTCACATTCATCTTGGTCAACATCGATAAGAAATCCTAGACTCATATCAGTAGAAACTCCTGAAGTTTGATTCTTTAAGATATCCTCAACAACATCTAATGGCCCTTCTGCATACTCTCCAGTTGCCCTATCTTTTCCAAAAATTTCCTCCTAAGTGACAAATATTGACCAATTTTTAGTATTCATATTTTTTGCACTAGGATCGTCCTTAGACAAACGATGAAAGAAAGACGATTGTTATATATATTCTAATAACTAAGCGAAATATCAATTACCTTTACAAACTTTCCCCAATCCTTTGGATCATCAACTAGTATTGTTCCATCACTATATTGAAATCTCAAACCACTTCGACTCTTTAGTAAACTTATTCTTGCATAACTTTTCTTCCACGCTTTTAATTCAGAGTTGATATATGATTCATCCTTTAAGCTACTATATATTAGGATGACGTTCACGCTAATAGTGTTTCAACTCCATTAGGTCTCTTGGCCTAAAGGTTCTATTATCGGCTCTCCAACCATTAACACATAACTCTTTCAAGTCGTTTATAAGAAAGCTCTTTTCAGAAGGAGTTCATGTTCTTTGGGTTGAAGGCGTTGATCCTCTTGATCTTTTTGGTGGATTCATTAAAGATTTTTGACTATCCATTTTGTCTGTATAATCTTGTGAAATAAATTATCATTAGTATTAATTACCACCGTAAAAAGAAAAGTATCTCCAAACCATTAGTTAGCATCATGAAAAAAAATATTCATATACTCCAAAAATAAAAATTAAAAACATGAACTACTAACACATTATGAAAAAGAATTAAATTAAAAATACAGTAGCTTTAACAAATTAATTTAAGTCATTGTTTCTTATATCACAAAAAATAAAAAGTTGACACATTTTACAATAATAACAAAAGCTAAAGAGAAACACACTCTAAATACAACATAAAACATATTACCACTACAAAATAATAAAAAAGATCAACTGATTAGGCTCGCATTTCACATTGATTGAGCTAATTCATCTCTCCATGTAGTCCACTCCTCAGATGAATCAACAAAATCAATGTTATCATGTGGATATTCTACTTGTTCTTCCATATCGATGTCTAAAAGATCCATTTTTATCTCTTTTCGAATAAAGTTATGTATCAAGCAACAAGCAATTATGATCTCGTTATGAATCTTAACTGAGTACCATGAAGGGCTTCTAAGAATTGCCCAACGTCCTTTCAAGAGAGCAAATGTACTTTCAATAACATTACGAGCTCTAGCATGCTTCACATTGAAAAGCGTTTCTGGACATTGGGGTGGTGGGTTGTCACCTTGCCAATCCCTTAACCAATATCTATATCCTTTATATCGTGAAAGAAATTAAATCTTTTTTCATTTTTATATCCTCCATCGCACAAATAATAGTTACCTATAATATAAATTAAAAAAATGGTTATTTTTTATATAATATTATTTTTGTGATAATATTAATGTGAGCATATGTATGGCATTACCTTCAGAAATTTTCAAACCATTTGTTCTTGCTATAACATTTCGTAGTACACGGCCATCAGCCGTTGATCCTTCCCAACCAGGTAATACGTAAGTAAAATTGAGATTTCTATCACAAACTCTCAATACATTAGTTGCTATTTCTCCCTTTCTTGTCTTGGATCTTTGTTTGTCCTTAGATGGAACTCTAATTTGAATGTAAGTACCATCCAATGCACCTAGACATCCCTATAAAAAAAATTATAACACTATCTCAAACTATTAAAACTTTTTGATAAGATTATATTTATTTTACTTTTAAATGAATTAATACATTCTCAATTAAAAGTGTATATACCTTAAACCATCTCCATTGATCGTCAAGCTCATCTTCAAGCACCGATTTGGAATTAACAAGTAATAATGGAGCTAGTTTGAGAATAGCTCTCAAGCATTCATTGAACGATTGGCTTACACTCCAACACGATCTAATATAATCAACCTTAATGGATCTATTCTTCTCATGATGAGCCAAAATATTTAAAAACATTGCTAACTTTTCACTACTTAACATATATTTGTTATGAGTCAAGCCTCCAACTTCTTTAGTTAAGAGAACTAAAGTGTGAAAACAGTTTCTACCGATTCATAACTTATCAATACAACTTGTATCACTGTCTTGTATGATATAATTTAAATGAGATATAATTTTAGAAACTCGACTACTCATGAGTCATGAGGTACCTAACCACATGTCTATATCTTCTTATAGAATGACCATGAATATCCATAAAATGAAACATACACATAACAAAAAATTGTTGGCACAATATCTCCTCAAGGATGATAAAACATTCAATATTGGACTATAGTTGATGATCCATAAGTAAACCTAATTTTTTTTCATAAAAAATTGAAAAGAGTTAATACACAAAAAGAATCAATTAGAAAGAACAAATGAGGACAACATCATAATTTCAAGCACATAAAAGAGAAAACGAAATTTCGAAAAAAAAAAAATTGGAGAAGAAGCTGAAACTAAAATCTTTCACATAAAGCGCACAAGTATATATATAGCTTCCTTATATATTATGAAGAATAGAAAGCAAGTCTGTCACAACCAAGCATAAAGATGCTCATTAAGTTTTGCAAGGGCAACAAATGCCACTTCTTGAACAGGTACAAATATATGAGTCATCAATGGTGCTATATTGTAACAAACAGAAAGACAATATAAGATAATCATGTGCCCACAAGAGTCTCCACGGCAGTGCAGCAGATCCAGCAAGACCATTCTCTCTGCAACCATACCTTTCCGTAAAATTTACCTCCTTCAAAGATAAGTGATCTAGCCCCAAAGAGTTTGGTTTTTAAAAAAACAATACTCAGGGGCTGCATGGGGAAGTAGAATCAAAATTTTCCCCGGCCTGTATATAATGATGAACAACATAACGTAAAAGGAAAAGAAAATACTTAACCCCAATAAAACAAGATATACATCCCAACAAAATCAAGGTGCAATTATAATTCTATTTCCAGTTCTGTTCTCATTTATTCCCTGTCTATTTCCTTCATGAGACGTCATTGCCATCAGCAACAGTAAAGACTTCACTCATTGATTGCTCGAAGCACAATAGCTATCAAATCTGTGCCACAGAATTGTCGACTCCTTCACTTGGATTTCCAACCGGCATTGGCTGCAAATGTTGGTTGCCACACTGCTTAGGATGGAGTACTTAATTCAGCAGGTGATGATCTACTAAGATCTGCTTCGGCATTTCCATGTCTTACAGTCTTATCATCAAATGCAACACGTTGGAGATCTTCAACAAGTAAATCGGGAGTCGAGTTCTGTAGAGATTGAGAACTTGAGACAGTTCAATTCTGAACCAATGGTGGCAGGACCCAATGAGACCAGTCATTTCTCCGCCTTAACTTTTCACCCTTCAACAGAAGGAAAAAATATTTTAGAGCCCATAACAGATCAGAGGCAAATGCTATGAGAGTACTTTCTAATTTTAGCATAACCACTGTACAAATACTCTTAAAAGTGCTCCTAGTTATGAAGCACTAAATGCCAACATATGCAAGGGTGTAGATGCAAATACTACCAAAGTCTTTCCATGGATTTCTGAAGCAACAGACATCACAATCAGCTCAGGATATCAGCAAACAAACATTATATAATTCAAACAGCAGCAACTGTGAAAATAGGACACATCACCAATGGTGAATTGCAAACCATAAATTTGTTTCTAGCAGACCTACATCAACAAACATGGTGGGGAATGCATAAGGCTATTGAATTCTTAAATAATCATTTACACGGGTAACAGGCTTTAGGTCTACACAAACTTCCATGCTCGCATCTCTAACGTCTTTGAGATGTGCTCCATTCTTTTACAACACAAGCACTTAGCCAAAATCTCAAATAACACATAGCGAACCCTTTCTTTTTTGTCCAGAGCAAGTAGAGACTAAAAGTCTAAAGAAGATCACAAACACCACATAGAAATACCTGCACTTCTACAACAGTAGAGAACCTCACAGCATTCAGTATCACTTGTATATTGTCTGTTAGCTCCATTACCTGCAAAAATGAAAAATGTGGTTCTTACCTAAAAACTGTTTGACATATTCAAATTGCATATAAATAAAATGTGGAACCATAAATCGAGAGAAGCATTTTTTTGGTCTTCATAAATTTTTTGTTAAGTTCAACTAATTTCATTTAGACTCCATATTGTTCACAATATTTCGGGTTCTCTTTTTCATCTCCAATTACTCAAAAATTTCCACAGGCACAAATTCCGCTTCTTATAAGACCAAAATTTCTTTCACGAATCATCCATCCACTCTATTAGAATAGGAATCCGTTAAAAAAAAATTTATTGTATAGTGTACAACTGTTATGTACACAAAATTGGCAGAGACCAAAATAAGCCAAGGTTTTCACAGCCAACAAAATTAACACACAAAGAATGCTATAGGAAAGCATGTCAGTGAGGTCGCACTGAGATATACTGAAGAACCATGGATCTAAAAGGATATCCACGGACTTCTCCATCCACCTTCAACGCAACCCTGAAAGATTAATCATCCAACATATGCTACTGTCGATGCAGCAAAGCAAAAATGACAGAACTATCACAGCAACGTTATTATACAGATAGAACACTAGATTGAACCAAAATCATCCCGCCAAGTGCAAACTCTCTGAAATGAGGTACAGGTCAGAATCCTTTATGTCACCTTAGAATATCAAGAAATCAGTGATCTAGTATGTCAGGATATTTGAGTTAGCGTTAAGTTCATCCCTCATCGTTTAAATATAAGATGTAAATTGTATCTCACTCACAGTATAAACAAGTGTATTGTATTCCATTGTCATCAAATCCTCAATACATCTCACCACTTCTCACATATTTAGACAACCTTTCATATGATTTCTGTAGATATCTTTGAGGTAAGAATACCTTCTTAAGTTCTAAATCCTTGGACGACAAATATTCAACAAAAGCAGGGTGGACCCTACAACCTACTGTGGCCAGATCAGCTCAAAGCAGGGAACTCACATATTGCACTCATTAACCATCCCATCAAACAAGCACTCAATCAACACTGCACAATTGTGACATTATACATAGAGCATCGGTGAATCCAGCAATTTGAAATGCAGAAAGTCATTTCTTGTGCTGACATGACTTTCTGCTCATGATACATAAGCATTTCAGTCCAGTAACTTCAACTTCAAATTAACACAATGAACATTAATACTTGAGAGAACATCTGGATAAAGCCCCATATGACATAAATTATACCATAGAATGATCAAATCCATTCAATTGCTTACAACTACCTGGTCATATTACGGACCTGCAGAAGAATATGGGACGAGATCGTGCAACTCTACATGTGCTCCAATCGGACTAGTTTGGATGAACTTGGTCCAGGGAAAGAGCTAGAAGTTTTCGTTAAGCTTACCTTATTTACTCCTTTATACTCTTAACAGAAGCAACAATGATAAGAGATACAGAGAATCGGAGACACAGACCTCCAATTGAAATGAAACTAACTACCCTGGCTCTCTCCCACTGATTTTTTTAATAAGAGTATAGATCTCTCCAACTGATTCTATGCTCACCTATGTCTTACTTTGACTAATTTTGCTACGATGTTACCTAATCTTGAGGATAACATAACCCCCAGAACTTCAAAAGCAAGTTGTTACAGAAGACTAAAGAGGCTCGCCCTTGGCACCAGAAAAAAGTACAACCAGAGAAGGAAACTCCAAAGAATTAAGTACAAAAACATCATTTCGGAATGTCTGTCCATTAACCATGCTCAGTAACACTATTACCAATTACCAGCAATAAGTGGCGGACCTAGGGTGTAGTGAGGAGGTTCCGAACCCCCTCGGCGAAAAACTACACTGTACATATAAAGTAAATTTTCTATATTTTAGTATATATATTAAACTTGAACCTCCTAAATAACAAGCAAACTATAGCATAATGGTAGATTTCCTTTTAAATGAACCCTCATGCTTAGGGTTTGAATCCCACTTAAAGCATTATTTTTTAGCTTTTTTTAATTATTTCTCTGGAAATTGTATATTGTAGATTTATATTTTGAACCCCTTGAGTTAAAATCTTGGATCCGCCACAACCAGCAATAACTTGAATTAATACGTGGGGATGCTTTTTCAAAATATTGACCTACTAATACACCTGAAAATATTAACCACGAACTAAGGGTCAAGAGAACACTCCAACCAACTCACTTTCTTGAAGCCTGCTATTAGTGTAACTGGAACCCATCCATGTTCATCCATGTTCTGTCGCAAGAATGTGTCCTTAATTAAATTCTCATTACTGCAACAAAATAATAGGGACAAAAAGACCTTAGAATACCAATATAATTAAGACAGTTAATAAATAAGAGAAATAACACGCAAATAGAACGTAGACGTATCTACCTGAAATAATAATCCATCTGATTCACTATTCTAGTATACAACTGGGTATCTGGCACACGAACAAGGACAAGTGGCACAGGAGAAGGCATAGGCATTCTGAGTGAATCAGGGTACGGATATGGGAAATAAAATACAGGCGGAACTTCTGCATATTGGTTGAAGTATCAGTAGAGAGACAAAATGGGGTTCAGTAACTCAGAAAAAAGATCACAAGAAGTAACGCATCTCACCAGAGTAACCCATGGGAGTTCGATAGGTCTGCACAGGCATTGGTGTATTTATAAAAGGTGGAGACTTATGAGGTGGGGCCCCCATAAATGGCCTAGCTGGACCTCTTGGCGGCTGCATGTGTGCATCCCTATTCCCCCACCCTCTGTTGGGCTCCCAGTCCTGATTTCGACGTTCCTGATTACGCCTACCATCATAAGCATTATGAATAGTGCCATCTCCCTGGGGATGTGGACCAACATTGCCTCTCCTATTTGCATTTCGTTGATGTTGGTAGTCATTTCTACCATGTGATTGAGATCCAAATCCTCCCCATTGTCCACCATCCCTATGACTATTATCCCTTGGATAAGACTCAGAACCAGAATTACCTGACTTTCCAGAATTATCAAGGATGGTATCCACCTCAAAACCTTGTGCCTGTTGCTGACAAAATCCACCATTTGCTGATGCATTGTGGTTTGAATTACCACCACTGTGCTTCATAGACCTTTGGCGGCTGGGTACATCATGGTTCAGCATTGTACTAGGGTTCACATTGTTAGTATTAGCTTGCCTATGAGAAGCTGATGCCATCCTCGTGCCCTATTAGATCCACACATTTATTTACATATAAATGCGCTTATGGAACTAGTAATTCATACACAGGTTGCTCTAGCATGTGCAAGCATAACCAGAGAATAAATGATCAAAACATAGGACACACGCAATAAAATGACGAGTACTAAGGAGCAGATAGAGCAAAAACAACAGAGATTACTAAAGTAGTTAGTAACAGCTATATTAATCCTCAATTCGAAAAGTCAGTTAGAGCAAGGTATAGAGAAAAGTAGCATTGAGGAATAACCTGTGATACGGAAACTGATCCGCTGGACAGAGTTTTGAGTGAATCCGAAGAAGACGATTTAGGTGAAGCCTTAGCGGAGTCGGAGAGAGCAGGCCAAGAGACAGCACCCATAACAGGACTAACATCAGCTTCCTTGTTTGAGGGTTTATTCCAAGCGGGCTTTTTAGCCCCATTGCTGTTGGTGTCTCGCTCCATAGCAGCATCTTCAGGCGCAGTACCGGCTGTCGTCGAACATTCAGAGGAGTGAAGGAGTTGCTCACAAGACGGCGGAGGAGGAGGAGAAGAGCGGGGGGTGATGGCAATGGGAGATTCTGATTCGGCTGATGATCGCGGAGACAGGTGTTGGGTGTTATTCCGGTGAAGAAGGCCAGTAGTAGATGTAGCCATGAAACAAAACTAGGGTTTGTTTGTACGGAATCAAAAGCTTCCAAAAATCGAAGATGGATTCCAATATCCGTTAGTCGAACGAATAAAGAAAGAAAATATTGAGTCGATCACTGATCGATTTAGCAGAGTATCATAGAAATCGATGAAGGCAAATAAAAGTTAACTGAGTAAAAACAAGGGAAGATGATTTTGACGATCAACACAGCAGCAAAGCAAACAGAGACGAGTTTTGTCTCTCCTCCTCTTCTTTCTCCCTCCTCCTCTATGCTTTGCTTAGCAGCGCAGAAAACCCAACTCCCAAAGCCGGATGGACTTCAAACCAAACCACGCACATATATCCTTCTTCTACTTTTGGTCTAAAACTATTTCTAATGTATTAGAAAAAAAAAAGGCTCTTCTTTCATCTTTGGATATAAAGATATCTCTTAAACTTATTTTCGGGTCAACTTAATAAATATAATCGGGAGAATACACATACATGACCCTGAACTTGGCATAACTTTTTAAGTTGGAACTCAAACTTTGATAATGCACAAATATGACCCTCAACTTG
>JAPFFP010000070.1:16877179-16891452 GCA_026153255.1 Solanum medicagineum
TTAAGCTACGCCATATTCGCCACAACTTTTCCAAATAAACGATTAACTTCGACTAATTAACTTTACGGGGTCTAACAGAGGGATTAGAAGAAAATAATCCATATATTACGTATGGTATTAGTAATGCAATGTTTGGTGGGATTTTTGGACCATGTATAACTAATCCATGATATTAGTTAATACCACATACATGGTATTAGCTAATACCTCCCACTTGGTGGTATTAACTAATACATTCGAATAATACCATGGGATTAAATACACAAAGATAAAAATATCCCTCAAATTCTTTTACATTTTTTTTTATTTTCTTAGTTTTATATTTTATATTTGTAGTTTTGTACTAGTAAATTTATTTAAAATAAATTAGCTTACAAATTTTATTTATTTGTGAGTTCACATTTTCATAATTAAAAAATAAATAAATTTATCATGTCAAATTTTTAAATTTTTGTTTATTTGCAGTTTCGTATTTATGTAATACACAAAAAAATATTTTGACATGTCAATCTTTTTAATAACTAAGTTTAGTTGAGTGATTTTATTGGCACAATATAAAGTCCAATGATGTTAGATATATTTTCAAAGTTGAGTGAACAGGTAAGATATAAACATTATATTAAAATTACAGCTTCCAAATTTTTATGTGTAAATATAGATTGTCTATTTTACAATTATTTACCACCTTTTCTGTTTTAATAATAAATGACCTATCTTTATTAAATTAAAGATTGACATTTTATTAATGGTGAATTTATTAAAATTATAATTACTTATTCTCAAATAATTCAAGTGAGAAAATAGCAAACATAATGATAAATTATTATTTTTCTAACTAGTTAGAAGTCACAAAAAAAATAATCTACTTTGGTCTAATTACATGAAATAGAAAATCTCAGAATAGTTCAAGGACATAATCGGAAAGAAATTTTTTATAGAATTTTAAACCAAACACAAAATCAAATGAAAACAATAAACCAAACATAGGATACAAAATAATCCCAACATTATTAATCCCTGCATAACTAATTCTTGTATTACTTGTCCCAGTATTAGTATTCCTTACACTATTTATTTTTATACTAAACGACTCCTAAGTTTCATTGAATGAGATGCTATATATTCCTAATAGATATGTAGCAAAGAAGCTCTCGAAGTATGCACTGGTCACACGATCTAGTCGCCAAGTATGAATGTTACAGAATAGGAATGAGAATTGGCCCACTACGGCTGAGTGGGAGATGAAGGAATTATATTAAATTTGGGCAACCCATGTGAGTCAACCAAATTAATTTAAATATTAAATAAATAAATAAATATATATATTTGTAATATATATTTAATTTATATTTAATGTTAAAAGAGAAGCAATACAACTATTCAGAATATTTCTGAATAGTTGCATCCTTTTATGATTATAAAATGACTCTCCCTTCAAAATAGAAGAGTAGGTTTTTAGAAAAAGTTTTCTGCTTTCTTCTCTTCTTCCTTCTCCAATTCATAAAAGGTTCCATTGAAGATTCTAATGAAGAGTTCTTCTCCAAAAAATACAGATTTCTGTAACAGGCACGCTATTATAGACTGTGAATATTTTGATATAATTCGTGTTTATTAAACATGTGATTGCATTATTAGACCAGTGAAACGTATTCAATGATCTTAAAAACTGACTATTTGATTAGATTATACAATAAATTAATCAACAACGTTAGAAATGATATTTGTGCATTTTATTCCAAAAAACCTACACAACAATTTTTGAAATAGACCAAAATAACATAAATAAAAGATATGTACTTTCAAATGTGGATTCCTGTTAAATACTTTTTATTTCCATAGTTTTGACTAAATTTAATAATCATAATTTGATAAATAGTTTATAAGGACCAAATGTGCTCACTTTTAAGAAACATAAATGAGTAAAACTAATCGAGTAATACTTAAGGATCTATTTTGACTCTATTCTAATTTTTTTTTAGAAGGACCATTTTTGTCATTTTACCACCTTCACTTTTGGCCTTGTGAGGTTAAGTGGAAATATTTTATCTTTTCCCTTTTTTTTTTTCTCCTTGCGTAAAAGCATAAGATTCCATAGTAGTTTTATTCTAAAGAGGAAAAGAAACAACAAAAGAAGAGGCTACAACTTTTTAACCTCAAAATAGATAAATAAAGAAAGTAGAAATACTTTGTTGGTGTGTAAATAAAATTAGGGATGTTCATGGTTAGTTTTAGATCCGTTATTAGTTAAATTCATAATTAAATCAATTTAGATAATTTTTTAAATCTCTAAAACCAAACCAAATCAAATAAAAAAATAACCATCAGTTTGGTTTATTTTTTTGATTTTTTTCTCTATTTGAAAGTAATAAATTTGTTGAAAGCATGCACATCTCAATAGACACATACACCTAGTATATGACCAATCCACAGAAAGCCACTGTGGATTCAATTAAACAATAATACTAAA
Organism: Solanum medicagineum; assembly: GCA_026153255.1. Classification (NCBI taxonomy): domain Eukaryota; kingdom Viridiplantae; phylum Streptophyta; class Magnoliopsida; order Solanales; family Solanaceae; genus Solanum; species Solanum medicagineum. The sequence goes on from JAPFFP010000070.1 coordinate 16,879,647, forward strand.
GTTATTATGTGATTTAGTTAAGAAATACTAAAATTATTATACACAAACAGAGTGATTTAATTAAGCAATATTAAAGTCATAATATAGCAAAGATCAAACCTTTATTAAAAAAAAAAAGCTCAATAGTCAAATAACTATCCGGGAAGGGGTTACAAGAAAGCTACATATCAAAATACTAACAAGAGGATTTTCAAATATAAATGGTAAAATTAAGGATTTAAGTTAATTAACATCTAACAAAAATATTTATATATTATTTATAAATACTATAAATAAATATAAAATTTATTATTCGATTTGGTTATTTTTGCAGTTTTTCTTTAGTAAAATCAAAATCAAACCTAATAATATCGATTTTCAAAATTTGAAAACCAAAACTAATCAAATCAAATATTGAATCTTTTTAATTGATTTGATTCAGATTACATTTGTTAGTACTGCCCTAAATAAAAGAAACGAGGTAGATGTTTTGTATTTGTATTTACAAATTGAGAATATCTTGTGTCTATTCCGAAAAATAAAAATGTAAGGTTTAGGGAATGAAACATGACATCCCAACGACTTGGCCTTTGAATAATAAATTATGTGATAATGTCTGAAGAAAAAGAAAACTGAAAAAAGCAACCCAAAACGTCTCTCAAAATTCAAGTTTGAAATAAACACTGCTCCCCACGACACACACACACATTCTCTCTCTAGAGCGGAATTCCATTTTCTTTTAGTTGGAAATGTTAAAATACATCTTCCTTTTGATATTTTGAGTGTGAATTGTTAGGTTTTTTGGAGCAGATTTGTCCATACTAGTGATGGATTAAAGGAGTTTAGGGATTTGTTTCGCAATGAATAGAAGCTTTAGAGCAGAGGATTTGGGGCCGAGGCAGAGACAGCCTCTAATGGGGAGTATTAGGAGTTCCGATGAGGAACTCTCCTTGTTTCTCGAAATGCGAAGAAGGGAAAACGACAATCGATTTCTTCAAAAATCAGACGAATTTGATCCCCTTGGTACGCCTTTTTTGTTTTCCCCTCCTTTTGTTTGTTCATATTGAGACCATAAACATAAGATTTCAACTTGCAGTTGGTTCTTTGAAGGTGCATTTCTAATCCAAAAAGCTACAACTTTCCAAGTATAACTAAACTTCCATAAATTTTTTTGCCAACTTCAACTTTTAGTCTTTTGGACATCACATAGGCATGCAAATAGGTCCAACTAGTGAGGAATTTATGATTTCTGCTTCATAAACCTTAGTTCATATTTTTATTTTTTCAATATTATGTCGTATTGCAGGATCAAAAAGTGGTAGTTCACCTGCATTTAATATTGCATCAGCTGTACCCTTGCGGAAGACTCGTGCTGATGAGTTCCTTAATGCTGACAATGATAAAACAGATTACGACTGGTAATATGTTTCTTCTTCTCCTTTCCTAGGAATGTATTCTATGTGATTCTTTGAGTTGTATTTCTTTGAGCTGCTTAGGTTGATTTTGGACACCATAAGTTTCAATCTTCATCTTCGATCATGTAGTTTATAAATTTTTAGGTGAATATTGATGGGTTGATTTCTTAGATGTTCATTCAACTAATAGTTAATATCTGAAAGATACTTTTCTTCTTCATTACAATTTTATTCAACAAGGAAAGTGACTATTGATCTTTTTAGAATAATGAAGGACATCGATCTTTCACCTTGCGCAAGGATATATTTCTGGCTTTGAAAGGGACATTTCTTTTGATAGTAAATTGAAATTTTACTTTGTTCATTTTTTGACAATGTCATTTTTCTTATTGCTTTCACTTAGGAAGGCTGAGATAATTAATATTAGTTGAGTGGCCATCTGAGAAATCAACTCAAATATTGATGCACAATTTTTCTCAAATTATCTTACCTAGATAACTTTGCTAGATAAACAGACGTTTTGGCGTCCCAGTGACAGAAAACAGAAGTTTGAAAGCTCCAATACTCAAAACATGATAAGAAATGTATAATCTAATTTTGTTATATAGGATTTATATACAAACTAGTGAAACATATAGAACCACTCATCAGAGATGGCATGTCATCGATTATGTTGGTTCCAATGTAATAAATGATAGATTCAAGTTATTCATGCTAAGAATCTAGCTGGAAGTTCCTACCCTTTCTCTTCAATTGAGGACTTTGTCGAATGATAGGAGCTTGAAGATTTGGTAGGTCAAAAGTTCAATTTATCATAAGAGACTTAGGCGGTGTTTGGATTTGGCTTTTTAAAAGTGGCTCATAAGCTAAAAGCCAAAAGCCATAAGTTAGAGACACCCAACTTTTGGCTTTTGTTTTTTTTTCCTTTTACTTTTTCAGCCTAAAAAGAGTGTTGTTAAGCACTTTTTGTTGTTTTCAAACACTTTCAAAACTAAAAAATAGCTTAAAAGCCAAAAGACACTTAAAACAAGCCAATCCAAACACTACTTAGTAAGTTACTTCTAAAATTCTTGTGATGTATCCTGAGGAGAGACAGATATTTAAGAAATAGTGCCCTACTGGTGTCCAATAGACTGATATAGGTCCCCAAGTCCGGAGAGCTCTTTTAATGTTGTGGGCTAGGTGTTTGATATCTGACACTCAAGACTCCAAATACAATTTATATATGCATCTTAATTTGATGTCATACTTCTCCAGGTAGCAATCATAACACATGCAAGCTGAATTCAGTCTCTCAATGTTACAAGTGTAGGATAGCTAGAGTGTTGAGGATGCAAATTTAAGTGAAAAATATAAAGATGTTAAAAGCAAAGTTTTATTCAAATATCATGAACAGTGAGAAAAGCACTTATAATTTGTAAGGGTATTTTATTTCTGCCCAATTTAAGTACAAAAATTAATGCATACCATATATCAAAATCTAGGACTCAAATAAATAAAGGGATTAGGGTGGTGCACCCCCATTCTGTAAAGTTGTAAAGCAGGACAAACAGGGCTTCTTCACACCTCTGATGTTGAATGATATTTTGTTGATTCATGAATCAAATTTCCCGATCAGTCTTTGAAATACTATTTGCAATTTTCAATGCTTTATTATGAGATGTTATTTTCCTTTTTCAGGCTTCTAACACCTCCAGGCACTCCTCTTTTTCCTTCTCTAGAGATGGAATCACGCAAAAATATGATGAGTCAGCTGGGAACTTCTATAGCTCATCCCACTGCATTGACATCTAGAGTAAGAATATGTATATTCTACTGTTACATTCTTTCTTTGCTGAAATGTGGTTTTAATGTGTAATTGGAAATTAGCATTTTACACTTTTGATATGCTTAACGTGGGAAATGTTGTCCATCTCTGTGATCTGAAAGTATTTCACCACATATCGAGCCAGAGGGATGTGGAGATTTCAAGGAGTGTAAAAGGAAATTTCTATAATTAGACAAGAAGAACCTGACAGGTTCTTTAGTTCAGAACATGTGCACATAGTGGCTCCACTGTTTAATCAAATGCTTTTTGCAGAAGCCCTTTACTGAATTTGAGGATTGGTTTAGTTTTTGAATGTAGATATAGTCAAGTGACAAAGGTCGAGGGACTTGTGACCTAGGTCTAGGTTCAAGCTCTAAACCATGCGAACCCGTTTTCCCTGAGCTTCAAAGGCTGCAGTTGGTCCTAATGGTTGACCCCAGATGCATACGGTCATAAGAAAGAAAAAGTATGCCATACATTTCTTTGTGATGGTTCTTGTGGGATACTACGAGTGCCCAATCTCTTAGATATCAACCATTTGGTAAACTTAATTCCTAGGAATATTTGAGGGCAATGACTGGTTTATCTTAGTTTGGATGCATTAGCTAGCTATACTAGCATATGCTCTGATGATGATGGGATGTTTCTGATCAGTGTGAGTTGGTTTTTTCTAAAAGATTCTCTTGAGTAATTGTAATACTTCCTCTATCCCATTTTACGTGGCACCCTTTCTTTTTCGTCCATCCAAAAAAAAAATGTTAACTTACTCTAATTGGAAACAATTTAGCTTTAAAATTCCCCTTTTACCTTTAATGAAATGATTTTTAGCCACACAAATATTTAAGAATTGTTTTAGACCACAAGTTTCAAAAGTCCTTTTTCCTTAAATACCGTGCCAAGTCAAAGGGCGTCACATGAAATGGGACGGAGGGAGTAATCAGATTTATTGATATTCCTAGTATACTAAATGATATCATACATTTCATCATTAGCCAATTTTGTGGAATTGTTAAATCTTGAAGAGAGTCTCTGTAATTATGAATATTAGGTGTTTTTCTTGGTTTTATGCAACTTGATTATTCTAGGATAATAATAGATGGAAACAATGATGAAAAACATCAATAGACAAAGTTTTGTAAGATTAAACAATATGTCACAATTAAAAAGTTCATATGACGAAAAACTTCTTCTTGTAACTTGCTTTATATGTTTTAACCTTCAATCCATAATTTACATTTAACCAAGTAACAGAAAGATTAAGAAAGGTAAGTTCCTTTGGGTGGTTATTAGACCAACTATGTTGTACGGGCCACGGGGTGGAGTATTGGCCAATCAAGAATTCGCACCCTAAGAAGATGAAGGTAACATAAATGAGGATGCTTAGATGGATGCCTGAGCACATTAGCAGAGACAAGATCACGAACGAAGATATACAGGGCCAAGTGGGAATAGCCTCAATGGTGGACAAGATGTGGGAAACACAAGGCTAAGATGGCCCGGGCATGTGAAGAGGAAGCACACAAATGCCACAGTGAAGAGATGCAAGAGTTTGGCAATGATGTGTTTGAGAAGAGGTAGAAGTTGAGAGAGGAAGAATTTGGAGATGTGATTAGACAAGACATGAAATATGTTCAACTCAGTAAGAATATAACTGAGATTTCACTGGATATGTTGTTGTTATCAGTAAGAATATGACTTTAGATAGGAGAGTATGGAGGTTGCTTATTAGGGTAGACGATTAGTGGGTAGTTGAGCGTTTTCTCTCTTCCACGTGTTAGAGCAGGGTTCTAGCCTGGACCACATGTTTGTTCCCTTGCTAGTATTATTACTCCCACCGTCCCAATGTGACACAGTTTAAAAAAAAGATGGAATACTTTTGAACTTGTGGTTTAAAACAAACCTTAAATATTTATGTGGTCGTAACTGATTTCATGAGTAAAGAGAGATTATTGAAGTTGTTATGTCTAAGAGTTAAATGTCGAAAATATACCAAAATTGATCCTCTTTTTTTGAATTTCATGCCTAAACTATTTGGAGTATAAGTTTAATATCTAAACTATCACTCATTAATTTGAAATGCACACCTCAAAAAGTCTTGCTACATGGATCAAACATTTTTTTTATTTAAAAAAATGCCACATGGATACAATATTTTACCTTGACAAAAATTAAATAAGCTATTAGTACAACAACATACCCAATGAAAATACACTATTAGTATTAGTTATTAAAGATTAATATATCACTATTCCCCCCAAAATTTAATTCTTTTAAAGATAAAATTTAAAATATTTTTCTTACGCTACTCCACGACCTCCTTCCCCCTCCTCCCGCACATTCCTTTTTTTTTTTTGAAAAATCTTTTATAAATTTTTGAAAATCTTACTTAAACTGTCCCCTCTCCGCCCACATCACCCACTCCTTTCCAAAAAAAATATAGATATTAATTTTTATTTTTGTAAAAAAAAAAAGAAGGCTAACCATCCGCTCCTTTTTTATATATATAATTTTTGCTGCTTTATGTTAGATATATACGTACATTGTTTTTTCTACTTACGTATTGATTACAATTGAAATGAAAATTTTATTTCTTATTTTTTTTTTTGGCAAATAGAAAATTCTTTCCTAAAAACATATAATATATAATACAAAACAAGAAAAATGAAAAAAATTGGGAGTGGAGGGTTAGGTGGGGTGGGATTTAAAAATAAAATAAAATAAAAATAATATCTAAAAAAATTATTTGGGGGGGTGGGGTGTGGGTGAATGAAGCAAGAAATTTTTTTGAATTAAAAAAAATTACTCCCTCTGTCTCATTTTCTGTGTACCCTTTCCTTTTTGGTCCGTCCCAAAAAGGATGCCACTTTGCTTTAATTGAAAATAATTTAACTTTAAATTCTCCTTTTTCGCTTAATGAAATGATTCTAGGTCACACAAATTTTTAAGAATTGTTTTCAACCACAAGTTTCAAAAAAAGTCTTCCTTTTTTCCTTGAAGCCTATGTCAAGTCAAAGGGTGCCACATAAAATGCGATGAAGGGAGAAAAAATTTTGGAGGGGGGGGGGGAGGGACAGTGGGAGCTGGTGGCTGAGTAGGATTTTTTATTTTAAATATTACTATTTTTTTAAGTTTTTTCGAATAGTGATACTTTAATCTTTAACTTTTAACGAAATACTAATAATTTATTTAATTTTTGTCAAGGTGGAGTATTCATCCACGTGGAATGTCATGTGGCAGTTTTTTTAAAAATAAAAATAATAGTGCAGTACACACGGCCTGAATAAAGTGTAATAAAAGAGAATTTTGCTTCTCAAACTAATGAGGGATAATTCAGGTATGAAACTCACTCTCAATAGTTTAAGCATAAAACTTAAAAAAAGAGATAGTTTAGGTGTCTTTTGACACTTCATGATTTAGGTGTATTTTTGATACTTCACGTTATTTCTAATTATAAAAATATGACATTCTTTTTAGGAAAAACTAAAAAGTAAATGGTACCACATAAATTGGGATAGAGTGAGCATTATTTTGTTAGCGTCACCTTGTTCTTCTATTTTATTACTACTATTGTTTTTTTTTTTTTAATATGGTTATCTCTTATATTTTAACTGTTTGTATTTTTATTTTTTAGTGTTCTCAGCATAGCTTCTTACTCTTGCATTTCTTTCAAACCATGTTCTGAAAAACAATTTCTTGAGCCAAGGGTCTATCAAACCTCTCTACCCTTCAAAGATAGAGGTAAGGTCTGCATACACTCCATCCTCCCGAAACCCCACTTGTGGGACTATATCAAGTGTGCTGTTATTTTTTATAAGTACACTAAAGAAAGACTAGAGAAAGCATAGTCAAATACGTCTAAACGCCAATTTAATAAACTAGTATATTTTACATGTATGGAACAAAGAAATATATTGGTACTAACTTGACCCAATGTCTTTCTATTTGTGCATATGGAATTCAAGTAAAATTGAAGTACCTTCAACTCATAAATAAGTGTCTAGACACCATTAACAAAAAAGAAAAAGGTTTCTCAAACAGACTCCAAATTCACAGAAAAAACAGAAATGTCTGTAGAAGAATCTATAAAGTAGTGGCAAAATTATTGTAATACAAAAATACATACTTCTATAGACATAGACATTCGTGTATTATAATATAATTACAAGGTAGTATATGTTGCCCGTTTGGTTTTGTTTTGACTCAACTTTTTCTTTTCTTAATACAAAAGCAAGTCAAGACACATTATCAGTTTTTCAGTGGATTCAATTTAGTTGTTTGATTTGATTTTCCATATATAATGAAGACAATGCAGAACTACTGCAGGTAGATAAATAGGTAAGTGCAAATAGTGAAGCTTGCTGCGTGGCAGTCTTAGCCTGAAGTGTGTATCAGAGTTTTGAGTTATTTCTTGGGAATCATGGATCTTTTATCTGTAATTTGGTACCTTTAATGCAGTTAACAAATTCTCTCCCAGAGGCCACCTCAAGAAGCAACTTAGCATCTAGACAGCTGGCTTCCTCTCCTGGATTAAACACTTCAAGTTCTAGTCTTCGAAGACCATCTTCTTCAGGTGGATCAAGACCTTCAACTCCGACTGGTAGACCAACGTTGAGCTCATCTAGATCCACCTCGACTTCAGCATCTAGATCCACATCTGCGGCAGCAACCAAAGCAATGACATCCACTGCAACCTCTAAATCAATGTCAACCACGACAGTATCTAGACCATCAAGGTCTGCAACACCTACTTCTCGGGCCACCATGCCTTCTGCAAAACCCACTGTTCCTCCAAGATCTTCAACACCTACTGCAAGGTCCAGTGCACGGTCCTCAACACCAACAAGCAGGGCCTCAGTTACTGGATCAAAGTCCACATCAAGGGCCGCAACTCCAACTCGTCGAGCGACTTCAGTGTCAAATACTACAAATACAACTGTGCCTCCAGTTAAACCTGTGTCTTCCACTTCGGGTACCAAGTCAGCTACAACGGCATCACGAAACCCTGCAGCCTCACGTGCTAGTTCTCCAACTGTAAAACCCAGACCATGGAAGCCTTCAGATATGCCAGGGTTCTCCCTCGATGCTCCACCCAATTTAAGGACATCATTACCTGACAGGCCAATTTCAGCTACAAGAGGCAGACCTGGAGCAAATAATGTTAGATCTTCGTCTGTTGAGCCAGCTTCAAATGGAAGGGTTAGACGGCAGTCATGCTCTCCAGCAAGAGGACGTCCTCCTAATGGTGTTATGCATAGCAGTGGAAGCTCCGTTCCTGTCCCATCCATGAGCCGACTTCATGCTAAAGCCAATGACAAAGTAAGCCCTGGTATGGTTGGGACCAAGATGGTTGAAAGGGTAATAAATATGCGGAAGCTGGTTCCTCCGAAACATGATGACAAACATTCTCCACACAGTAACTTATCTGCAAAGTCTTCGTCACCTGATAGCTCAGGTTTTGGGAGATCATTGTCAAAGAAATCCTTGGATATGGCTATTAGACACATGGTATGTATATTCTTTTCACATTCCTGTGCTAATAGGATATTGTGTTCTACCATAGATCTACCATAGACTGAAGAGATAAGTATTCCATCTAAAACTGATTAGAGTTGCTAGATGTTTTGTTGGTTTTTGTAGCTCTTAAGTCTTAGATGATCTGTCTTGTTGGCCTTCTTGTTCTCTTATTCTTTTTGGATTTGCTTAACTTGAGACATTGCCCTTGGACAGGATATAAGGCAAAGAGTTCCCGGTAATCTGCGTCCATTGATGACTAATATTCCAGCATCCTCTATGTACAGTGTTAGATCAGGGCCTAATAGAGGCAGGACAAGCAGGACAATCAGCGTGCCCGATTCCCCACTTGCCACGAGCAGTAATGCTAGTTCTGAAGTGAGTGCTAATAACAATGTTGTGTGGGTTGATGGAAGTGAAATTGATGATGACATTAGCAGTGATAAAGGTGCTAGATCACCTGCCAGTGTGCGTGGAAGGTGATTATTGTCTTTCATGCTGCATGATGCTTTCCATGGACCTGTGCCAGTTTGAGAGTTTGGACTCCTGAATATGATTATTTCCCAGTAAGAACCAACTGACTTGATTCACTTGACTATGTAAAGATTGATGCACAACATTGCACTGTCTAGCTGTATCTGAAGCATTTGTATTGGTAGACCTGTTAATGTGAATCCCTCGTTTTTGTTCATGAGAAATGTGACATATGAGATAAGAATGTCTAAACATCTTGTGATGAGTTCGATCCTGAATTTTTAAAGGTGCTTCATTTTTGGCGTGGGTAGAGTCTGCTTGTCATGGTTAAACATCTCGAAAAAGCATTCGTTTATGTGCCCAAATAATGTATTGGTGGACTCTCTAGTTTTGATAAATTAGACAAGATATTGCTTTCTTAGAACATTTGATTTACTTTTCTAAACGGATACATGTAATTCATCTGTCGAAATGTCCGATTTGTTGGTCTTTTAGGTCATTTGTAAACAATGATAATGCAGTGGAATTACCAGATGCAGTGAACTTGTTGCTCCTCCATTATATCAATGAAGATAAGAAGCCTAGCGTTTCTTGTTTTGACATGGATGCCGAACAAATAAGGTCCAAGGTTTGACAGTAGATCTCAAGCATAAAGTTATAAATTTGTAGTCTTAACTATGACCTAATTATTAAACTTTGAACATATATGATAAATTTATTTGTTTTTATATTATGAAAATATGAACTTGTAAATAAATAAAATGTGTGAGCTAATTTTTATTATTTAAATAAATTTATTAGTACAAAACTACATAAAATATAAAATCAAGAAAATTAAAAAAAATGTAAAACAATTTGAGGGATGTTCTTTTCTTTGTATATTAATCTCGATATTAAATCCAAGATATTAGCTAATACCACCAAATGGAAGGTATTAGTTAATACCATATGTGGGGTATTAATTAAGACATGAATTAGTTATACATGGTCAAGAATCATACCAAACATAGTATTAACTAATAACATATTAATACATGGATTATTTTCTCTGAATACCTCCTACAAACGGCTCCTTAGTCCAAGACCGTCTTCATATTCTTAAAAAAAATTATAATTATATGAACATCAATAATTGATATGATAAAGAAAATCAATTTATTTTTCTAAATTAATCATAAAAATAAAAATACAAGACTTATATAATATCATGAAATACATGTTTAACATAAATATTAAATATTATACATATAGTATCATAGTAAAATTATTAAAATAATTAACAAAAAATTAATCTATCAAATCTAACTAAAAAATAGAATGACTTGTAATGTGAAATATCAAGTCAATACTATTAAAACAAACGATACTAAAAATATAATATGATTTCTAAATTCAAAATAAAAAATTTAACTTGATGCTCGTTTGTCAAATTTCAACATAATGTACATAAATATGATTTAAAAGAAAAAAAGGTAAGTTTAAAACTTTATTCAACAATGAATTAAACTTTAATTTGATAATTAGAATACTAATAAAATCATGCTAATGAAAAAATAAACATAGAATAAATAAGTAAATAAAAATGATAATATAAAAATCCCATAGAACCACATGAAGTAAAAGTTGAGAAAGAGAAGAAAATGAAAAATAAATATTATAAAATAAACTATATTTTTTAAAATATTACTTAAAACGATAGAAATAACAAAAAATTGAAATGAAAAAATAAAAAAAAAATTAAAATGCAATCAACTCGTAATTACATCATCTAATTACTAGCAATTCACAGCCTTCCTTGTGAATTGGATAGTGTAATTATACCCTGTCAATTACACTAAATTACTTGCTGATCAAGTAATTACCTAGTCAACTAAATAGGTCAAACAGTATAATTATACCGAATTATACCAAATTTAATTCCCAAAGTGGCTTTTCAAATAGGGCCCTAAAAACATGATGTTAATTATTCATATGTGTGTTTAGATTACATATTTTATTCTTAATAAAAATAATGAGTTTTACCCTTTTATTTGGATGGTGGTTTCTTATGGTTGGTAATGTATTGGAACTATATGTTATGATATGGTATGGTAATGAATTATACTATATAGTGTAATACAATACAATGTATGAACAGACTGTATGATTTGCTATTGTTTAATGAAAATTTTATTGTTTGATTTGGCTGAATGATACTGTATCATAATTGATAAATTTATGAAAAAGTGTTAATTATTACAAATATTAAACTTATCCATAGTTTTTTTTATAAAAACAATTAATAAAAAGTAATAATCAACAATAGTAGTCAATTATGTAAACTTATAGCCCAAAGTCGAAGTAACTCAATTTACATAAAACAAGAGAAATTAAAAAAAACATATACTACATATTCATGTATATCAATTAGGAATGCATGAACTTTTATTATTTAGAAAGAAACCTCAAAAATAGACTGAAAAGTGGGAGAAAAAATGGGAGGTGAAAGAGAGGTTTCAAAAGTTGATGAGAAGAAGAATAAGTAATATGTCACAGCCCGAACCCGGGGCCGTGACTAGTGCCGATTGGGCACTATTACCAATACAAACACACATGATTACCTTAACAATTCTACAGAAAA
>JAPFFP010000070.1:16891552-16933529 GCA_026153255.1 Solanum medicagineum
GTTAAAGGTAGAAACCCCTTATGATATGTATGGAACGCATATAGTTACAGGTTGGTTCTCCCGAGCCTTATCGGCAACGGGTGTCGGTCCGCCCTACGGGACTTTGAGGCGTGACAGATAATTTAAATATATAACCGATTTTTCAGGACTAGTTTAAGAAAAAATTTATGCCTTTTCCACATTAGCTACTCATTTAAATTTCTTGTCCACTTTGCTTATGGAAAATTCAACAAGTTCACCACGAAACCTCCTGGAAATCAACATCACACATGACATGGGCCACTGAATTCTTAGTCTTTTTTCCTTGAGCTTGAAATTTATTTGAACCATAAAAAGGTAACATTGATACAAATAAATTATATTTTAAAGATGTAATTAAAATATATTTAGCGTAGGCTTTTTCATTTTATAAAAAAATTCTAAATAGCAGAGATTAAAATTGTTAGCGTCTGATTTAGATGTAAAATAAAAGTTTCTTCCACTTTATAAAATAGAAGAACTCCTTCCACTTTATAAAATATAAGTTTTTCTTTCACTTTATAAAGAAAATATTATTTTACCAAACTTTTCACTTTCTTTCTCAAATTTCATAGCCCTAGTCCCCGACCCGACAATCCAACAGTTCGATCCCACATTAATGATTCAAAGGTCGATTTAAAAATCGAGGTGATCATATATATATTTGCACATTAATTTTTCTCAATCCATTATCAATAATTAACTAAACGACAAATGTGGAGGGTGAGAGAACAGTTCATACAACCACACAATAATTGAAAATAAAAATCCTAATGATTAAGCAATAACAGTTTAAAGAAAATATAATTAAGGCTAAAGTAACATAACTTACAAAACCATACTAGTTTTATTTGTAATTATTTTTTTTAAAAAAATAATATGAACTTAAACTAATCTAAAATAATGTATTTTTAGATTCAAACTGACATTTGAATTTTTAATGTGACATCAAATTATTAGGTTGTCAACTTGGGAACTAGTGTGGGCTATAAAATTTGAGGAAGAAAGCGAAAAGTTTGATAGAGGAAAATTTTCTTGTATTGACTTTTTCTTCTCCTTCCTTGACCTCTTTTTCATTATTTGTCGTAATTGGGTCTTTGTTTGTTTGTCAAAACTTGAATTAAACCTAACCCTTTTGCAAAAATAATTATAAATGTGGTAACGTAATTTCCAGGAAGTTTACCAGAAGAGGACAAGCACTAGACAATTATGCAAATGAGAAGAACAAAGGGCACTGAGCTCATGAGTTCATAATTGACCAATTTTACTCCGACATCTCTGAATATATTATCCTAATTTTTCACACCATATTCATACTACCATTTGACTAATGTTCCACATCCTACATAACTAAACAAGCACAACTTATAGTTTGTTCGGTACGAATAAAAATATTTTTTTTTGTGTTTGATAGAAAAATAACATTCTAAAAATTGAAAAATACAGAGTTCAATATAAAAATAAGTTTCATAAGTGATAATTCATATTTTTTGTCTCCTTCATCCCCACATACTCCTAGGGGTGGTTGATGTAATGTATAAATGAAAATAATCCTGGGATAAAACCTTATTCCCCCTTAAATGTCGTTTGGTTGGCTTAGAAGGGATAACTTATCCCGGGACTATTTCTTGGGATAAGTTATCCCTTCTAAGAGATGGTATAATTTGTCATGGGATAAATTTATAAAATGACAAATGTACCCTTCCCTTTATCACTTTTTATACCTTATTTTGAATATATGTTTACATTATTTTTAATATAATATATAATATTCAAAACCTTCTCTCCTTATTTTTATAATACTTCTTCATATTTTTCTATTAAAAAATTACACTATATAGTATAATTTTTATTGACTAATTATTATATTTTTTATATTTTAATTTTTCATAAATCCTTTTTTACTTTAACAAACTTAAAAATGTAAGTTCTATTTGTAAATTAATTTTTTAAAAAAGTTTTATATTAAATGCATAGGATATTATTATGGAAATGCACACCTAAAAATATTTAAGCTAAATAAGATGAGAGATTTATTTTAAAAATGGATATTGAATAATTAAAGTTAGCAAAGAAAATACATTAAAAACTAATAAAGTGAAGGGTATTTTATAAATAAGCATAATATTCTTAAAATTTATCCAACACACCAAACACTCAATAAGAGAGAACCTCAACATAACTTATCCTATCATTACTAATTCCAACATAATTTACCTCTTCATAACTTATCCCATCATAACTTATATTCAAATTAAACGACCCTGAAGGATTTCCCTAGATCATACATAATACTTTTACAACAATATAGTTTGATTAGTTGCCAAACACCAGACAATAAATAAAAAAATCCACATATTTGTTTCTTGGGATGTCATTTTCCTTTGCACTAAACACACTCTTAAATGATAAATCCAATAATTTAGCAGCAAGTCATAATTCAGCGCACTGGCCTAAATTTATTGTACCTAGTACTAGGAGAATCTACACGTGAATCTTTATGTCCCTTTCTGTAATTTATAGTCTCCCACAAAACACCCAATTTGTCAATGTCATGAAAAATCATACAATCAATTACAATTGGAGAACAAATTCAATATAGGATTAAACCAGTCTACCACTTGTTACTTTGCAATCTTTCTATATGCTTGATTCTTCCAAGTCATACAGAGAATTCTCACTTGTATGCTATGGACAAGTATACTGGTGTGGTATGTTTACTGACCTTTTTAACTTTGATATTACCTTTCGTTCTCTGCTCATCAAATGAAACAGACAGAACATCACTGCTTGCATTCAAGAATATGATCGTTGATGACCCCTTCAGGATCATGGACTCCTGGAATGAAACCACACATTTCTGTAACTGGCCTGGGGTGTCATGTGGTCGCCGTCATCGCCGAGTCACTGTTTTAGATCTTACTTCTCTGAAATTGGGGGGTTCTTTGTCACCAAGCATTGGTAATATGAGCTTTCTTTATGTCCTTAGGCTCCAAAATAATAGTTTTTCAGGTGAAATTCCCTCAGAGATTGGCTACTTACACAAGTTACAGGTTTTACGCCTTGACAATAACTCATTCACCGGTCATATTCCATCAAACATTTCTGGTTGTTTCAATCTTGTTTCTGTTGCTCTTTCATATAATAGGAATGTAGGCAAAATTCCAGCAGACATAGGCACATTGTTGAAACTCAGAGAACTTTTTCTTGTTTCTAACTACTTTACAGGACGAATTCCGCCTTCTCTTGGTAATCTTTCTTTACTCGATACTTTTTTGGCAAGCAAGAATGATTTGTTAGGGAAAATACCTGATGAATTATGCCAATTGCCAAACTTAAAGTACTTTGCAGTGAATGAGAACAACTTGAGTGGAACCCTGCCTCCTTGTCTTTTCAATCGTTCCTCTATCGTGGCTATTGATATTGGAACAAATCATATAGAAGGGAATTTGCCTCCATTGTTTGGTATTACGCTTCCTAATTTGCAGTTCCTTAGCATTTATAGAAACAAGGTTACTGGAAATATCCCGGTAACATTATCAAATGCCACAAATCTTCAGTTTCTTGTTGCTGGTAGAAATAGACTCACAGGAAAAGTACCACCCCTCGGGAATTTGCTGAACATGCGGAGATTTTTAGTTGCTTTCAATCATCTTGGGAAGGGGGAGGATGATGACCTTAGCTTTCTCATCACATTGGTGAATGCCACCAACTTGGAGCTTTTGGAGCTCAATACAAATAATTTAGGTGGAGCTTTACCGGCATCTGTTAGTAATCTTTCGTCTGAGCTTGTAGAGCTTAGCTTGTCTTATAATCAGATTTCTGGACAAATCCCAAGAGGGATATCTAATCTCAAGAATCTAGAGGCTTTTTTTGTGGCTTATAACAGATTTCACGGTGAAATTCCTTCTGAAATCGGGGATCTGATATATCTGCAAGAGTTGGCGTTGCTTGGAAATCAGTTCTCTGGTCAAATTCCAAACTCATTGGGAAATTTAGCTTCTTTAACCAGAATCAGTTTGCGAGAAAACAATCTGCAGGGGAGAATTCCTCCCAGTTTAGGTAAATGCCACAATTTGGAGCTGTTGGATCTTGGTTCAAATAACCTTAGTGGTTTCATACCATCAGAAATCTTTCAACTCGCATCATTGTCGGAGGGTGTGGACCTATCTCAGAATCACTTAACTGGTTTCCTTCCGATGGAAATTGGGAAGTTGATAAATCTAGACTACTTAAACCTGTCTGATAACAAGTTGCAGGGCCAAATTCCTAGCACTCTAGGTACTTGTGTGAGACTTGAAGTACTGGACTTGAACAGCAACAACTTTCAGGGCAGTATTCCTTCAACTATGAAAAATTTGCGAGGCCTGGAAGTTTTAGTCCTTTCTCGCAACAATCTGTCAGGCGGAATCCCAGGATTCTTGAAGGACTTCAAATTTCTGCAGATTTTAAATCTGTCTAGCAATAATTTGGAAGGTGCAGTCCCAACACTAGGCATCTTTAGTAATGCTACTGCTGTTTCCATTGTAGGAAATAAAAATCTCTGTGGGGGTATACCAGAGTTGGACCTTCCGGCTTGCAACGTAGAAATAAAGAAAGAAAAGGAATCAGGTTTTCCCATGAAAATAGTAATTCCTGTAGTTAGTGGTCTTATAAGCTTGACATTCATAGTTTGTTTTCTTGTCATGCAACAGTTAAGTAGATCAAGAAAAACAACACCTACAGATACACTTGAAAACTCCACCTTAAGAGTATCTTATCAGTGTCTACTTAGGGAAACTGATAGATTCTCTGCATCAAATTTGCTTGGCATGGGTGCTTTTGGGTCTGTATATAAAGGAATTTCTGATCACGATGGAACCGTTTTTGCTGTTAAGGTACTGGACCTTTCACACCATGCAGCTTCCAGGAGTTTTTTAGCGGAATGTGAGGTTCTAAAGAACATTAGACATCGTAATCTTGTGAAGGTTCTAAGTGCATGCTCTGGTATTGATTATGAAGGTAATGAGTTCAAAGCCATAGTTTATGAATACATGGATAACGGGAGCCTACAGGACTGGTTGCATTTCACTCCTCAGGAGAACTCTGAGTCACAGGAGACACACAAGAGGCTCGGGTTTCTTCAAAGATTAAACATTGCCATTGATATTGCCTGTGCTGTGGATTATCTCCATAATGATTGCCAACCCCCAATAATTCACCGTGATCTGAAGCCTAGCAACATTCTCCTCGATGAGAACATGACTGCACGTGTTGGTGATTTTGGTTTGGCAAGATTTGTTCCACCAGCACTTCCAAACTCATCAGCAAATTCAGTAAGTTCTGCAGGCATAGGAGGAACTATTGGTTATACACCTCCAGGTAATTCAGACTTGACAATTCCATCTTTTTTACTTTCTCCCTCCCACCTACTTAACTTAGGCTCAAGTATCAAAACAGGAGATCTAGTCGAACCTATGCAGTACAATCATGGACATTCCAGTTTAAGTGGCTTCCATTGCTTAGCTCCGGAAGCAACCAAGTCGTTGACTTAGGTTTTATTTCCGGTATTTTCTCAAGTAAAATCTTGTCCAAAAATCAAATGACTGAAGAACATATAGGAACCAAAAGAGTTTAATAATAGTCATCATGGAACTGACTTTTTTGTCTCCTAGAATAGCTTACGTTCGAAATCTGCCAAGTCTTTTCTACATTATGCATAAATCAAGATTCCTGCTGTCATATTTGTCTTTTGGGAAGAACATCACCAATTTTGTAGTATTTCTTGTTGACATGTATTATATCACAGAATTGGGTATGGGACGTGACGCCTCAATTTGTGGAGATGTTTACAGCTTTGGCATACTGCTCTTGGAAATGTTTACTGGGAGGAGACCAACTGATGAAATGTTCAAAGATGGTTTAAACCTTCATAACTATGCCAGTGCTGCTTTACCAGACAGAGTGATGCATATCACAGATCCATTTCTTCTACAGGAACTAGATGAACTTGGAGTGAAATACAAACTTGATGACAACATAAGCAGTGCTGGTGACATATTTCTGTCATTCTTAGTTACTGTGATTCAAATCGGAGTTTCCTGCTCCGTAGAATCTCCAAAAGAAAGAAAACGGATCAGTGATGTTGTTGGAGAGCTCAATTCATTGAGGAAGTTGTTCTTGGAGAAAGCATACAGGAAAGAAAAGGTTATAAGCTTCCACCTGCATTGACAGATGACGACAGGTATAGCGTTAGTTCTGCACTACAAAATAAATTCATGAATTCTGAGTTTGATTTATAGTTATAAAGCTGTATATTCCTAATAAGATTTAACCAAAGATAGCTCTTGGCACAATTCTTAGTTTATATGCCCTATTTATTATCTTGAGAAATTTATAGGTGCTAGACTTATGCATCACTGAATAGCCTGAATTACAAAATTGATCTCAAGCGGCAACCTGCCTGTCCCAACATCATATTTAAGTTCTTTGAGACGTAAAATCAGGTCACCTGTGACAGCTTTATCATATGTTTCTTGAGACCTTTGAAATATGATATTTACTCTGCCATCGATCAGTTACCACCTTCACTTGTTCTAATTCTTAAAGATTGCACACATTGTTAGAACAAGAATGATGATAGTACAAGAAATTCTAAATAAGCACTTGCTTGGCTTATAGGCACGTTAATACATATCTTGAAGATAGTTGGAGTCTCTCCCACGAGCAAAAAGAAGAACAAATGACAACTCTATCTTTGGGATTCAACTAAGCCACAAAATAAGTAGCATTCAAGAATGATGCTCTTCTATTCTTGAATCAGTGATTTTACCTTTTGATTAATGTCTCTCGAGGACATCAATCTAGCAACATGCATCAATAATGGTGTCTTTTGGACTTGAACCATTAGCTAGTGAAGACTTTCTAAATCATTGACTACTTAGTGAACGAATCTTGAACTTAGTGGTTCATTTAGTGAAGTAAAAAAATACTCCATACATGTTACTATGTTCTGGTGAAAATGAAATCCTTTGACATCTTACGGCCATGTGTCCTGAATCCTTTTAACTAAGTGCTTTAAGATTTTCCTGTTAAAATTCTTATTGAAGCGGCCTCCAATTTGCACTTAGTGCGGTGAATTCATCAAGAGTAACTTTGCATACTCTGGACAAATAATCTATGAATTTCATTAAGAGAAATTAATCTCATCCTTCTTTATAGAAAAGTGTCAACAAATCTATCAAGAGTATTCCTACATACTCCAGCCAAAATCGATTTATAGACTTATTAAGAGAATATAATCTCAATCATGCACATCTACTTATTTTTTCTTTAAAGAAATGAGAATTTTATAAAGTTACTTGTTTTTCCCTTTGAACCTAAGATTACATCATTAGGTAGGGTTACCGTAAAGTACAACTAATTTACAATAGGCTTTATTCCCATCCCATTACGAGTTTCCACTACTAACTCTTTGCCTAACCCTTTAGACAAAGGATCTGCTAAATTACATCTGGACTTCATATATTGAAGCGATATTATGTCTTCCTTCAATATCTTCTTACATGATTGTGTTTGAGACGAACTTGTCTCGATTTGCCATTGTAACAATCACTTGAAGCCCGAAATATAGCAGCATGATTATCACAATAGATAGTCAAAGGTGGGATTGTCTTACTCCATAATGGAATATCTATTAGTATACTTTGCAGCCAATCAGCTTCTTCTCCAGCAGAAGACATACATATAAATTCTGACTCCCTAGTTGAATGAGTAATACATGTCTGCTTCTTTGATTTCTAGGAGATTGCTACTTCAGCTGAAGTAAAAATTCAAGCAGTAATAGATTTAGAGTCATTCAGACCAGAATTCCAAGTGGCATCACTGTAGCCTTCAAGAACTGGTGGGAAGGTAGAATAATGTAGGCCAACATTAATTGTTCCCTTCAGATATTTTAAAACACGAATCAAAACATTCCAATGTTCAATTCCAGGATTACTAGTAAACTTGCTCAAAGTTCCTATTGCATAAGCAATATCTGGCCTGGTACAATACATGACATACATAAGAGTCCCAACTATTTAAGAATATATTAATTGATCAAGAATATCACCATAATTTCGTACTAGTTTGATGCTTGGATCAAATGGTGTGGGAGCAGATTTGACATCAAAGTGACCAAACCTTTTTAGAACTTTTTCAATATAAATCAATTGAATAAGAGTCAAATCATTTGCTGATCTTATTATTTTAATGTCCAAAATCACATCAGCTTCTCCAAGGTCTTTCATTTCAAATTGAGAAGTAAGAAATGATTTTGTTTCTTTGACTCTTTCAATATCAGTTCCAAAGATCAATATGTCATCTACATAAAGACAAATATAACACCAGAATTTTCTTGGAATTTACTTAATATGCAGATATCACCTCCATTGGTTATGTAGCCATTAGAAATCATAACATTCTAAATTTCTCATGCCATTGCTTTGGAGCCTGTTTTAATCCATAAAGAGATTTAAGAACCTTACAAACTTTATGTTCTTGACTAGGAACGACAAATCCTTCTAGTTGTTTCATGTAAACTTCTTCATCCAGTTCTCCATTCAAAGATGCAGTCTTTACATTTATTTGATGAATTACAAGGCCACGAACTGCTGCTAAAGCAACCAAGATTTGAATAGAGGTCATCCAAGCTACAGGTGCAAAAGTATCAAAATAATCAACATCTTTCATTTGAGTACCCTTTAGCTACCAAGTGAGTTTTGTACTTATCTAAAGTATCATCTGAATTTATTTTCTTCCTAAAAATCCATCTGGAACCAATTGGTTTACATCCAGGAGGAAGATCTGATAAAATCAAGTATTATTTGACAAGATAGAATATATTTCATCTGTAATAGCTTCACGTCGAAAAGGAACATCATGTGAAGACTTTGTTTCATCATAACTTTCAGGTTCTTTTTCAACCAAATAAGTTTGAAAATTAGGTCCAAAGTCTTTTGGTTTAGTTGATCTCGCACTACTCCTTGATTGACTTTCTTCCAATGGTTTAACCATTTTCCTTTTAAGAGAAGATATGGAAGAACTTGCATCTTGATCCACAGATTCCTTCTTTTTAGGAAATATATGCTCAAAAAAGTTAGAATTCAATTACTTAACAATTATGTGAGGGTTTGGAGTCTCAAGATTTAAGAATCTATAAGTCTTACTGGTTTGTGAATAACCAATAAACACACAATCTATTCCTCTATAGCCAATCTTAGTAGTATGCTGATCTAGTAATCTAACATGAGCTAAACAACCCCATACTTTAAAGTAATTTATATTTGACTTTCGATTCTTCCAAAGTTCATAAGGAAAAACATTATGTTTCTTGGAAGGAATCCGATTCAAAATATGACAAGCTAACAATAAGGCTTTAGTCCATAGATTTTCAGTTATACCAGACCCATAAAGCATAGAGTTGACTATTTTTCTATGAAAGTTTTATTTTTTCTTTGTCCAACACCATTTTGTTATGGTGTATAAGACATATGGTCAATTGTTTCTCAATGCCTTCCTTTTCACAACGATTAATAAAATCTGATTTTAAATACTCTCCACCTCTGTCAGATCTGTTGACACCCAATTTTGGCCCAACACTTTAAAAATTCTTACTTTCTATGTTGATATTTTAAAATTATTTTTGTGTGATTTTAGATCATTTTTGATAATTGCTTTTATTCTTATAATATTAGAATTTTAGTTAGTTTAATTTTAAATCTTAACACAGAGTAATAATTCATTTTTTTTGTTGTTCAGATATAATTATGCGCGTATGTCCAGTTGGCCCACAATTTGAACTCATTATCTTTCTAGCCCATTAGTTTTTGACATGAAATATATATATATAATTAGATGTGGATGAATAATATTTAGATTAGAATTTAATAAATTTTTAGATTTTTTGGGGGGTTTTACTATCCATCTTCTTCTCCGGCGAAGAGTTCGTCGGAGCTCCGACAGCCCCTCTCCTTCTTGCCCTCACCCCGCCGGAAAATCCCCATCCCCTTCTTCACCTAGCCACCACCATGGTTGCCGTACACCGTCACCCCCAGTCCCCAAAACTTGCCGGAAAAACTCCACACCATCATCCCTATTTTTCTGCAATTTTTCTCGGCCAAAACACCTCAAAAACCAACCTTGATTCACAGCAAACGTACCCCGTAAAACTCCCAAATCAGTTCGTCAAACACCACCCAAAAACAGCCCTGAATCAATCACAAAACATCTCCCAAAGCCCCCAAAAACATCATCCAAAAACCTCCAAAAAATGTCACCCTTAACCCACCTAGAAACGTCCAAATCCCAGCCCAAATCGCACCAAAATCAGTCCACAAAGTCACACCCCATTTCCACCCATTCAGCCTTTAAACTAGCCCCAAACACAACAAAACTCAGCTGCAAAATGCCTCACAAAACCATCACAAACCATAGCCCAAAATCAGCTACCAAACAACAACCATTTCAGCTCCAAACTCCATTGAACACACCTCCAAAAACGCAGCCCCAAAACCCCACAAAACCCCACACAAAACTCCCCCAGAAAACCCCAAATCAGTTCACCAAACACAGCCTCCAAGCCACCCCATTTCAGCCCCTCGAATAACCCTGTCAGATCCATGCCACCAGTCACACCTTAACTCCTCCACGTTCTCCAACCCGCCTCACCATCTGAACCAGTAAGCTCTTCTCTTTACCCCTTCTCTCATATTTTTGTGTTTCGGGTCGTAATTTCAATAATATTTAGATCTTGTTCATGACATATTTGATATTTTTCTTGACTTTATTTTATCCTAATATTCTTAGTAATACCTTAATCTTTCCGATTCATAATTTGTTCATGCTTTCCTTATTTTTGATAGCTATATTTCACTATTATTGCTTCCTGATTTTGATGATAGCATCTTAATTAATTTATGTTATTTAGATATTTTATTATGCTTGTTAACCTCATTGCTATTATTGTATGATTCTCATTTTGGTTACTTTACTTTATTACTATTGTGTCATTTCAATGGCTTCTACTGTCTTTGGCTCCCCTATGTTTTTTATTAATTTACCTTCATCTAGTTATTTCTTTGGTTAGAAAAGCAATCTTGACATCCTTTTTTTTTTAATATTATAATATGAATTTTCCTTTTCAGTACATTAGATTGATTTACATTCATTACTCTTTTTCTTCGTATTGTTCATTTGATTACTTTGTTAGGGTTACTTGAGTTCAATTATTGGCATTTATATTTACTTACTAATTTGTGTTGTTTTAACTTTGTCTGGCAATATTTCATAAAATATTTGTTATACTTGTCCATTGTTGATTATCTTAGGATGTTATTTTGTTACTCTTGTTTCTTTGTTACATGTTGAATTAACTGACATACATTATTTGTTAAACCTGGCCGATGAAGGATCTATCCGTCAGATTTCGACGCCTCCCCATTAAAAAGATGGAACAATTTTAGTTTATTCTTTATTTTTTCATTATTGTATATATTATTTTTCTGTGTATATTTCCTCCTCAATTTGGAAAAAATGAATTCAACTAGGACTCACAATTGTGGATTCTGAAGGGCGCTAATACCTTTCCTTCGGAATAACTTGAATCCTTACTCGAAATTTTTGGTTCGCAGACTATTTTATAAATAATTAATTGGTTTCCTAATTATCCTTACAATTAAGTGTCGACCCCTAAATTAAATTATTTTTTCTTTAAATTCTTTTATCATTATTATTATTTTTATTGAGTTGCCAAGATGTTGCGCCTTCGGGATGTCAACAATCTTATTTGTGTTATATTGTATATCTCCTCCTCAATTTGAATTCAACTGGGACCCACAGTTATGGATTCTAAAGGGTGCTAATACCTTCCCTTTGGAATAACTTGAATCCTTACTCGAAATTTTTGGTTCGTAGACTTTTTTGTAAATAATTAATTGATTTTCAAATTATCCTTAAAATTAGGTGGTTACTCCTAAATTAAATTATTTTTTCTTTAAATTCTTTTATCATTATTATTATTTTTATTGAGTTGCCAAGATGTTGCGCCTTCTGGATGTCAACAACGTTAATCATGAAATAAACACACAAAAATAATATACAAAATAATGAAAAATAAAGAATAAACTAAAATTGTTCCGTCTTTTTAATAGGGAGACCTCGAAACCCGTCAGATAGATCCTTCATCGGCTAGGTTTGACAAATAATGTATGTCAGTTAATTCAACATGTAACAAAGAAACAAGAGTAACAAAATAACATTCTAAGATAATCAACAATGGACAAGTATAACAAACAATTGTGAAATATTGCCAAACAAAGTTAAAACAACACAAATTAGTAAGTAAATATAAATGCCAATAATTGAACTCAAAGTAACTCTAACAAAGTAATCAAATGAACAATACGAAAAAAAGAGTAATGAATGTCAATCAATCTAAAGTACTGAAAAGGAAAATTCATATTATGATATTAAATAAAAAGATGTCAAGATTGCTTTTCTAATCAAAGAAATAACTAGATGAAGGTAAATTAATAAAAAACATAGGGGAGCCAGAGACAGTAGAAGCCATTGAAATGACATAATAGTAATAAAGTAAAGTAACCAAAATGAGAATCATACAATAATAGCAATGACGTTAACAAGCATAATAAAATATCTAAATAACATAACTTAGTTAAGATGTTATCATCAAAATCAGGAAGCAATAATAGTGAAATATAGCTATCAAAAATAAGGAAAGCATGAACAAATTATGAATCGGAAAGATTAAGGTATTACTAAGAATATTAGGATAAAATAAAGTCAAGAAAAATATCAAATATGTCATGAACAAGATCTAAATATTATTGAAATTACGACCCGAAACACAAAAATATGAGAGAAGGGGTAAAGAGAAGAGCTTACTGGTTCAGATGGTGAGGCGGGTTGGAGAACGTGGAGGAGTTAAGGTGTGACTGGTGGCATGGATCGGACAGGGTCATTCGAAGGGCTGAAATGGGGTGGCTTGGGGGCTGTGTTTGGTGAATTGATTTGGGGATTTTTGAGGGAGTTTTGTGTAGGGTTTCATGGGGTTTTGGGGCTGCATTTTTGGAGGTGTGTTCGATGGAGTTTGGGGCTAAAATGGTGTTGTTTAGTAGCTGATTTTGGGCTACGATTTGTGATAGTTTTGTGAGGCATTTTGCAGCTGAGTTTTGTTGTGTTTGGGACTGGTTTGAGGGCTGAAATAGGTGGAAATAGGGTGTGACTTTGTGGACTGATTTTGGTGTGATTTTGGGTGGGATTTTAGACGTTTCCAGGTGGGTTAAGGGTGGCCTTTTTTGGAGGTTTTTGGATGACGTTTTTGGGAGCTTTGCAAGATGTTTTGAGGTTGATTCAGGGTTGTTTTTGGGTGGTGTTTGACGGACTGATTTGGGGGTTTTACGGGGAGCGTTTCCTGTGATCAGGGTTGGTTTTTGAGGTGTTTTGGTCGAGAAAAATTGCAAAAAAATGGGGATGGTGGTTTGGAGTTTTTCCGGCAAGTTTTGGGGACTGGGGGTCACGATGTACGATAGCCATGGTGGTGGCTAGGTGAAGAAGGGGATGGGGATTTTCCGGCAGGGTGAGGGCAAGAAGGAGAGGGGCTGCCGAAACTCTGGCAAACTCTTCGCCGGAGAAGAAGATGAATAGTAAAAACCCCCCAAAAAATCTAAAAAGTATTATATTCTAATCTAAGTATTATTCATCTACATTTAATTATATACATATTTCATGTCAAAACCTAATGGACTAGAAAGATAATGGGTTCAAATTATGGACCAATTGGACATACGCGCATAATTATATCTGAATAACAAAAATAATGAATTATTACACTGTGTTATGATTTAAAATTAAACTAACTAAAATTCTAATATTATAAGAATAAAAGCAATTATCAAAAATGATCTAAAATCACATAAAATAATTTTAAAATATCAACATAGAAAGTAAGAATTTTTGAAGTGTTGGGCCAAAATTGGGTGTCAACAAGATCTGATTGATTTTATTTTTAAACTCAATTTATTTTCAACTTCTGTTTTATATATTTTAAAAACCTCAAATGCCTCATCTTTTATTTTCAACAAAAACACATATGTATACCTTGAGTAATCATCAATGAAAGTAATAAAATATCTATTTTCATGACGTGATAAACAATCCATCTCACAAATATCAGTGTGGATTAATTCTAAAAGTGTGGATATCTCGTCAATAGTCTTAAAAAGTTGTTTTGTTATTTTGCTCTTACTACAAGTAAGACACTTAGTAGTATGATCTCTGCCACAATCTTTAATTAATCCATTATTCACCATAAGTTGAATTGATTTATCATTCACATAACCAAGATGTTCATGCCATAAGTTTAGAGACTCCACAACATAAGCAAAAATATTTTCATTTTCAATATTGAGTTTGAACATACCATTTGTAGCATAACCTTTTCCAACAAACATGCCATTTTTTAACAAAATAAATTTATCTGCCTCAAAAGTTATTTTAAAATCATGCTTCGAAAGAAGCGTATCTGACACCAAGTTCTTTCGAATATCAGGAACATGCAACACGTCCATCAATGTGAACATTTTCCCAGAAGTGAATTTCAATTTAACTGTTCCTTTTCCCACAACCTTAGCAAAGGATGAGTTTCCCATATATAACATTTTATTATCCCCCACTAATTGTACGTAGTGAAAATATTTTGATCACCTGATATATGACGAGTTGCACCAGTGTCTATCCACCATTCCACTTGATCTCCGACTACAAAAGCTTCTGTGATCATTGCTACAAGTTCATTCTTTTTATTATTGTTTGCTTTTTCTTTCTTTTTTCAGCTTTAAGAATTTTACAATCACATGCATAATGGTCAATTTTGTGACAATGATAACATTCATTTGATTTAGAATAAGTACACTTAGAATGCACATTCTTCTTTACCTTTGATAGTTTCTTATTGCCATATTCCTTCTCAATGGATTTTTCTTCAATAATATGAGCTCTCATGATGGCTTCCTTCAAAGTATTATTGTCACGATATCGTGTCTCTTGCTCAATTTGCAAGTATTGCAACAATTATTCAAAAGTCAAATCTTTCTTCTTGTGCAAGAGTTTACTTCTATACTCTTTTCAAGACGGAGGAAGTTTTTGAGACAATAGCACCAATATGAAAGTTTTCATCAAGAATAATTCCAGATATAACAATTTTATTAGCTATAAGTTGAAACTCTTGTACTTGTTCAGTGATTGACTTGTCATCAACCATTTTGAACTCCATATAATTTGAAACAAGAAATTTCTTAGAACTCGCGTCTCTTGCCAAATAGATGGCTTAAAGATTGTCCCAAATATCCTTGGCAAATTTGTACTTGATATGATATTGATCATAGTATTTGTTAGACATTCTCCAAGAATATAATTCTTGCATAATCATCATCTTTTTACTTGGCAATTTGTTCTTTAATCAAAGAAGCTTCGTCAGTTGCTAGCTCAGAATTGAGAGCATTAGGACAAGGTTCCTCAATTCCATATGCCAACTTTAATCGTCTTAAAAGGAATTCCATCTTTCCACGCCATCTAGGAAAGTCTTTTCCATCAAATATTTCAAAATTAGGATTAGGCAAAGATGGAATATTATTAGATATAGATGTGGGTGCCAGAGAGACTACTATCTTCAAATTGTTAGAATAAGAATGACGATAGTACAAGAAATTCTAAATAAGAACTTGCTTGGCTTAGAGGCACGTTAATATGTTTTTTTGAAGATAGTTGGAGTCTTTCCCACGAGCAAACGGAAAAACAAATGATAACTCTATATTCGGGATTCAACTAAGCCACAAAACAAGTAGCATTCAAGAATGTTGCTCTTTTATTCTTGAATTAGTGATTTCACCTTTTGGTTAATGTCTCTCAAGTGTTTTAAAGGGAAAGTGTTTTTCATTTCTTATTGAAGTGATTGTTTCAAAGAAAAACAACACTATTTATAGGATAAGAGTTTTGAAAGAAAAGTCTTTAGTTAAAATAATATTTAATTTAGGTTCATGAATTCAAAAAAGAATTCATGTAACTTGCAAGACTCTATAAAGTAAGAAAAAATGAATATTAAAATTCACATTCACGTATTTTGTGAATTTTCAAAACAAAACTTTTATCAAAACTTTTACCGGATGAATTTATTTCAAAATTAATTGAAACACTAATTCTTACATTCTAAATGCGTCATTATATGCAAATAGTAAAACATTCCCCATATAATATTGAACATGATTTAACATGTATCACAAAAAGATTTCAAACCAACACCACAAGCAACTTGCGTAAATAAGTTGACTGTTTTGTTTTTCATGACAAAACAAGGAAACCAAAACAGAGCCCCAACAAACTGTAAGAAGCCTTTCAATTGTACAATCTGTGATTTACAGGAGTTATAACATCAAACTTAAGTGTCCTATAGTGATACAACTGCAATAACAAAACCAATATAATTAGGAGATAGGAGACTAATCCTAGTTGGACTATAAACGTCGCAAACATTGTTGTCTTCATTTCCCCTCAAGTTGAGCAGGGAGCTGCAGTACTGCCAACTAGCTTTTTAAATCAAGAAATCGAGACTTTGACAAGGTTTTGGTGAGCAAACTTTCTATGAAAAACTTGATCATGGGTACTGACATACCAAACTGAAAATGACTTAGCACGAACCTTAATCACGAACAAAATGAAAATTAATTTCCATATGTTTCGTACGGGAGTGGAAAATGAGTTAATAGTTAAGTAGGTAGCACTAAGGTTATCACACCAAAGGATAAGAACAACAGATGTAAAGCAACCTATTTTCTGAAGAAGGAATCCAGTCTAGGTATTTTCAAATGCATCTGCAGCTAATGCCCGATACTCAGCCTCCGTGCTAGACCAAGAGACAGCTCGTTGCTTCCGTGAAGACCAAGAGATCATGTTATCACCAAGAAATATAGCAAAACCAGTGGTTTTTCGATCATCCCCCCCCCCCCCCCAATCTGAATCAGAATATCCATGAAGCAAGCTATTTGAAGTACGTTTAAAGGCAAGCCATGGAAGCAGTAGCTTTAACATAATGTAAAATTTGTTTCACAACTATCCAGTGAACATCCAGGGGATAATTCATGAATCGGGATATTCTTTTCACTGCAAAGGCAATATCTGGTCGAGTGAAGGTAAGGCACTGAAGCGCTCCTACGGTGCTGCGATACAAAGTAGGATCATTAAAAAGAACACCAGAAGTAGAGGATAGCTTCGATACAGGTTGCATAGGCAAGCAAACAGAACTACAAGCAGCCATATGTACTCGATCAAGAAGGTCCTTAACATATTTACGTTGAGACAGAAACAGTCCTTCACTGTCCCAGGTTGCTGCAATGCCCCAAAAATAAGAAAGATTGCCAAGGTCACAAACAACAAATGGGGAAAGAAGTTGTGTAATGATTGACTTGATTCGAGTAGGATTATTACCCATTAACAAAATATCATCAATATATTCCAAACAGAATAGCTTATCAGTAGCGGTAATCATGTGGAATAAAGAGCCGTCTTGGAACTCAAGAAGCCAAGAGAGAAAAGTGCATCAATTAGTCGTTTATTCCATACACGAGGTGCTTGTTTTAAAAATAAAGAGCACGTTTCAGCATACACATATGATCAGAACGAGATGGATCAACCAATCCAGGAGGTTGCGGCATATAGACAACCTCATCTAAGTGCCCATGAAGGAATGCATTGGAAATGTCCAATTGTGTGATATGCCAACCTTTAGTCATGTAAGAAAGTAACAATCTGATTGTTATAGGCTTCACCACTAGACTAAATGTGTCCACAAAGTCAATCTCAGGACGTTGATGATACCCCTTTGCAACTAAGCGTGCCTTATGACGATCTAGAGACCCATACAAATTCAACTTTATTTTGAACACCCAACGACCTTTTAATGGTATCTAAGTTTGATACACGGTATATTAAATAGTGTATCTATAGGATAACACATTTAGAAATCACCTACATATGTGTGAAGTGCAAGCCATTTCAAGGAGAATTCAGTGAGGCCAGTTGTCTATGCACTTATCAACCACGAAGTGTTCATGGCTGAAACGAACAAAACAATGAGAACCAAAACCAGTTAAAGGGTTAGTTGTGTGACTTATGTTGTCTAGGTGTACGACAAAGATCGAAGGTTCAAAAATATCACATCTACCAATTGATCGAGTATATCCAATATATGTTTCCTATGAAAAATTCAAAGAGAAACCATCTTATCCAAATACAATTTATCTTTGTTTCTGGATCACACATGTTTTTCATGCACTAGTTTTTCGGCATATAAATTTATTAAAACAACAAGACAGTATTAAAATTACAATGAGTAATTACAAAATTAATAAAACAAAGTATAAGATTAATTTAATAAATGATTAGCCTACCAAATGACTTGATTTTCAATACAAAATATACGAATTTTTCTAAACTAACAATTAAATTTAGTTAGATAGGTGCAATGTGTAATGAGATTACAAATATATGGCAATGTGTAATGAGATTACACTGTTAAGTTTCTTTTACCCAGAGAGTGAAACTTCCAAAAAAAGAAGAAAAAGAAGAAGAAGTCAAAATCGAGCAATCATTCAAAATAAATTGTTTAAATTCTCTTCCTAAATGATAAGCAAAATGAGCTTAGAAGTAAAAACAAGTAATTTAGTATACATTTTATATACATAATATTGTATTGGCAGAAATTAAAAGCTTTTATTGGTTCATGAGTAGATTTACATGATAAAATATGAATTATGCAAAAACTATTATTGCTACAAATAACTGTGAACATTTCAAACCTAAAATTTTACCTAAAATTAAGTACAACCACAATGCATATAAAGATCTTAAAGTATAAACATAAAATTGACTCTTCTTTTAATAGCACAATAGTAGGAGTAATTTCAAAAAGCTAGTACCATAAACCTGCATTACAAACCACGATGACATACAATTGAAGTACAATTATTCTATTTATGGAAGAAAATGAATCTAATAATAACTTGAATGTCAAATACTATATTCTTAATATTCAAGGATGAAAGAATGATGTCGTATTCTTGTGTGAATATGCTCATGTGACTTCTAAATATCAGGTTTAACAACTTCATTATACTTGTTGCATATGTCATATTTCTGCGATTATTGTGAAGACATTGAGAGTGTGATAGGACGTACCCTAATTGTCACGCCCCGAGAAGGTACTCTAGACGTGACTGGCACTCGGAGACTATCAAGTCTCATTGCATTCGTTCAATCCATTCATATGCGGAAGAATAAATAGAAAAAATAACTATCAGTAGGCAATCACAATCACTATCATAAGAAAATATGAAGAAGTATCTCAAAAGAAAGGAAACGGGAAATACACAATCCCGACACTATCCATCAACTGTCTATGTCTATGAAGCCTCTATGACTAACATTTAGGAAGGTACTATGACAGGCCATGACTACCACAATCAAAACAAAAATACTGAATAAAGTCAATGCAATAATCATCCTCCAAAGGTAAGGGAGGACTCACTATGGTCTGAAATCCTGAGCTTTGAACCTCAATGATTGGGCTGTTGAAGTCCTCTATCTACAGAATCTGCACCATAAAATGATGCAGCGCCAAAGGGGCATTAGTACGTGGAATATACTGTGTATAAAAAGGGCTAAAGTAAACAATATAGATACAATCGCTCATCAATTGCTCATCCTCAACTCAGAATAAAGGACAAGACTCTATCATCTCACTATTCATCAAGACATCATACAATCACATCAACGTCAGAGTACTATCAACAAGGAACCTATCTGGAAGTTTTTATAACCGACAATCACCACCTATGAGCCGGTAGTGATACAATAAAGAGATGTCGTTCCCACATCCATCCAGTACCTTGCCGGGGTAAAGGACAAGTCTGTAGGGAATCTGAAGGAAGTCTGTCAAGTCCTCTGTGGGATAAAGGAAGCATCCTCTTTCACGGTCCGATCCTCTCCTATATTGGCCACGTAGTTAATGAGTACGAGTGAGATTTACTCTTACCCATTTCGGTGCTAATACTCCTCCCACGACTCAATATGCTTATAAGTCTATCAAGGTCCGTCTGTTACATAGCCAAACCCCACTCTCAAATAGGATCCTCATGTCATCTATCATTCTATCAACTCAAGAAAAGGAATTCTTCCTATCACCTCTATCAAAACTCGGCTAAATCCCAAGGACATCAATTTACATCTATTTCAGCCATCACAACACTCATTTCAAGACTCAAACTTCATCAATCATCACATTCAAACAACCAAGGCTCTATACATTATCCCCTCAGTTCATTGTGTAAGTGTTTAACAGATAATTCACATAGGAAAGATGTATAATCACATAATAATACGTGTGAACAGTTTCATTAATCCATGATGATCATCAATTTAACATAAAATATAAGATTTAAAGATAACTTCAAGAAAATATTCAAGAAACTTAAATATAAGACCTATCAGTTAACTTTCTACATCTTAGTCTATAAATTGGGGCACATGAAAGAATAATTCCATGTTATGGGTAGCCTTTACATACCTAGAGTAAAGAATTAGCAAGTTTTCTTCAAGAATATAGAACCTCTCTGGAAATCCTCAAGTCTTCTCTCTTCTCCTCTCTCAGAACTCCCGTAGAAACTTAGAAAAAATGGGTTTTTGAAACTCTTCGTACGTATTTAGGCTTAGATATACGTTTTTGGGACATAAGAATATGTTAGGAAGGACAAAAATGCCCTTTCTGAAGTTAAAAGAAAAAACATAAAAACTGCACACAGGTCCGCGTCGCGGAGAGGGCGCGGACCAGTACATTTTTAAATTTTTTTTCAGAAATTCAATTTCCATCGAAAAATCAACAAAAATAAAAACACAAGTGCATTTTTGTGCCCCTGGTGCGTCGCGGAGGGGGTGCGGATTTGCTACTATTTTTGCACGATTGTGCAATTTCATAATTCGATCCGGTTGCTTTTAAATATGTTTGAGACCATTTTCTGACTTGATTTTTTGCGCTAATCGCAAATTCGGTCTCAGATTTCTCATCGAAGCTTTGGAAGACGCATTGTGCGCATAATGTATTTTAGGGGTAATTTGGTAATTTTATGGGGTGTTACATCATCTCCTCCTTGGAATCATTCATCCTCGAATGATGAGTAAAGGTCGAATGGAAACACGAATAATCCCAGAAGTCATCTCACTCCTTACTCGGGAACACTCGAACTCTCATCTATCCATCACCTCACCTATCTATCTCTGTCTTAGATTCGGGAATAGAATAAGATAAAGGCATCAACTCAATGTAAGGAGACATTCAATAACATTAAGGGTAAGAACATTTACCTTCAATATCGCCATCATTTAGCACGAATAGATGCGGGTTTTTGAGTATCATCGCTTCCTCAGCTTCCCATGTATCTTCCTCAACAAATTGATTACTCTATCGGACTTTAACGGAGGCTATATCTTTATTCCTCAGCTTACGAACTTGTCGATCAAGGATATGGACTAGAATTTCTTCGTATGATAAGCTATCCTTCACACCCGTACTCTTCACAGGAATTGCTAAGGCCGGATCCCTCAAATACTTCTTCAACATAGACACATGAAACACCAGGTGAACTCCATCTAGCTCGGAAGGCAAATCTAGCTCATAAGCAACCTTCCCAATCCTTCTTACGATCTGGTATGGTTTGATATAGCGGAGACAGCTTTCCTTTCTTGCCAAATCTCATGACATCCTTCATGGGTGACACCTTCAAGTACACCCAATCATTTACCTCAAATTCCAAGTCTCGTCTTCTCACATCTGTATATGACTTCTGACGACTTTGGCGGTCTTCAACCTCTTTCTGATGACTTTCACCTTCTCCATAGACTGGTGTACTAGATCAGGTCCAATCAACTCAGCTTTACTAACCTCGAACCAGCCAATTGGTGATCTACATTGCCTCCCGTATAATGCCCATAAGGGGCCATCTGAATGTTGGCATGGTAGCTATTGTTGTATGCGAACTCAATCAACGGTAGACGATCATCCCAATTTTCTTTGAAGTCGATGACACACGCTCTCAACATATCCTCCAAAGTTTAAATGATTCCCTCTGCCTGTCCATCTATCTGAGGGTGAAAAGTTGTGCTCAAATGTACTTTCGTGCCTAATCCTTTCTGAAAGGATCTCCAGAATTAAGAGGTAAATTGAGCTCCTCTATCCGAGATGATGTACAATAGAACCCCATGCAATCTCACAACCTCATGAATATACAGTCGGGCATACTCCTAAGCAGTGTAAGTTCTCTTGACTTCTAAAAAGTGGGTTGATTTTGTCATCTTGTCAACGATCACCCATATCAAATCATACTACTTTTAGAATCTGGGTAAGCCCGTGATGAAATCCATGTTGATCGTCTCCCACTTCCATTCCGGAATTTCAAAAGTCTCTGATGTTCAACCTTAACCTGTTGACAGTTGGGGCACTTAGAGACGAACTCAACAATATCTTTCTTCCATCCTATTTCACTAATAGATTTTTCTCAAGTCATGGTACATCTTGGTGGAACCGGGATTGATGGAATATCTCGTTCTATGAGCTTCGGACATGATTCTATCTCGAACACCATCAACATCGGGCACACATAATCTCCCTTGATATCTCAATACCCCATCTCCCCTTTTTGTGAAAACCATCATCTTCTGATTGTGAACTGCCTCTTTCAATTGGATTAAGATAAGGTCTTGGTCTTGTTTTTCTTTCACTTCTGACACTAAGGATGAAGCTGAACCATTTTGAACATTGACCCCGCCTTCATTGTTCTCCTCAAGTTGCACTCCCAATGAGCCAATCTATGCACCTCCTTGGCTAATTCTCTCTTCCCTTCCTCCACATGGGCAGTACTACCCATGGACATCCTGCTAAGAGCATCAGCAACAATGTTAGGCTTACCTGGGTGGTAGAGAATGCTCATATCATAAACCTTGAGCAACTCCAGCCACCTCCTCTGCCGCAGGTTAAGCTCTTTCTGACTGAACACGTACTACAAACTCTTGTGGTCAGTGAACACGTCCACATGTACTGCATACAAATAACGACGCCAGATCTTAAGTGCGAATACCACTGCTGCCAACTCCAGATCATGAGTCGGATAGTTTTTCTGATGGATTTTAAGTTGTATGGAAGCATAAGCTATCACCTTCCCTCTCTACATAAGCACACAACCCAATCCAATTTTGGATGCATCACAGTATATCACGAAGTCACCCATCCCGTCTGGCAAGGTCAACACTGGTGTTGTAATCAATCTAGTCTTCAACTTCTGAAAACTCTTTTCACATGCCCCAGACCACTGAAACTTGGCCTTCTTCTGAGTCAACTTTGTCAACAGGGCTGACAGAGAAGAGAAGCCTTCAACAAATCTGCGATAGTAGCCTATTAAACCCAAGAAGCTTCTTATTTTTGTTGGATAAGTTGGTCTTGGCCATTTCTTAACCGCCTCAATCTTATGAGTATCCACCCGAATACCATCTCCCGAAATAACATGGCCTAGGAAAGCCACTGACTTAAGCCAAAACTCATACTTGGAGAATTTCACATTCAACTCATGATCTTTGAGTGTTTGCAAAACCACTCTAAGGTGATTAACATTCTCCTCCTCATCTTTCGAATATACCAAAATGTCATCGATAAACACAATCACAAACATATTAAGATACGACCTGAATACCCTGTTCATCAGATCCATGAAAGCTGCAGGTGCATTTGTTAACCCGAAGGACATGACTAAGAACTCAAAATGGCCATACCGTGTCCTAAAGGCTGTCTTTGGGATGTCACTTTCCCTCACCTTCAACTGGTGATAACCCAATCTGAGGTCTATCTTTGAGAAATAAGTAGCACCTGAAGTTGGTCAAAGAGATCATCTATTCTGGAAAGAGGGTACTTATTCTTTATGGTAACCTTATTCCACTGTCGGTAGTCTATACACATTCTCAAAGACCCATCTTTCTTACGCACGAATAGGCTAGGAGCACCCCAAGGTGAGACACTAGGCCTTATGAAACCTTTCTCTAACAAGTCTTTCAATTGCTCTTTCAATTCTTTCAACTCTGCGGGTGTCATTCTATAAGGTGGAATTGAAATAGGTTTGGTCTCGAGAAGAACGTCGATCCCAAAGTCAATTTCCCTATCAGGAGAGACTCCAAAAAGATCATCAGGGAACACCTTAGGAAACTCATTTACAATCGGGACTGACTCAAAGACTTAACTCTCACAAGGTGGTAAATGCAACCTTTGGAGATCAACTTTCTAGCTCTAAGACAAGAGATGAATTTTCCCTTAGGGGCAACAGAACTCCCTCTCCACTCTAAGATAGGCTCATTAGGAAATTAGAACTTAACAATTCGGGTTCTACAGTCGATAGAAGCATAAAAGGCGTGAAGCTGATCCATGCACATTATTACATCAAAATCAACCATCTCCAGCTCTATCAAATCAGTTAAGGTGTCTCTATGATAAATAAACACTACACAATCCCTGTAAACCCTCTCAGCTAAGATAGACTCACCAGTAGGAGTAGAAACAGAAAAAGGTTCATGCAAGCACTCTGGAAGAACCCCAAACTTACTAACACATAAGGGGTCACAAAAGACAAGGTGACACTCGGATCAATAAATACATAGCAATTATAAGTAAAGACTCAAAGCATACCCATGACAATGTCTGGTGTAGCCTCCTGATCCTGTCGGCTACCATAGCTTAAAGGCGGTTTGTTCCGCCTTCTGTATCCATAGTAGTACCCCTCTGTTGGTTACCCGCTGGGGGTGCTATGGAATATTGAGCTCTACTACTCCCCTCACCTCGCCTCCTCTTTGGACACTCAAAACTGAAGTGACCAGCCTGACCACACGCATAACACACATCCTTTTCAACCTGACACTCACTCAAATAAAACATACCACACTTACTACAAGGTGGCTTTCCCCTCGTACCTTGGGTTATACTGGCCTGAGATTGAGCACCCGGGGTCCTGAAATTCTGATGGCCTTGAGATTTCTGATCTTACCTATTTGACTACATGGGCGCACTCGCAACAAACGGTGCAGGATGTGATGATCTCTTCTGAAAATAGGACTTGTCACCCCTATTTTGTCCTCGCTGGCTAGGCTCATGTTCCGCTGACTTCGCCTTTTTACTCATCTGATCTTCTCTATCTTTCTTCTTATCCTTCTCTGTCTGCTGGGCATGCACCATAAGTCTGGAGATATCCATGCCAGGAATCAACAAAGCAGCCTTACACTCTTTCTGTACATGTCTGTCCAGGCCAGGCACAAACCTTCTCATTCTTGTCCTCATATCTTTCAACATCTCTGGAGCATACCTTGACAGTTTAACAAACTTAAGGCCATACTCCTTCACAGTCATCCCTCCCTATTTCAAAGTCACGAACTCATCCACCTTCGCCTCCCTCAACTCTTGAGGAAAGAAGTAATAATGAAGGCGGTCTCGAACTCTTCCTAATCCTCAGGATCAACATCTTCACCTCTGCTGTCCTCCCATTGATTGTACCAAACATTTGCAACATCTTTCAGCTGGTAGGAGACAAGTTCAACCCATTCAACCATACTGGCATGCATGGTCCTCAAAACCTTATACATCTCGTCGATGAAGTTCTGTGGATCGTCCTCAACTTTCACCCCCATATACAGAGGCGGGTTCATTCTCAAGAAGTCTCTGAGTCGGGTTGCAGTTGAGGGCTCCTGTGAGCTAGAACTAGGAGCTTGAGAAAGTTGGCCATTTCCCTGGGAGGCCACTAGCTGAGTAAGCATGGCGATGGCTCCCCTAAATTTTGCCTTAGTAGTGAGAGCTGGCTAGGGTTGAGCAGGGGGCGCCTGTGGGACCTTAGTAGTCCTCACGAGGCGTCCCCATCTCCTAGCCTCGGTCTGGACTAGAGCCTCCGGTTGGGTGTTCTCAGTAACTGGGGCTGGGGCATCTCTCTGTGCGGCTATTCTCTTGGGTGACATTTTTTATAAGCTAAAACGCACAAGTTAAAATGGGATTTTCACAAAGTTCATCGCACGAACTCAGATCATAGAAGAAGGGTAACACTTTCTAATGTCCTATAGCTTCCTGCTTATGAAGTGTGGTGCACAACACACCCATAAACAAGACTCTACTAGACATGACTTCATAGACTCCCTAGGACACTCGAACTTTGGGCTCTGATACCAAGCTTGTCATGCCCCGAGAGGGTACCCTAGCCGCGACTGGCACTCGGAGACTATCACTAGTCCCCAAGCGGACCACCTAGTCTCATTGCATTCGTTCAATTCATTCATATGTGGAAGATTAAATAGAAAAAATAACTATTAGTAGGCAATCACAACCACTATCATAACAAAATATAAAGAAGTATCTCAAAAGAAAGGAAACGGGAAATACACAATCCCGACACTATCTATCAACTATTTATGTCTAAGAAGCCTCTATGACTAAAGTCTAGGACGGTACCATGATAGGCCATGGCTACCACAATCAAAAGAAAAATACTGAAATAAAGTCAATGAAATAATCATCCTCTGAAGGCAATGGAGGACTCACCACGATCTGAAATACTGAGCTCTGAACCTCAACGATTGGACTGCTAAAGTCCTCTGTCTACAGAATCTGCATCATAAGACGATGCAGTGCCAAAGGGGCGTTAGTACATGGAATGTACTGTATATAAAACGGACTAAAGTAAACAATATAGGATACAATTTCTCATCAATGACTCATTGTCAACTCAGAATAAAGGGCAAGACTCTATCATCTCTCTATCCATTAAGACATCATACAATTACATCAACATTACTATCAACAAGGAACCAATCTGGGAGTTTCTATAATCGATAATTACCACCTATAAGCCGGTAGTGATACAACGAAGAGATGTTGTTTCCATATCCATCCAGTACCTTGCCGGGGTAAAGGACGAGTCTGTCGGGGATCCCAAGAAAGTCTGTCAAGTCCTCTGCGGGACAAAGGAAGCATCTGCTTTCATGGTCCAATCCTCTCCTATGCTCGCCATGTAGTTAATGAGTACGAGTGAGACTCACTCTTACCCGTTTCAGTGCTAATACTCCTTCCAGGACTCGATATGCTTATAAGTCTATCAAGGTCGAATTGTTACACAGCCAAACACCCCTCTCAAATAGGGTCCTCATCTCATCTATCTTTTTATCAACTCAAGAAAAGGAATTCTTCCCCTCACCTCTATCAAAACTCAGTTATATCCCAAGGACATCAATTTACATCTATTTCAGCCATCATAACGCTCATCTCAAGACTCAAACTTCATCAATCATCACATTCAAACAACCAAGGCTCTAGACATTACCCTAAGTTCATTGTTTAAGTCCTTAACAGATAATTCACACAGGAAAGATGTATAATCACATAATAATACGTGTAAACAGTTTCATTAATTCATGATGATCATCAATTTAACATAAAATATAAGATTTAAAGATAACTTCAAGAAAATATTCGAGAAACTTAAATACAAGACCTATCAGTTAACTTTCTACATCTTAATCTATAAATTAGGGCACATGGAAGAACAATTCCACGTTCTGGGTTGCCTTTACATACCTGAGTGGAGAATTAGCAAAAGTTTTCTTCAAGAATTTAGAATCTCTCTAGAAATCCTCAAGTCTTCTCTCTTTTCCTCTCTCAGAACTCCCGTAGAAACTTAGGAAAAATGAATTTTTGAAACTCTTCGTACGTATTTAGGCTTAGATATATATTTTTGGAACTTAAGAATATGTTGGGAAGGACAAAAATGCCCTTCCCGAAGTTAAAAGAAAAAACATAAAAACTGCACACTGGTCCGCATCGCGGAGGGGGTGCGGATCAGTACATTTTTAAATTTTTTTCAGAAATTCAATTTTCGTCGAAAAACCAACAAAAATAAAAACACAAGTGCATTTCTGCGCCCCTGGCTTGTCGCGGAGAGGGCGCGGATTTGCTACTGTTTTTACACGATTGTGCAATTTCATAATTCGACTCGGTTGCTTTTAAATCGGGTCGAGGCCATTTTCTAACACGATTTTCTGCGCTGATCGCAAATCTGGTCTCAAATTTTCCATCGGGGCTTTGGAAGACGCGTTATGCGTATAATGCATTTTAGGGTATTTTGATAATTTTACGGGGTGTTACACTAATGATCTTATTTATGCACTTTTTTGTAACTGAAAATTTATGTAAAGATCTATCTTAAATGTGAGTCATTATCTATTTTCTATAATTCATTTGAACATGAATAGTCAAGTTTTTAGTTTTCAAACGTAGGAGCTGAAAAGTCTACTATATAAAGACTATCATAGCCATAATTTTGTATTACTATGAATACATTAAATTAAATATAATCCTCCGGTGAATTGTTCTCACAAACCATTATATAGCCATTATTGCATTTAAAGTAAACAATGCATCATCAATATGGAAACTGATCACCAAAGTAAAATGGTTGAGATAATTGATAAAAAATAATTAAAAATAAAAAACAATTTGTAATTAATTCAGCTGAAAAATCTGCAACAGTGATTTTACTTTTATATATAAATAGATATTTTATATATTTTTTATTTGATATAGGGGCAAAATAATAATCCAACTTTGCATTTTGAAGCTTCTTACTTTTAATAATATATATGATGATGATAAGATATGTTTTTAACAATTGTTTTTTATTCCCTATTCATGTGGGGAATTGTTGGGTTCAAGTAATAAGTGTGAATTGGAGATTGGAGATTGAAGGAAAATGAAAATGGAAAGACAAAGGAAAATATGGGAGAACCAATTAAAGGGAAATGATGAGTGATTTCTTCCTCATCAGTAAAATAGAGAAAAAAATATTGTCCTTATATTAAAAAATATTTTCTCTAACTCTTAAAAATCAAGTAAAGGGGACTTCATCGCGTCGTCGTTATCTTCTACGGCTACAACTAAGGCTTTGGCTTTGGCTTCAACTTCGGCAAATGATGTGATTGATTGATAAATTTTTTAGACAAAATTTATTTAATCAATCTCAAAAGTTCCTTTTTCATATTTTATTTGTGAATTACTAAGTAACTTATGAATTTGTAAATTATTTATTAATTAAATTAATTTATAAATTTTTTATTAATTATGTTAATACGCAAAATTAGTTAATTTAACAGATTTTTAATTCTCGCGCATAAATTTCCTTAGAACAGATGCAATCGTTCCCAAACAATACCATGCTTGTTCTGAATAGGTGAACTCGCACCCAATATTCCCTATAAATAAATAGAGACCCTTTCCGCACTTTTCGGACATCAAATTCTTCTTCTTTTCTACATATATTTTCTTACAAATAAAAAATTGAATCTGCGTATGATCTGTTGACTTTTGAGTTCGTCGAAATTATAGAAGTTTGAGGTACTGTTACATGTGTAATAGTTAATTTATTCTATCTTGAGAGGAAATAATTCATGACGTCAAATACAATAAGAAAATTAATTTTCTTAAGGACACATAATCTATTCTGCGGATTAAGATTTATTTAATTGCTTTTTACTATTTTTGTTATTTTTTGAATACAAAGGGATTAACACTATGCACATGGTTGACAAAATTGGCTACAACCACTATCATGCTAGGTGAAAGTTTGCGGTTTCCACAATCTTCTGAAATCTGATTTCCGTATCTTTGACTAAGTGCAGCGAATTTGGGCATTTGCAAAATGAAACGGACAACCTTTGGCCATGTGTCCCTCCAAGTTAAATACAAGCAAAACGTGATCTTTTACTATTCACAAAAAAAAAAAAACCGACATTGAAAACAAAGAACTTACTTTAAAAAGGATTTTTTAAAATCTAATGTTTAAAATAACGATAAATTATTTTATTGAGAATAAATCCAGAATTTCAAAATTAAAATTTTCTAAGTTATATTAAGATGATATTTTTTTGATATGTGCTAAAAAAATAAAATTATCACATAAAATAGGACTAGAAGAGTAATAACAATAACAAAAACAAAAATATTACTTTTCCGTTTACTTTTATTTGTTACATTTAAAATTAGTATATTTATGAACAAAATAATAATTAACATGATTGTTACGCCGAAAAATGGCTTTTTATTTTGAAAAGAGAAATTCGAAAATCAAAAATTGATTTAAACTCAATTAATTTGACAAAAATCAATTCTCAAAATTCGAAAAGAAAATAGACAGAGTCGCCACCTAATTTTACGGACAATTAGAAAATCATTTTATATTTTAAAAGACTTAACAGAAAAATCTTTTAAAATCCAGAAAATAGGTTCGAGTTCACATTTTCACTTCGAGAAGGTTTTACGCACTCGAAATGGCCGCTAAATGCGGTTATCCGGCGATTAGGAAGTTGACTAACTTTGACCTGAAAAAAAATTGACTGATTTTGAGATTTGATTAATTTCTTAAAGGATTTGACTAATCTTAAAAAATTGACTAAGTTTGAAAAATTGAACTAAAAGTGTAGAATCACATTTTTTACCACTCTTTTTTTATTATTATCTTTTCTTATTTTTATTTTTTTATATTTTTATTTTTTTTTATATTTTATGTAAAACACTTTTTCGAAAAAATAAAATTGAAACTAAATAAAAATGACATAAATGATTTGGCATGTTGGGGAATTTAACTAGATTGAAACCAATAGAATAAAATGTTAGCATCCAAACACATACAAATATATAAATGAAATAAAAATAAAGAAAAGAGTTGAAGTAATGCTAGGTCTTCATCCCATTTAAATTTTTTTTGCAACGTTTGCTTCCCGGAATTGGGTTGACTCGAAGGAAAGGAAGTTTGGGTCTCCATGGCCCAAGGAATGCAGAATGAGGGAGTCCAAAGTGACTCGGAGTGGAATCACATGCAGCAAAACAAGGGAAACACATAAGTAATAGGAAGACAATTTAATGTATCACTATCTTGTTATCAAAACAAAACACATCACTCACTATAAAAGAGGCATGAAATCAAAAAACAAGTTGTGACACCGTGATAAGAAACATGCATGCTAGACATACTTTTCTTATAAAGAGCCACAACATGATAATCTTGAACACTAAGGAAGAAGTTGAGACTAAGGATGAGTTAAAGGAATCACTAATTGAGTTCATTTAATAGCAGTTTATAATGTTTATCAAAGATCAAGGCATATCGAGATAAAACAGAGGAAGAGATGACTCTTAATACACTGACAAAGCAAACAATATACCCAAGCACGAAACTTCAACTCAAATATGGTCACTGGTTGAGTTCGCCTGATAGGAAACTTAAGAAATCTGATGGGGATTGGGACACATTTTTGAGGATAGAAACAGAGAAAGAGATTAACTTAAGAGACCAACCAACATCTTATTAGATCATCAGATAATCATTAAAGGCTAACACAAGTACCAGAAAACTGAAATAAGCAGCAGAATAACAACTCAAGATCTTGACACAGCAACTACGAACAAAGGACAGAATCATGTTTTCTGCAATTTTGAACAACCATCTGCTGTAACAACAACATGTACCATCATATAAGATTCTAAAACTCCAACCTTAGATGGACCAGACTAAACGAAAACAAAATAACTGGAACACCATGCCGACAGACTATGTTCACGTAGCGACGAGATTGCAATATTCGATAACAACCAATCAATGGACTAACATCTTATACTATCAGTTTTTACCTTTGACAATGTAACAGTACATGAAGTTGAGAGCAGCAGACTGCCTTAGCCAATATCAATGTCACTTTGTTAATAAAATCACAACTAGGAGAAATCAAAATGATAAACAGCAACCTCGGATGCTTACTGGAAGATATCAATTTTAGACTCAAACTTGCATGTTGTGGGGATAAGCAAAAAGTTCA
Source organism: Solanum medicagineum (assembly GCA_026153255.1). Lineage (NCBI taxonomy): Eukaryota > Viridiplantae > Streptophyta > Magnoliopsida > Solanales > Solanaceae > Solanum > Solanum medicagineum. Next base: position 16,923,593 of record JAPFFP010000070.1, read on the forward strand.
CAAAACACAGGCATTTCTTAATACATTAAAAACAAAATGGGAGCTCCATTTGACACACTTAAAGTTATATCACACCAACAGCAAGCTATGTTTACACTGTTTGCCAAAAACAACTAAATGCATCTTTAAGAACCCCGAGAAAAAGAAAATCATCGCTAAAGCACATTAACAAGCTGGAAATTGAACATTACAGCAAAAATTATTTCGACACTAAGTTGATTTTTAGCAATTTGTCAGTGAATCAAGAAGACAGTAACAATGTCACAAACAATATGCAATAACATGCGGGCACAAGTTCAAATCATGAAACTAAAGATGCATCATTTTTAACGGTTTGACATTGATACCACCTAATACGATCCATAACAGCAACACACAGCATCTTTTTAACAATATTATTACCAACAGTTTCAGAAACGTATTAACGACCAAACAGCATCACAACCTCAACTTGTTACTACAGGGGATTTCCAGTTAAAAGAAAACGCGAATATGACCACTTCTATATGGCTACGACATTCACATTCCGACACAGTAACTAACACTCGAAAGTAAAGCGAGATTGGTATATTACCTTTGTCGGGGCAGCGAACTGAGATGACGAGCTTAAACAGTGAATTTCGACATTACCACGAAAGCTCGTTTCAAACTTCTTCGACTCAAAAGAACAGATGCTCTGGTTTTAGACTTTGAATTGACGAAACTTTTGGAGAATAATGACGGCTATAGAGTTTTCTGGGATTTCAAATCGATGACTGCCTATGCTAGGGTTTTTGAGGATTTCAATCGCCGCTGCTATGGAATGGAGCTTTTTAGGGTTTTGAGGATTTCAATCCGCCGCCCCTTTAGCACTGAGAAGAAGGGGATTAAATAGATGGACAATTAGGGTTTGAATTAAAGGGGAGTATGACTTTCAGGCATGCGTGAGGGAGTGAGGCAGGTTACCGTTGGGGATTGTCGGGTTTTGTCAAATAGAACGACGCATGCGTGAGAATTGTCGAATTGTCGTCGAAGGAAAAGGGGAATGAGGCGACGCGGGGTTAGAGTTTTCTGGTTTTAGGAAAAAAAAAGGAAACGAAGAAGAAGATAAGTGGGCGAAGGAAGAGATGGGAGGCGACTAGGGTTTCTGATTTTTGAGGGGAAAGGAATGAAGAAGAAGGAGAAAGGGAATGGGAAATAAGGGATTGGGGGCGCATGGGGTGCACGCATCCGCGTTGATTTTTTTTTTTTTTTACGTTTAAAAATCATTTAAAATAAAAGTAAAACTCGATGACCAATTTAACATCGTGACGGGTAAAAATTGAGTGTAAACAATGATTATTTATCAAATTATTTTTATTAGTTGATATTTAATATTAAATTTTTTTTTGAAAAAAATATGTTCTGTAATAGTAAACCAATAAAAGTGAAGAAAGATTTCAATCTAAAAAACAATTTTACTTGTAATAGAAACAAGATGCAGAACTAGTCTTTGCACGTTCCGTTCCATTCTTAGATTATCATAGAAACAGAAATTTATTAGTGATGTTTGCGTTCTGATCTCTTATATACAGAGAGAAAAAAAAAAGAAATACCAAGCTTTGAATAAAGAGTTAAAATGAAGACATATTTATATCACTTATAAAATGATACTCCAAATTAATGTACACATATTATATTTAAAGAAAAAATTTACACCATACTTTACACTATTGTCTTTTGTTAAATTATAAATATGTAATGTAATTTATGTCCAAGAAAATATAATAGTTCAATAAATGAAAGGACAAATATGAAAAAAAATTTCAAACATTCACCTTGAACCTTGAACCTTGAACTTTGAACAATTCAAATATTTTGAACCTTGAAAAAAGCCTCAAACATTTATATAATATGAGACGGAGGGGGTATCATATGTAAGTGTGGTATCCTTTGACTTGGTATGACGTTTAAGAAAAGAAGTAACACTTTTAAAACTTATGATCCAAAATAATTTTGAAATATTTGTGTGGCTGATAATCATTTCACTAAAGGTAAAAGAGGAATTTTATGGTTAAATTATTTTCACTTAGAATAAAATGACATTCTTTTTTGGACGGATTAAAAAAGAAAGGGTGCAAGGTGTTAAGTTTTAACTAGGGGTGTTCACGGTTTGGATAAAAATCGATCCAACCAAAAAATCCGAACAAACCGATTTAATTTTGGTTTGGTTTTAGTTTTTTAAAAATGAATAGTATTTGGTTTGAGTTTGAATTTGTTCGGAAAAATCTAATACATATCTAATACATTATTTATAAAAATAATTTTCATACCTAATACATTTTACATACCTAATACATTATTTATGAAAATAATTTTTATTTTTTAATCTACTATGAAAGTATAAATGCTCAAAACGAGAATATTCATTTTATTAATTTCATATATATGAATGTCTATAATAATTTTTGGAGGAACTAGAACGCCACTAACTTTTTTCTTCTAGGTCAAAATGGTAAATTTTGAACTTTTTCATAGTAAATTTAGTGATCGAAAGTTTTACAATATCATTCGTTTTAACTATTTTTTATTTTGAATAGATTGTTGTCATTTTTTCTCTATTTTAAATGTATTATTACTTTTATTTTTATGTATCATTAATAATCAAATAACAGAACCAAACTGATACTAAGCAAACCGATAAATTATATACTATAATTGAATTGATTTGATTTTAAAAAATTTAAAAATTAAATTAATTTAATTTAATTTTAATGTTAATTTTAACGAATAATGGACTCAAGTGGGAACTCAAGTCATAAGTCACCGAAAGAAGTGCAAGTCTGGTAAAAGTTTGGCCGCAGGAACAATCAGAAATGAGCGTAGGCTTATTTCCATTTCCACCACATAACCAAATTGGGCGGTGGCCGACTGGTCCCATTATCAAATGAACGTTGTTAGTCATAAGGACATCCTTGTGCCACCTAGGATCTAATTATGCAATCTACAGTACATAAACACTGTCAAATTCTAAATACAACGTCTCCTTCCACAATAGTACCTTTTTTCAAAAAAGACAAAACAACGGTGTTTTGTAGTGATCCGCATGAGAAGAATAATGCTGAATTATGAATGGTCGGTCACAATGATAATGAAACCTAAACCATTAATGCTCGGGGCCCCTTAGCCTACACAAAATTGCAAATATAAACTCAGCCTCTTCCTTCACTTATTCACTTCCATCAATTGTAAATTATTTCTTTTGTTATAGGAATTGAGGCTACTTGTGTTTTTGTTGATCATTAATTAGAGAGAAATGGAGCACAGAGAAGAGGATGTGAGATTGGGAGCTAACAAATACTCAGAGAGACAAGCAATTGGGACAGCAGCACAGAGTCAAGACAAGGATTACAAGGAGCCACCACCAGCTCCCTTGTTTGAGCCAGGGGAATTGATGTCCTGGTCTTTCTATCGCGCTGGAATTGCTGAATTCGTCGCCACTTTCCTCTTCCTTTATATTACTGTTTTAACCGTAATGGGTGTCTCGAAATCCGATTCCAAATGTTCAACTGTTGGAATTCAAGGCATTGCTTGGGCTTTCGGTGGCATGATCTTTGCCTTAGTCTACTGCACTGCAGGCATTTCAGGTACTAAAGGAATCACCTATTTCTTTTAATTGTTTAAAAAACAATCCTTCTCTTTTTTAAAAAACTCTTTGGTTGTTGTGAAGGGGGCCACATAAATCCAGCAGTGACATTTGGGCTTTTCTTGGCGAGGAAATTGTCGTTGACAAGGGCAATATTCTACATGGTGATGCAATGCCTTGGAGCCATCTGCGGTGCTGGTGTTGTCAAAGCGTTTGGAAAGACACTCTACGAAACTAAGGGTGGCGGAGCCAATGTCGTAAATGTCGGTTACACAAAGGGTGATGGCCTGGGCGCTGAAATAATCGGTACATTTGTTCTCGTCTACACTGTTTTCTCAGCCACCGATGCCAAACGTAGCGCCCGAGATTCTCATGTCCCTGTAAGTACTGCAATGTGTGTTGGTAGAAATCAATTTGATGATCACTGGTCTAATTTTAATATATATGTACACACAGATCTTGGCACCATTGCCTATTGGATTTGCGGTGTTCCTTGTGCACTTGGCTACAATCCCAATTACTGGAACTGGTATTAACCCAGCTAGGAGTCTTGGCGTAGCCATCATGTATAACAAGGAACACGCATGGAATGACCACGTACGTGTTTACCTTAAAAACTTTCTTTCCTCTATTCCCTAACTTTTAATTACATTTTGTAACGTGTGATTATTTGTCGCCGGTACAGTGGATATTCTGGGTTGGACCATTCATTGGGGCGGCTCTAGCGGCTTTATACCACCAAGTTGTGATCAGGGCAATCCCATTCAAGTCCAAGTGAAGTTTCTGAATTGAGTCATTTCTGTTTGGTCGTGGAGATCAAAAGCCTCACTCTGCCTATTTTCCTTATTGTCTTTTGTTTTGTATGTATGTCATTATAAGTCGGCGTATGTTCTTTAAATGGACTTTTCGCTTTTCATTCAACTCCATAGAGAACATGCTGATGGGCCCATTAAAAAAGTACGTCTGCTTTTGCAATTATGGGTCATTTTGCATGGTTTCAGAACTCTGCGCAATAAAAAATAGCCAAAAATAATCTTGACATGAAAAATAAAAATAAAATCATAACGCATAAAAAGAGAGAAAAATCTGCACGACACGAGTTATATCTTATAACGTATAAGTTCAGTGTCAGAATTGTTAGGACAAAATAATTAAATGTCATGCGGATACTAACAAACAAACTTTGATAGATCATGAGTGAGAAATATACTGCAAGATACACAATAATTTATTATGATTTAATTAATTAGCCTACATTCACAAGAAGGAAATAACAATTTATTAATATAAAAGAGAGTACAAGTATCTAAAGAAAAATCTTACACAATTTACTTTTTGGAGTTGGTTTTGATTTTAAGATAAAGTACCAATTATTATCTATAAATAAAACCAAACTTTTTTTCTTTTTTCAAATAAGATTGGATAGGACTAGGCCATGGATTTTTGGCTAGAACATGAGTCATAGCCCAAACAAGAGCATTATATCTCATGAAGTTTATAACCACAAGCTATATCTTATAAAACAAAATTTACTATAGTTATGTCTTACAAAAGATATGTATAGTTTCTGAATTATATATCTTAAGAAGTTCATAACCTACCAATTATATTTTATGAGGCTAAAAAATTCGCAAGGCACTTATAAATCATTGTTGATTCTCAAGTGAACCACTTGGTCTCATCACTCACTCAATTATGTGATAGACTTAATAGAATCAAATAAATACTCATGTGGGTCTTTGGATATCACAATCTATAAATCAGTAATTTATACATAACTAAATCAATCGCTCTATATCAATAAGAGTTCCAAAATAAACTTAATGTACATCATTTGATTTAGTTTATGAAGCCTCTAAGGTGCCAAGACAAGTCCAAGGCTATCTCAAAACTAAGAAAAAAATAAAACTGAAAATAAAAGATAATCCTCTGAATGCTAGGAAATCTCACCAAGACTCTGAAAATACTCGAAATCTTCAGCAATCGTCTACTAAGGATCTTTAGCACCTCTAACTGTATCATGAAATGATGCAGCATCGAATGACATTAGTACGTGCAATTTACGATATGTAACATGGTCAAGTAGAATAATATGCATCAAAGGTACATCAAGAAAGAATAAGTTCAACTTAACATCAGTATGTTATGCAAGTATAAAACAATATAAACAACACTTTCATCAATCACAATTATGAATATACTATTCAATAAAATAATATAATGACTCTTAGGGAGTTCTCTACCCAACACCCATCATCTATGAGTGAATGATGATACAACGAGCTCGCTGCAATTGTCACAGCCGTTCTGTCACGATCCAAGCTTAGGACCTGGGTGTGATACGATGAATGGGAAACCTGAAGGGACCCCTAACAAGCCTCTAAGCATAAGTAACGCATCCTTGGTTGCGGAAGCATAATTAAACAACAACAAGAGAATATGAACTAAAGGAAGTCTTTCATATACATATATAAAACATCATAGGAGTCAATAACATATATAACATATATCCAACAGTCACCTCTAACATGAGTGGAATGGGGGACAAGACATCTCCCAGGCTCACCCTCAAAAGTAAGTACTCAAAATTAAATAGTCTTAACAAGCATGAAAGAAAAGTGGATATTGTCCCCAAAATGGAGGACTCACCAATAGCAAGCTTCAATCACACTGTCTACCCACGTGGAGGAGGATGAATAGGAACCCTGATCCCAATATGGTTAGATCATATAGGCAAAGAGTACGCGTTAATACTTGAAATGTACTAAGTATGCGGGGTGAAATGCAAACAAAGAACATAAATCATAGTAAACAAGATGCATAATCATAAATAATGGATATTAGCTCAATATGACATGTATGATCAATCCTTAAGTCAACATGCATGAGAATAGTCAAACTTGCATAATATATTATATATGTGGAAGGAGACCTTAACTGACATATAAAATCATCCGAGCTACTACATGGAGTCCTGATGTTGCCTCCACATTGGAAAAGAAGTGGTCTACTTGCCAAGGTAGACCATAACCCACCTTGGTAGGTAACTTGTCCTAGTTGGATCTACTGGTCAAAGCCCATTTAGGAAATAACATGAACTTATGGTGGCATATAGTTATGAGACCAAAACTTTATATAACCCCTTGGGTCGAGCCCCCCATCTTATTCCTCATTCAGTGATAAGTATGGTCCCATGAAGTACTTGACATAATCATAAATGTAGTAATAACTTGAATAAATTGTAAAAATATAGCAACATGATAAGAGTAGCTCATTCATATATTTGACCCCTGCTAAGAGTAGGTCATTCATATATTTGACCCCTACAAGTGAGCATTTACCTTTCACTAAAGAGTAAAACATTTCATACACTTGACCCGTTCTAGTGGGCATTACTTTACACATGAGGGTAGAAATTGTAACATACTTTTGATCCTTTCTAGTGAGCATCATTCATTCACAAGAGGGTAGAACGTGGCATAGGGGCTCAAAATCTTACTTATAAATAATAGAAACTTTTCATGAGTTCAATACATGCTTAGGAGCCCATAAATTATCATAACATACTTCTCTTTCATATTTGTAACAACTCTTTCATCAACATAAGAAATCATATCATGTAATCTTGTGAAAACATGGTGAGTGCATGCAATTATACTGAAAATCATGAAATACAATAGTATTGGACTTGAATGTAATAGACATGAACAGTATAAAAGCATTCAAAACAACCTACTAACATAATAGAAAAATCCTTGGTTAATTTGGGTATCATGAAATTCATCTTAGGATTCATAATCTTTCATAATTTTCATAGCTCATATCATGCATAGCTTCAATAGTCATAAATAAAATCATAGGATAGCCTTGATAGATGTCTATGCATAATCATATCAATACTTGATGAAATCAAACATAATTCATGTTCATGATACATAATAAGAAGTACCCATGAAGTTTTAAACCTTGAAATCATGAAATTTTCATAAAAGAGGAGAGTTGGGCTCCATGGGAGAAAGAACTCATGAATGAAGACCTGCATATCTTGAACTTGAGATTTCTTGAAGGAAACTTGAGGGGACTTGTGGGCTTCACTTGAGTTATTGAAATCCAAAAAGAGTCCTTGAGAATCTTGAATTTAGATTAGGAAATTGGTGAGAATTAAAGAGAATTTTGGGAGTGTTCTTGAGAGAATTATGACTAAAAATGATGGAATAGTAGTGGAATCATGTCTATAAGGGTGTTGGATTATTACCCAAATGACCTCGACTAAAACAGAGAAAGTTCAAAAAATTTCGTATTATGGTGAACTAAGGGCGCAACGCGGACTTGTTCTCGCACAGTTCACTTTCACACAAAGTTCAATTTTCCTCTATTTTGTCCTAGGAATGAGTTTGAGCCATTTTTGTACTATGGGCAACCAAATCCACGATGCAGATTGGTCGTGTACCCTACTGGTTTTGGCCCAAATCACCCCAAAATTTTATTTTTTGATACAGGTGATCTAAAATCGAAGACCACCTCTTCCCTACACAATTTTTCCTCTTGAAAAAGAATACAAAGTCGAATTTGTAAAATCACACATGAATTTTAAGATATGTGAGAAATACACCCTAGGTCACTTTCTGAATCGCGTGGGAGTGTTACAATATCTCCCCATGGGAACATTCGTCCCCGAATATGATGGAAGCATGCCTAAAGAAGAGAAATTAGGCAACTTTCATCCCACATGAATGCAATCAATGTACTTAAATATTATTTTCATGAAATCTCATACTAATGCATCAAACATTATCATAATGTGTCATTATGAGTATGTATGCATGATTTTCATTTGATTTCATGATTTTAATGTCCAAAATTGGAGATTTTAGACTATGATTTTCAAACTTTAAATGATAATTTCTCATTCAATTTAAGCTTGATTTTAATAAAATTTTCATCCATGAACTCTATTTTTCATGTAGAACATGATTTGTAAAGTTATTTTTTAAATTCGATAACTTCATATTTTAGCTCTAAATTTGATTTATTTTTCAAATTCGATAACTTCATATTTTAGCTCTAAATTTGATCATTTTATCCTTGAGCCTATTTTATGTCACTATGAGTATCAAAATACTCCTCTTGATAAGTAGTGTCTATTGTTGATAGTGGATGATCAAATTAGGAGATCGTTTGTGGATTGAGGTATCGAAAGCTTGTTCGAGTGCGATTTCAGCATTGAGGTAGGTCTGGCTAACCTTTTGAGACTGGATTTGACTTATTGATCATGTTCATGTGATAATTATGATATTTAGATAGATAATTGTGTAGTTGAGTTGATATGTTGGGATAATGATAGAAAAGTAATTTCGGTTAGGCCGAAATTATGATATAATTTTGATCCTATTGATGAACTGAGATGAACTATGATGAAAAGACGATAACTTGAGATCAAATATGACTAAATAAGATTTTTGAGACTAAATGAGACTAGTTAGGTCACGTATTATTGATATGTTTGCATAATTATGATGAGTAAGGCTTGGTATTATTGATATACTAATATTTTTGGGACGAGTTAGGTTTGATATCATTGATATTCTTGTATTATTGGGACAAGTAAGGTCCAGTATTATTGATATTCTTGCATACTTGGGATGAGTATGGTCTATTACTATTGATACTCTTGACTATTGATATAATTATGATGATCTAAAACATGATGTTGTGGGCATTAGATATGACACTCAACATTATTCTGTGAGTACATATGATTATTATGAGTTGTAGGCATGAATATTCTTAATTTAATGCTATTCTATATGTTTACATGCATATTTGGGTTGCACCATTGATTACATCTATTGTTTGTTGTTTGCATCATCCCTTGACTCGAGTAGGAGGCAAAGGTATTATGTTTCACATCGGTACCACCCCCTTGACACAGGAAGAAGGCAAGGGTGAGACTCGTACTTCATATACCTTGACCATAGGCAGGTAACAAGGACTTGGCATCATGATATCCCTTCACCATGGGCAGGTGGCAAGGTTGTGATATTCTGAAATCCCTTGACCATGGGTAGGTGGCAAGGTGTTGGCATTCTGATATTACCTTAACCACGGGCAGGTGGCAAGACTGTGACACACTTGGTATTTAGACTGATGAGTTGTACATCATATTCACATTATGGTTGTATGACATTATAGGTTCTTGTGGTTATGTTAGCTCATTATTGTTGTATGTATTTTCTTGTGTACTAACCTTTTGGATGCATGGATTGGGTTCTTTATTATTACATGCTTATTTCAATTTCTCTTACCCAATCAGTTGAACCTACTAGTACATTT
>JAPFFP010000070.1:16933629-16957785 GCA_026153255.1 Solanum medicagineum
ACCCTATTGATATGATTGATGAAGATAGCTGGTGTGTTGGTCAACCTAAAATACATAACCACAAATTCATAGTGCCCAAATCAAGTCCAGAAGGACGTCTTGGGAATGTCACACTCCCTCATTTTAATTTAGTGATACCTGGACCGAGGATAAATCATAGAGAAGTGACTAGACCCTTGAAGTTGGTGAAAAAGATCATCAATGGTTGGTAAAAGGTACTTATTCTTGATAGAAACTCTATTAAGTTGCTGGTAACCAATACACATTCTAAGAGAACCATCCATCTTTTTCACAAACAACACCTATGTACCTCAATGTGATTGGCTAGGCTTAATAAAACCTTTCTCCGATAGGTCCCATAATTGCTCTTTCAACTCCTTCAACTCCGTTGGGACCATAAGGTAAGGGGGAATAGAAATGGGTTGAGTATCGAGAAGTTTGTCTATTCAAAAATCTATTTCCCTTTTAGGAGGAATACTGGGAAGTTCATTGGGAAAGACATCAAGGAACACATTCAACACCATTACTGAGTCTATAGGAAGGACTTTAGACTCAACATCCCTAACCCTCACAAGATGATAGAGACACCCGTTAGAAATCAACTTGGGGCTTTAACGAATGAAATAAACCTACCCTTGACCATCACATCACGACTTTCCCACTCAAGGGCGGGTTCATTAGGGAATTTGAATTTGACCCTACGGGTTCTACAATCGATAGAGGCATAACATGCATGCAACCAATCTATCCTAATAATGACATCTAAATTCACCATATCAAACTAACAAAATCACAAGGCCACATTTTATGCAAAATGAAAATGGGACAATTTCTATAGACCCTTCTAGCAACAATCGATGCACCAACGGGAGTAGACACCTCATAAGGCTGACAAAATATTTTGGGTTCACCTGAAACATTTAAGCAACAAAAGGTGTAACAAAAGAAAGAGTGGCACCCGGGTATATCAATTTATACAGATCAAAATCAAAGACTTTTAACGTATCGATGATGACATTGGGCACCTCATCAACCACTTTCCTCCATTGAAGAGCATAGAATCGATTGTGCCTAAGGGCACTACCTTGTTGACCTCCTCTTCCCATCGGAACCACGTTCACACCTTTGTCTTGTGGGAAGCCATATCTACTCTTATGCTATGCACATGAACAATCAATCACCTTATGACCCATTTTACCACACTCATTACAAGTATTGGAATCCTTCAAACAGGGCCAGCACGACAACCACCACATCTTGGGCACCTAGCATTAGGCACAATAAAACCACCACCACCTTGGACCCTTGGGTTGTCATTAGCAAACCTTCTAGTATGAGTATTGGAAGAACCTTTTCCTTGATGGAACCGGCCACCCTTGGGACTTTGGAATCTACCCTCAAAGTGGGCCCTCTTGTCCTCATTACCTTTTCTATTTGTAGACTTTGACTCCTCCAATTGTTCGGCATAAGTCATGAGGCGAGACAAGTCCATATCACCTGTCAACATGGCTGCATGACATTCTTCATTTACCAAGTTAGACATACCCATCACAAACTTGCTCATCCTAGACCTTGGCTCGGCCACTAATTGTGGAGCATATTTGGGGAGTTGGTTGAACTTGAGGACATACTTCCTCGCACTCATGAAACCTTGCTTAAAATTCATGAATTCCATCATTTTGGCCTCCCTTAGCTCAAGAGGGAAGAATCGGTTGAGAAATGCTACTGTAAACTCCTCCCAAAGGTTCACATTGTTGTTCCCCTTCTCTTTTTCCATTGAGTGAACCATATTTGGGCCACCCCTTGAGTTTATAGGCTGTCAACTCTGCTTTGTCTTCCAATTTGACACCCATGATAGACAACACTTTATACACCTCATCAATAAATTCTTGACACTCCTCATCCACTTTACACCCACAGAACTCAGGTGGGTTCATTTTCATGAAGTCCCTTATCGTAGATGCCAGAGTAGGAGCATGAGGGACTTGGGCCTCTTGGTTGATTTGACTAGTCATAGCTTGTGCTAACATGGCAGTAAAACCCCGGTACTCTTTATAAGCCGGTTGATCTTCTTGTGTATGAGCTTTTCTTCTTCTTTGGATAGGCATAATCTAGCATAGCAAAGAACATTCGTTAGGGGAAAGGTTTACCTTAACTTCAATATCACGATTTTGATCATAAAGAAGGGAAACGTTTCCTAAAACGCCTCAATACTTCTTATTTAAAGTTGTGGTGTACTTCATAACCATGAAGAAGACTTTAATTGACGTGGTGTGTTGGATGCTAAGGACCATTAACAACCTAGCGCTCTGATACCAAGTTTATCACGACCCAAGCCTAGGCCTAGACGTACATGGCGAAAGGGAACCTAAAGGGGACCCCAAGCAGGGCTCTTAGAATATCATTTATACATCCTTAGTGGCAGAAGCAATTAACCAACAATAAGCGAATAGAAATAAGGATTGAGAGACTAAGGGAAATCTTTTATAGTATAGATCATCAAAAGAGTCAAGCTTAAGCATAATTACATAACTTGTCCAACAATACATCTACCATAGATTGGGCTATCACTTTCTAGGCTCACCTTTTTAGTATCAACATGCAACATAAGGAAAGAGAAAAAGTAAGAGTCCAAGGCTAGTGTTTCCAAACTTGAGGACTCACCAATAGCTTATCATCAAAATGGTCAACTAGCCGCAGGGATAATTATTGTGAGGGGCTCCGGTTCCTACATGGTAACATCATGTAGGCATAGAGTATGCGTTAGTACATTTGAATGTACTAACTATGTAGGATGCAATGCTGCAAAAGATAGGCAACTTAATCAAAATGCATAATCATAAGCAAGAGATAGTATATTAGAAACATAATATGTATGATCAATGTTCAAAGTAAAACATTCTTATATAGAAAATGATACATGTGTTAGAATAGACCATCATCATAGACCAAGAGACTAGTATTTGGAATCCAAGACCTACTACCCCCATGGATGTTGATTGAGGTATCTACCATTCAATTGGTAGATGGGCATAACACCCACCATCAAATAGGTCAATGTATATATCCCTCAACATGGTAAATGGGGATAGCACCCCATATCATAGTTGTCAAGGCATATACCCCTTAACTGGTAGATGGACATAGCACTATCCATCGTAATGGTCAAGGTATATACCCTTAGCTAGAAGATGGACATAACACTCTCCATCATAGAGGTTGAGGCATAGTAGCCCCAAACAAGGTGTGGTCAACTTGTAACACAATAGGTACTTTTCATGAAAACAACTCATATACATTCCTTTCTGCATCTAAAGTAACTCAACAAATATACCATGCATTAGACCTTCAATAACTCAAGAATCCATAGCCGGACATTTATCAAACACTTGGTGGGTGTGTAATTCTAGTACAAAACATGAACCTCAAGATTGAAATTAAGTGAGAAAAGTACATGTAAAACCACCCACCAACACTTGGTAATTCCCTCATGTAAGATACATCAAAACCCTTTATCAAATCCCATAATGGATCATAGATTCATAGTTTAAAACATGCTTAAACAAGCAATATTTTATGAAATGCCAACATGCTTTATAATCAACTTTCATAACAAGAGATACCCAAAGATATTCTAACTTTAAAACATGCAATTTACATTAAAAGGAAGGTTAGGCACCATGGATGAAAGGACCCAATCGTTGAAATCCACATATCTCAACTTTTAAGATTCCTTAATGAAGATTTGAATGAGAACTTGAAGCTTGAATGAATTCCTTAAGATCCAAAAGTGAGTTTGGGACACTTGAAATGGGGTGAAATATTTGGCTAAGTGTGTGAGAGGGTTTTGAGGAATGCCTTGAATGATATGGGGTTGAAAAATGATGAAGTATAGGTTTTTATACTTAGGCCCAAGACCCCAAGCCCTTAGGCCGAAATAAGAGAACTTACAACAAAATACACTGCTCTGCGATGGCTCCGCATCGTGGAGCCAACGCAGACTGCCACTGTTTTGCGCAAACTTAGGAAAATAAAATTTTGCTATGGTTGCTCTACGATCGGGGTTAGATCCATTCGCCACTCAATTTTTTCCTGGATCAAGAATATGAAGTTTTATTTTCGATATCATGCACAAATTTTGAGATATAAGGAAATTAAAATTATGGGCATTTTCGATGTATATTTTTGGGCACTTTTTGAGGCGTTTTATAGTCTACGGTTTATGAAACCCCAACATAGCTTATAACGTAATTTTATAATAAGAGATACCCATAGATAAACCATCTTCAAAACATGTAATTTACATAAAAAGGAAGGTTGGGTACCATGGGTGAAAGGACCCAATAGGTGAAACCCACATACCTCAACTATGGAAATTTCATTGAAGAAGATTTGATTGAGAAATTGATGCTTGAATAAATTGCTTGAGATCCAGAAATGAGTTTGTGTAACATGAATTTGGACGAAATATTTGGCTACGTGTAAGAGAGGGTTTTGAGAGTGTCGTGAATGATATGAGGTTGAAAAATGACTAAATATATGTGTTTTACGCATAGGAAGGATTAGGCCCAAGGATCCAAAGCCTTAGGCTGAAATATGAAAAACTAGCAACAAAATACACTGATTCACGAAGGCTCCGCATCGCGTAGCCAATGCGAAGAACTTATGGAAGTTGAAATTTTTGTGAAATTCATTTTTCGCTACGAGTCTTCTAAAATTCGATTTATACCCATTTCCCACTCAATTGTGCCTGCTAATCATGAATATAAAGTAGGATTTTTGGTATCACGAATGAATTTTGAGATATATGCAAAGTACGATTATGGGCATTTTCGAGGCACAATTTCAAGCACGTTTTGGGGTGTTTCACCGATGTAAGTTGATCCTTCGAAGTCTAAAAGCTCTTTTCATATTCCTCTGACCAAACAAATTTAGCCTTCTTTTCGGTCAACTTAGTCAATGGAGATACAATAGATGAGAACCCTTCAATAAACCTCCTATAATAGCCAGCCAACCTAGATACAATAGATGAGAACCCTTCAATAAACCTCCTATAATAGCCAGCCAACCTAAGAAAACTCTGAATATCCAAAAGAGTCAATGGTCTAGGCCATTTCTTCACGGCCTCAGACTTCTTCAGGTCATCCTTAATACCATCACCGGACACCACATGAACCAGAAAAGATACTTCACCCACCAATAACTAAAATTTGCTAAACTCAGCATAAAACTTCTTCTCCCTCAAGGTTTGAAGAACAAATCTCAAATGATCTATATGTTGTAGTTCAATTCGGGAAAACAATAAGAATATCATCAGTAAAAACAACCACAAAACTATTCAGAAATGGATTGAACACTTGATTCATGAGATCCATAAACACAACCGGAGCATTAGTCAAACTAAATGACATCAGCACAAATTTGAAATACCCTCACCTAGTCCAAAAAGCCATCTTGGGAATATCACACTCCCTCACCTTCAACTAATGATAACCAGAATGGAGGTTAATCTTTGAGAAATGTATGGCCCCTTGTAGTTGATCAAAAATGTCATCGATTCTAGGAAATGGATACTTATTCATGATGGTTACCTTGTTCAATTGCCTATAATCAATGCATATCCAAAGAGATCTATCTTCCTCTCCTACAAATATCACTAGAGCACCCCATGGAGATATACTTGGCCTAATGAAACCCTTCTCCAACAAATCCTTCAACTGATCCTTAAACTTCTTCAACTTATTTGGTGTCATACGAAAAGGAGGAATGGAGATTGGTTGAGTGTCTGGGAAAAGATCTATGCCAAAAGTCTACTTCCCTTTCGGGAGGAAGAACGGGCAAGTCTTCAAGGAACACATCCTAAAACTCTTTCACCACCGAGACTAATTCTAGTGTAGGTGACTCGGACTCCATATCCTTGACACTCAAAATACGATAAATACACCCCTTGGAGATCATCTTTTGGGCCTTCAGGTAGGAAATAAACCAACCCTTAATAACGGAGTCACTACCCTTCCATTCAAGAACGGGCTCATATGGAAGTTGGAACTTGACCTTATGGTTTTTACAATCTATAAAGGCATACGATGCATGCAACCAATCCATCACCCAAATCACATCAAAATCAAACATCTCAAGTTCCAAAAGATCACACAGACAGACATTATACATCACAGAAATGGGACAACCACAATAAAGTCTATGACAAACAGTGGATTCACCCACGAGAGTATAAATCAAAAAAGGGTTCCCTTAAAATTTTAGGACTCAAACAAAACTTGATAGCCAACAACAGCTCACAAAAGATAAGTTCACATACGGATCAAGCAAAGCATAAGCATCAAAATCAAGGACTTTCAACACACCAGTCAGAACATCTGGAGCCCCCTCAACATCCTGGAGAGCATGAAGAGTATAAAACCTATTGTTCCTTGGGGCAACACCTGGTGGAGCCCTTTCCTAGCCTTGACCCCCTTGAATTAACTGACCTTGACCTATCTAAGCATTCCTAGGGAAATTAAAAATCTTGTACTTCATATCACTACACCCATAGCATGCACCCAAGTTCCTCCAACACATACCTGAATGATTCTTCCCTTAAGTAGCATACGAGGTAGGCATTGCCCCACCTCCGACTTATACCCTAGGAGGAGGCATCCTAGCATTAGCAACCTGAGCATTACAACCTTAGCCATATTGGAAGTGACCAAAACCACCAACCATAGAGAACCCACTTTCATGTAAATCCCTCTTAGGATCGTCCACTCTCTTCTCCTTGAGTTTCTCTAATTCAATTTGCACCACATATACCATGATCCTAGAGATGTCTATATCTCGGATTAACATGGCCATATGACACTATTTCACCACCAAATTTGAGACACCAAAAAAGAACTTGTGCATTCTTTAACGGGGGTCTGCCACAAGCATAGGAGCACACTTCAAGAGCTTAGTGAACATGAGGGCATAGTATATTACACTCATACAACGCTAGTTAAGGTTGATGAACTCGTTCGTCTTAGCCTCCCTAAGTTCAAGCGATAAGAATCGATCTAGAAAGGCCAACTTGAACACCTCCTAATTAACAACACTAGCACAAACCCTCTCCATTGATCATTAAGTGTACCACACCTGAGCCACATCTTTCAATTGATAAATAGTCAACATAGCTTTCTCTTCCGAAGTGACTCCCATATCATTCAACATCTTGGTGAGCTCATCAGTGAACTCTTGAGCGTTCTCATTAGCTTTTGACCCATAGAACTCCGAAGGGTTTACCCGGGTGAAATCTTTCAGCCTAGAGGCCAGAGTGGGATCTCGAGGAAGATTAGTCTGCCTATTCTGAAAGGTCACCACTTAGGAAAGAATGCTAAAGGCCATACGAAATTCATCATTAGAGATAGGCTCTTCTATGGGCCCTTAGGGTGCTTAAGCCTCATTGACTGGGGCTGTCTTGGTTGGGGAGCTCTTCTTCGACGCATCTTCTGTAATAGAGCAATGATATCATCAAGTTAAGAAAACAAAACATACAAACCATAGCAGGACTTAAGCCATAAAGAAGTGAGAAAATTGCTACAACATCATTGTAGCCTCCCATTCATAAGATTGGTGCACTTCATACCCATGAATATAACTCTACTTGACGTGGCATGTTGGACTCCGATGATTATTTACAAAAGTAGTACTCTGATAGCAAGCTTGTCACGACCTGGGTCTAGGAAAGACATGGTGAATGAGAACCTAAGACATCCCAAATAAGCCTCATGGTACCATGTTCACATTATCTGTTCGGAAGTACAAAAGAATATTAAACACATAAATGTAGGGGATGGAGAATAGGACTCACACTATGGTGATGTCATAGGGATTGGGAGTAACATAACTCACTCCAGTGGGCCAATTCGGGACTTAGGATCTTTCACATCATACGTACAACCATATCATAAGGCTCACAACCAATTCACATAACAATAACCATTAAGTATCCAATGCCATATCATCACCTCCAATCATAACACATAAAATATAATTATAAATGAGTTTAAAAGATGTCCAACAATACCTCTCATCATAAGATAAGATGGGGGTCAAGACATATCTTGGGCTCACCTTCAAAGTAAATACATAAATAAAACAATATAAGTAGAGGAAAGGTGGTTCGTCATTGGGAGATAGGACTCACCTTAACAAGCAAAACTCAAGATCCATGCTAGGCATCGTACGGTGGATGAACGTAATCCTCAGTCCATACATGGTGAGATCATGTAGATAAAGTACATTTGGATGTACTAACTACATGGGAATACAATGCACACGACTTACCAAACCTGCATTTAATGTTAAATGAGAAGAGCACATAATATAGAAGAGGTATGTAGAAAGAGAGATAGTATACAATATTCCATGAAATCAATGATGCGTGATATACAATAATGCTCATATATATAATGGGGATGAGACCTCAATCGACATATAAGAGCAAGCGAGCTATTACTTGAAATCAGAATATTATCCCCACAACATAAAAAGGTGGTCCACTTGCCAAAGGTAAACCTCACTTCTCCTTACGGTCCTCCCATTTTGGAGAAGTGGCATTCCTTACGGGTCTCCCATTTCGGGTGGGACTTTCATAATTTTCTCACATCATATAAATATTGTAATCACACCTTAAAGGCCTCCTATTTCGGTGAGGGTTACCATATATACCTATGCTGGCACATAGTTCAAGGAAATGGAGAGGACCCTTGGGGATAGCCTTGACGCCCCCAATCCATCGTGCTAATTAATCATCCCAAAAGAGTACTTATAAACATACATAATTTCAAAAGAGGCAATAATTCCTTCAAATCATTTCAATGCACATTTAGATTCAAAACAAAACATATTTCTCATACATTCATAATTAAACTCAAAAGCCAAATCATAGTTCATAATCATGATACTCATGCATAGGAATAACCCATTCACATAAATGAGATGGTGCAAGCACCCAACATGCTCAAAGAGCCATATTCATGGACATTTATGTGATCAAATTATTGTCATAATCATATCTTATGAAAATCATAAAATATTATTTGGCTTAACCCACTTCATAATTTTCATAAAATCATATGCTCATGATTATATGCTATGAGTGAGATAAGATAAGCATTGGTGATAGATATTCAAACTTACATCAATAATACATTATGAAATTCAAGTAATAACATAAGTAAAATTCACATTTAAATCATAATACAGAATACCCATGAAAAAATCAAGCTTCAAATGGACAATGTAAATTTTATATTTTCATAATAACGCTGCGATTCAACATATTAGGGCTTAAATTAACTTGAAATCATCCATAAAGCACAACCATAGATCAATTGAATTTAACGGACAATAATATTGAAACTCCATATTTAAAGTAGCTAAAATTCCATGAAATTGAGTGTAAAAGAGCTTGGGTCTTCTTGGTTGAAAGGAACCAAGAATCAAACCCACATACCTTAGCTAATGCAGAAGATTCGAGAAGAAATTTTGTGAAGAAAAAGCCCTTTGTTGATTCCAAAGCTTAAAACCCACGAGATTTCCATAAAAGAGACTTAAGAGTGAGTTGAGAAGATTTTCAAAAGTGAGGAACAAAATTGAATCATAGAAATAAAGTTCCGGTCATTAGGAAGACTTTTGGTAGCATAGGAAATCACAAGAGACCCTCAGAATAAGCCATAATTTTGATAACATCATTAATGAAATGAGTTGAAAAATTGAATGTCGTCATTTTAAAGAGGACTAGACGGTCAGTGAAACACCATATAGACCGTATAATCATCCATGAACCAGCACTTAGATAATTTCCCTTAATGAAGGTCTAGAATGTTAATCCAAACACATAGAAATTTTCAACACAATCATCCTCACGGGAGGCCACACCGGTTGTGACAATCCCGTACCCCTCTCCTTAGAAAGTTTCCCACGACGAAGTTACGAGATGCTGATTCTATACTTAGAAATATTTTCACTCCAGAAGCCATACGAAAGGGTATAAGGTCCATACCCCTCTACATGGATAGTACCACTGGTTGTGTCACCTTACTTGACTCTAAAACTTGTGGAATTTCAAGCCAAGGCCACCATACAGTCCGTGAGGTATCCCATGGACCATAAAAGTCCATTTGTGGTTTACTTTAGTTTTAAATTCCATCTTTAAGGCCAAACACCCTTCATGCGGAGAACACCCATGGTGTATCACCTTGGTCCAAAACTTTTCAAGTCTAAAATTTTCAAGTTCTGATGAGGTGGTTCAACATTCGAGCCCTTATATGAGGACTCTTATGATAATTGAGTACTGGGAGAAGTATCGAGCATAAAATTGAGTGAGAGTGAGTCCCTCTTGCACTATTTAACTATGTCGCCAAGTGTAGGAAATGATTGGTCCACCACATCTAAGTTTCCCTCTTAAGGTAAAGTCCCTGAGAGCAATAGAGGACTTTAGAGGCAATATCTCTTGTAGATCTTATTTGTTCCTTACTTGGCAAGTATAGAACGACTGTGGCAACATTAACGGGATTGTTGTACAATCACTGGCTCGTAAGTGATTCTTGTTGGATAAGAGAAACTACCAAATAGGTCCTATACTTATATTACTATGAGTTCATTTAAGTTGAGTTGATTAATGAGGTTTGATTGGTATTAATGGGTAATTTGTCTACTCTTTATTCTTGCTTTGGATAGATATTTGACAATCTAATTGAGTATCGTATGAGCTTATGTAATTTTTATATTATTCCATATGTATATGTTTCATTCAGCCATTTGACATACTCGTACATTCCACGTACTGACATCACCTTTGGACTATGTCATTTTATGATGCAAAAAAATTACTAGAGATCATCATCAGGCGAATCATTTAGGATCTATATTATTTTATTTTCATCTAGCTTTATAGAGTAAGACTTTATTTAGACTAGCTTTACATTTGAGTTGAGGTAGCCATGGGTCAGTCATTGACACTATTTGATAGTGATTGAGGCTTCATAGACTAGAGTCAAGTTGTTAAGTTGAGATTTTGTTGAGCTAGCTTCTACCAGAGTAGCCTGTTTTACTTATATATTTTGAGACTTCCACGATTTATTATCTTTAGTATTCCGCTGAAATGCTATGTTATTGAGTAAATGAGTATGATGAGGCCAAGTGATTCACTTAGGGACTAGCAATAGTGTCTGGGTACCAGCTATCTCTAGGGTACCCTTCCAGGGCATGAAAAACTTGGTATTAGAGCATAGAGTTTGTGTTGTAGGGAGTCTTTGAATCTGCGTCTAGTAGAGTCTTGTTTATGGGTGTGTTGTGCACCACACATTATAAGAAAGAGGCTATGAGACATCTGGAATGGTTACACTTCTTTCATATTATTATTCATGTGATAGAGTTGAACTCTATGAAAGCTCTCTTCTGATTCATGTGTTCCCTCTTTAAAGAATTGTGGGCATGCTTCCAAGAAAAGCTGAAAAAGGGAAAGGGAGCCCAGCTAGACAGAATGTTAACCAACCTAGGTCCCAGGATTAACCTATAAGCCCTATTATCTTTGTTGTGCCGCCACCACAGGCTGATATCAGCAATGTTGAGCTTTGCTAGGCCATCCAGACTTTTGCCCAAGCTGTGACAACACTATTTACTAGACACGAAGAAGGGAAGAAGGGTGTCCCAAATACATCCAGGGTTCGTGAGTTCTTAAGGATGAACCCGCTTGTGTTTAAGAGGCCGAGTAGGAATAGGAATGTGAGTCACTTTCAAGTAGGGCATCATAACTTTAGAGCTCAGGGGTCTCAGACACAGGCTAGTATGGCGTTAGATTCGCAAGGCAAGCCACCTTTTTGCATGTGTGGAAACTTTCACTGGCGAAAATATCATAAAGAAAGTGATGGATGTTACTGGTGCGGCCAAGTGGGTCACTTCTGGAGGAAATGTCAAAAGTGAGCCAAAAAGGCTCAAGCCTCTACCCAACACCACAAGTGAGAGAAGATTAGAAAGATGCTATTTTTGGTGCGAATAAGGCCATAGAGTAGATGTATTCCATGAGTGGTTGTCAAGACCAGGAAGATTCTCCAAATGTCTCCCTAGATATGATGACGAGTATGATTGAAGTCTTTACTTACTTTTGATGTTATCCATAAGAGAGAAATTTGTTTCTATAAAGAGCTTAATGTTGCCACCTAAGAGTGTGACTTGAGGTTTTTTAAACCATAAGTAGTGATGTCGGTTCAAAGCTAGATGATGATGTGTTTTCCATTGTATTCTAAATCTTTTGCAAATTAATTTTTGGGAGCACAGAAGTTGAGTGTTAGTACACAAAAAGAGAAGAGGTTAGATTGTAAGAGTTATGGAAAGTTGTTATATACGCCATCGAGAGCAACAAATATAGAGAGATTTCCATAGAGACAGGAGGAAGCTAAGAGTGGTATCTTTGAAGAAAGTCTTAGTGGATATTATATATATGTGACTATAGCATAACAAAAGATTTTAAAATATTTTGATGGATAGTGAAGTGATTCCATAACTGTATGGAGATATGTACCTATAGCTTAAAGGAAACTGATTCATAAATTTCGAGAGATGACCTTGAGAGCTAAGGGGGAGTTGATGAGGTAATAAACCAAAGTAGGTCTTTTTTTTCGATAGTGATGGGTTGAACAATAGTATCAATTATTTTTCATCTCATGTAATCTTTACACTTTAGTAGAGATGATACTCGATTCCCGTCAGATGTATGACTACCATGACTATGTCCTAGTCCTATGCACATCATGTTGATTCATGCTTATGATGAGTTTTGAGGATGAGACGCAATGATTTCATTTGACAATATTGATCTTAACTCATAGATGTAAGAGTTTTAAGTCTTTTGTTGAATGAGAAGTGACCTGAGTTTTACACCATGTATAGTTATATGAACTCAAGTGAGTCTTGATAGATGAGGGAGATTTTATATCATGACTCAAGACTAGGGACTAGATATGACACGGCGAATCGGAAATCCAAAGACCACCCAAACAAGCCTCTTAGCATATCACGTACACATCCTTTGTTACGGAAATAACAAAAGACCATAATAATAGTTAAATATAAAAAGAGAAGCAAGACCAAGGGAGTCTTTGATAATCATAAAAGCATAAAGGGAGTAAAGCTCATGGAATATAAAAACATAGTATCCAACAACACCTCTACTTAAGAATGGAGCGGGGTCCAAGACACTCCCCAGGCTCACACTCATAGTAACCAGTATTCAACAAAGGAATAAGTTTCAACATAGAATGAATAAAATAGATATTGTCCTCGGAATTAAGGACTCACCAAAGATTTCTTCAAAGGACCGAACTAGCCACGTAAAGGAGGATGATCTAAAGGAGCTCCAATTCCTACATGGTGATATCATATAGACATAGAGTATGCATAGTACTTTTGATTATACTAAGAATGTTGGATGCAATGCAATGAATACATAAGCCATATAATCAGAATGCATAAGACATAGGCAACGGATAAAATCTCAATGTGACATGCATGATCAATGCTTGTAATAGAACTTGCATATAAAACATTCAACCTACAGATGATAGTATACATATGTGGGAGGAGAGCTTAACTAACATAGACCGAGCATCTACAACTTGAAATCGAAGGCATGACACCCCCTTGGTAAAGGTAACCAGGTAGGACACCCCCGGCGAAGTGTGCTCTACTTGCTAAGACAAAACAAACATGATAACATGAACTAGATAGATCCAGTAGTATAGAAAGGGTAAAATATATAATCCTATGGTGGTACATAGTTTTGAGACTAAAACCATTATATAAGGACCCCTTGAGTCGTGCCCCCATCATAAGCGTCAATCGGTGCTAAGCCTAATCCTACAGAATACATCAAACAATCATAACTTGAATAACTTGTAGGAGACATGATACCATGACATGAGTAGCTCGTTTACATGGTTGACCTTTACTAGTGATCCTAACTTGAACATAAGAGTAAATAATAATCATACATGATCCTTTACCTTGACCTGAATGGGTCACAAGAGGTTTAAATCTTGAAATAGGGCTAAACTTGTTACTTGTAAAATTATGGATACTTTTCATGAATTAAATACATCATTGAAAGCCCTTAATCATCATGAATTCACTTGATTTGTAAATCATGTTATAGTTTATCAACAACTTGAGAATTCTTGTCATGTAACTTCATCAATGGCATGGTGGGTTCATGGTACTTGTTCAAAAACATGCAACTCAATTTTAAAAGAAGAGTAAAATCAATTCACAATCGACACACCAATATTGTAATAAAACCCTTAATTTGGGTGTCACAAAATCCTTCTCAAGAGTTCACCATATATCATAGTTTTCATAGCTCAAATCATGCATAATCTCAATGGACAAAATCAACTCGTGGAGTAAGCTTAAAATAGGTATTCATGTATAATCAACCAATACTTGATAAAACCCAACATAATTTGTGTTCACAATTCATAATAAGAGATACCCATAAGTAATACAACTTTAAATCATGCATTGTTCATAAAAAGAGAAGGTTGGGCTCCAAGGGTGAAAGGACCCATGGATGAAGATCCACATACCTCAAACTTTGGTATTCTTGAAATTGAGTAGGGGGAAACATGAAGCTTCATATGGGTTCTTGATTTCCAAAATTGAGCTTGAAATTCTTGAATTTCAATGAAGGATTTGATGAAGTCTTGGAGAGTTTTTATAGAGGGTTTTGTGAGTTTTATTGTTGAAACACGAAGGAAAAACAACAAGTAATCCGCGCCCAGGCCGCATCGTGCTTGGGGCGCGGATGCTCTTTAGAAATATAAAATTAGCAAAAATTATTTTTCACTACAGGTTTTCTAAAATACAAGTTATACTAATTCCCCACTCAATTATTCTCCTTTTCAAGAATATAAAGTCAGATTTCAAAATCACGCACGAAATTTGAGATATATGGAAATTATGATATGGGGCCTTTCGAAGCACATGAGGGGCACTTCAATATCTCCTCCTTTGGAACATTCGTCCCGAATGTCAAAGAAACATACGTCAGCGAAGTAGTCATAAAGCTTTCAGCATGACATGAATGTAATAAATGCACTTAAACATCATTTTAAAAACTTTCAATATGAATATCGAAAATCACCATGAACATGAATGCATGAAAAAATGTGAGGAGTGCTAAAACTTAACACATTAAATCATAGATCGACTTAATTTATTACCTTGGGCTTGAGTAGAGTTGAAGAGGTATGGATATCGCTTTTTCATGTCTGCTTCGGCTTTCCATGTAGCACTCTCAACTTGTTGATTCCTCCAAAGGACCTTGACAGATGCTAAATCTTTTTTCCTCAACCTTTCCACTTGCCTATCCAATATCTCCACCAAGACCTCCTCATAGGTCAAATTATCCTCCATAACACCCACAACGTCTAAGGGCACTATAACACTTGGGTCACCCACACACTTCTTCAACATCGACACATGGAAGACCGGATGAACCATGTTCATATTCATAGGCAACTCCAATTCATAGGCAACCTTATATATTCTCCATAAACCTAGGGCTTAATTTACCTTTCTTGCCTAATCAGACCATACACTTCATGGGTGAGACTCACCTTCAAGTAAACCCAATCACCAATATTAAACTTAAGATCTCTTCTCCTCACATTGAAGTAGGACTTTTGTCTACTTTGGTCCGTTTTCAACCATTCCCTTATCAACCTCACCTTCTCGAAAACTTCCATAACCAAATCCGAGCTTAACAAAGTCATCTACCATACATCGAACTGCCCAACCAGGGATCTACAACACCTACCATGTAGAGCTTCAAATGGAGCCATGTCAATACTAGAGTGGTAGCTGTTGTTTTAAGAAAAATCAATAAGTGGAAGATATTCATCCCAACTACCTTTAAACTCCAAAACATGAGCCCTAAACATATCCTTAGAAATTTGGATAGTCCTTTCGGCATGGCCATTCATTTGGGGATGAAAAGTTGTGCTATACTTGACCTTGGTACCAAGACCCTTTTGGTAGGATCTCCAAGAATTAGAAGTGAATTGAGCACCACGATCCGAAATGATAGACAGAAGTACCCATTGCAATCTAACCAACTCATAAATATACAACTTCGCATAATCTTTGACACCATAAGTTGCCTTGACTGGTAGAAAGTGAACCAACGTTTTTGTCCTACCAACAATAACCCAAATAGAATCAAAGTGTTTTCAAGTCTTATGAAAACCAATCACAAATCCATGTTGATCTCTTCCCACTTCAAAATAGGAATCTCTATGTCTTGTGGTAGGCTACCCGGCCATTGATGTTCAGCTTTCACTTGTTGGAAATAATGGCACCAAGCTACGAACTTGGAAATATCTATCTTCATAGCACCCCACCATTATACCTCCCTCAAGTCTCTATACATCTTTGTGAAATAGGGGTGAATAGAAT
Source organism: Solanum medicagineum (assembly GCA_026153255.1). NCBI lineage: Eukaryota > Viridiplantae > Streptophyta > Magnoliopsida > Solanales > Solanaceae > Solanum > Solanum medicagineum. The sequence continues at coordinate 16,950,121 of JAPFFP010000070.1, forward strand.
AAGATGAATTATGTGCTTCCTTCAAAATCAACTCCCTCAAGTCACAACATTAGAAACACACAACCTACCTTAGTATCTAAGGGCACCATCTCCCCTGGGAGAAAACCACCATTTTACTGTCCTTTACCAAAGACTTCAATTCTAGCAAGGTGGGGTCAAGGTCTTGCTTTTACTTGACTTGTTCAATCAAAGAAGATTAGGAACCATCAACAAGCGCTACACCACAATTTTCAACTTCATTGAACCTAAAACAACCTAGATAACCGGTGAACTTCTCTAGCCACATCCTTGTTACCAACATCAATATGAGTTAGACTACTCATGGACACTCTACTTAGAGCATCAACCACAACATTAGCCTTGCTGAGATGATAGTGCACTCTTATGTCATTATACTTAAGGAGTTCTAACCACCTCCTTTGTATCAAGTTAATATCTTTTTGTGTGGACACATATTGGAGATTCTTGTGGTCAGTAAACACATCTACATGAAGCATATACAGGTATTGATGCCAAATTTTCAAAGGCAAAACCACGGCCACCAATTCAAGATCATGGGCTGGATAATTACTTTCCTGTATCTTAAGTTGTTTAGAGGCATATGCTATATCCTTGCCATTTTGCATCAAACCACACCCCAAACCAATCCTTGAGGCATGACAATACACCAAAAACCCTTCTAACAATTTCGGTAAAGACAAGATAGGAGCGGAGATAAGCTTGTCCTTCAAAGTTTGAAAACTCTATTGACATTCATCGATCCAAACAAATTTTTCCTTCTTTGGAATCAACTTAGTCATGGGGGAAGCAATAGAAGAAAAACCATGCACAAACCTCCGGTAGTAACCTACTAAACCCAAGACACTGTTAATATCCATCGGAATCAAGGGCCTAGGTCAATTCCTTATCACCTTCGTCTTCTTAGAATCCACCTTAATGCCGTCACCCAACACCGCACGGCCTATAAATGCAACCTCTTTCAACAAAAATTCAAACTTTTCCTATTTAGCAAACAACCTCTCCTCCCACAAAATTTGCAACATTACTCTCAAATGATTCACATGCTTCTCCTCACTATGGGAATATATCAAGATATCATCGATAAAGACCACCACAATCATATCATGGTAGCATTTAAAGACCCTATTTACGAGTTCCATAAATATAGCGAGTGTATTAGTCAACCCAAAAGACATCACCATATACTCAATGTTCCCATACCTAGTCTGAAAATCCATCTTTGGGAATATCACACTTCCTTACTCTCACTTGGTGGTACCCGGATCAAAGATCAATATTAGAAAAGAGACTAGCCCCCTGTAGTTGATCAAAAAGGTCAGCTATGCTTGGTAGAGGATACTTATTCTTTATAGTGACTCTATTGAGTTGCCAGTAATCAATGCACACCCTAATGGAGCAATCTTTTTTCTTTACAAACAACATCGGTGCACCCTAAGGTGACTTTCTAGGCCTTGCAAAACCCTTCTCCAAAAAATCCCTCAATTGATCCTTCAACTCATTCAATTCCATCGGTGTCATACAGTAAGTTGGAATGGAAATAGGTTGTGTATCGGGAAGGAGGTCTATACCAATTTCTATTTCCCTTTAGGTAGGAACATCGGGAAGCTCATGGGGAAAGACATCACAAAACTCATTGACCATTGGAACCGACTCAATGGGATGGACTTTAGATTGCATATCCCTAACCCTCACAAGATAGTAAATGCAACCCTGAGAAATCAATTTTTGACCTTTAAGACAAGAAATGAATCTACCTTAACAACCACATTATGACCTTCCCACTCAATAACGGGCTCATTAGGGAATTGGAACAAAACCTTATAGGTTCTACAATCAATGGAAGCATGATATGCATGAAACTAATCCATCCTAAGAATGATACCAAAATCCACCATGTCAAGTTCAACAAAATCACAAGACAAGACATCATGCAATAGAGACACGGGACAATCTCTACAGACTCAGTAGCAAAAATCGACTCACAAACAAGGGTAGATACTTCAAATGGTTCACACAATAATTTGGTACATACATGAAGCTTTTTTGGCAACAAAAGGAGTAATGAAGAAAAGAGTGGTACCCGGATCTATCAATGCACATACATATAAAAAAATCTTTAGTATAATGGTAACAACATCGGGCACCTCATCAGCTCTATGCGTTCCTTGGGAAGCATAGAACCTATTTTACCTTGGAGCACCCTTTGTTGGCCTCTTTTTGTCCTTTGGCCCACATTAGCAGCTTGGCCATGAGGATGACCGTCTCTACCTTTGTTTTGAGAATGAGGACAATTAGAAGCCTTGTGATCCATTTCAGCACAAGAAAAGCAAGCATTAGAATTATTCAAACGTGGACCATCATGGTTTCTCCCACACCTTTGGCACATGGGATTAGTCATCCCACCGTTACCACCTTGAAACTATGGGTTAGGCACCTCATCGGTCGTAAACATCTTTTCAGGGGCGTTAGAGGACCTTTGACCTTGGAACTTATGGCCTTGTTGGAAATGGACACCTGTGCCACCTTGTAAGCCACCATCAAACCGAACCCTCTTGGACTCCCCACTTCTTCTCTTTTTAAGCATTTTCCCCTCAACCTGTTCAGCATATTTCATGAGCCGAGACAAGCCCATATAACTTACTAGCATGGCGGTACAACACTCTTCATTTACCAAGTCGAACACTCCCGAAAAGAACTTGTTCATCCTTCATCTAGGTTCGGCAATCAATTGAGAAGTATACTTTGAGAGCTTATTGAACTTGAGGGCATACTCCCTCACACTCATTGAACCTTTCTTAAGATTCATGAACTCAATAAGTTTAGCCTATTTCAACTAAATAGGAAAGAACCGATTGAGGAAGGTGGCTTTGAACTCCTCCCAAGGAATAGCATCTTCATTTCTCCTCTCCAACTTTCATTGATCAAACCAAATTTGGGCCACACCCTTGAGTTGGTAGGCCACTAATTCTTCCATTTCCTCTAAATTATCCCCAATGATAGATATCACCTTATACACTTCATCGATGAACTCTTCGGGACCTTTCTCCGCTTTGGACCCATGAAACTTCAGAGGGTTCATTCATGTGAAGTCTCTTACCTTTGAGGTCAGAGTAGGAGCATGAGGTGCTTGCCCCTTGATTGACTTGGTTGGTCATAGCCTGAGCCAATGTTGTGATGGCATTCCGGAACTCTTCTTGGGCTACCCCTCCATCTTAAGGAGCTTGAGGAGCGGGAGGGGCCAGTTGCTCTTCGGGTGTATGGGCTCTCCTTAGTATTCCTCTTTATAGTGTCATGATCTAGAAGAGGAAAGAGATATTCTTGGGGGGAAATGCCTTATCCTTACATCTAAAGCATGATATAGATCATCAAGAAGTGAAATATTTCCTAAAACGCCTCGTAGCCTCCTATTTATAGTGGTGGCACGCTTCTAACCATGAATAAGACTCTAGTCAACATGGTGTGTTGGATTCCCAAGGACTATTAACAACCTAGTGCTCTGATACCAAGCTTGTAATGGTCCAAGCTTAGGTCCTAGAAGTGGTACGGCAATGGGAAGTCCAAAGACCACCTAAACAAGCGTTTTAGCATATCACGTACACATCCCTGGTTGAGAAAATAAAATAAGATCATCACAAGAGTAAAATATAAAAAGGGAAGTGGGACTAAGGGAATATTTGATAATTATAAGAGCATAAGGGGAGTCAAGCTCATAGCATATACAAACATAGTATCCAACAACACCTCTACTTAAGAATGGAGCGGGGGCCAAGACACTCCCCGGCTCACACTCATAGTAACTTGTATTCAAAAAAGGAATAAGTCTCAATATAGAATGAATAAAATATATATTGTCCTCGGAGTTGAGGACTCACCAAAGCTTTCTTCAAAGGACTAATCTAACCATGTGGTAGATGATGATCAAAAGGAGCTTTGGTTCCTACATGGTGATATTATACAGGCATCGGGTATGCGTTAGTACTTTGAAATGTACTAAGTATGTGGGATGCAATGCAATGATGACATAAGCCATATAATCAAAATACAAAAGATATAGGCAACGGATACAATCTCAATATGACAAGCATGATAAATGCTTGTAATAAAACATACATATAAAACATTCAATTTGCACATGATAATAAATATATGTGGGAGGAGACCTTAACTGACATAGACCAAGAAGCTACAACTTGGAATTCAAGGCATGACACTTCCTTAGTACAGGTGAATGGGAATGACATCCCCCAACAAAGTGTGGTCTACTTGCCAAGGCAAATCAAACATGATAATAACATGAACTAGATGGTTCCACTAGTTTAGAGACTAAAGACTTTATAGAAGGACCCCTTTAGTGGAGCCCCCATCTTAAGCCTCAATCGGTGCTAAGTCTAATGCACGAAATAGTTAAAATAACTTGAATAACTTGTAAGAGACATGATAAAATGACATTAGTACCTCATTCACATACTTGACCTCTACTAGGGAGCCTAACCTGAACATGAGATTAAATAATAATCATTCATGATCCTTTGCCTTGACATGAATGGCTCACAAGACATTAAAATCTTGAAATAGGGCTCAACTTGTTGCTTGAATAATCGTGGATACTTTTCATGAATTAAATTACATGCTTGAAAGCCCTTAATCATAAAAGTCACTTGACTTGTAAATCATGTAATAATTCATCAACAACTTGAGTATTATTGTGAAATTTCATCAAACACATGGTGAGTTCATGATACTTATTCAAAACCATGCAACTCAAGAGTATAACAAGAAGAGTAAAATCAATTCAAATCAACCCACCAATATTATAATAAAACCCTTAATTTGGGCATCATGAAATCCATCTCAAAAGTTCACCATAGATCATAGTTTTCATAGCTCAAATCACGCATAATCGCAATGGACATAAATCAACTCATGGAATAAGCTTAAAATAGGTATTTATGCATAATCAATCAATACTTGATAAACTCCACCATAATTTATGTTCAGAATTCATAAGAGGAGATACCCATAATTAATACAACTTGAAATCATACTTTTTTCCTAAAAAGAGAAGGTTGGGCTACATGTGTGATAGGACGCATGGATGAAGACCCACATACCTCAAACTTGGAACTTCTTAAAATTGAGTTGGGGGAAACTTGAAGCTTGAGATGTTTTGTTGAGTTCCAAAATTGAGCTTGAAATCCTTGAATTGGAATGACGGATTTAATGAAGTCTTGGAGAGGTTTTAGAAATGGTTTTGTTAGTTATAGAGTTGAATCATTGCTAAGTATTGAAGATTTCATGTTTAAATAGGCATTTAGTTATCAACCCAATGCCCTTTGAAAATGTATGAAAAACAGGGATGAAGTTACACTAGTACACATCCAGCCCGCGACACGAATCACGCTAAGCAAAAGTGACAATAATCTGTGCCCAAGTCGGGTCGCACCTGGGGCGCGGATGCTCTTTAGAAATCGAAAATTAGCGAAAATTATTTTTAACCACGGGTCTTCTAAAATCTGGGTTATACCCATTTCCCACTTTATTTTGCCCACTAATCAATAATATGATGTCGGATTTCCAAAATCACTCATAGATTTTGAGATATATGAAAATAATATTTTTGGGGTATTTCAAATCACATGAGGGGCGTTTCCTTGTACTTCATTACGAATGTTCTCAGATAAGATTTCTCGATTGAATCATTGTATTGATCTTTCGTTCCAAGCCCTTTGATTGATTTTGCCTCCCAATACTGATAAGAATGTTGATGATGGTAAAATAGTGATGATTTTTGAGAGATAATGAATGTTCTTTCTTGTGATGACGATGTGATACTGTGTCTTTCTAAGGTTATAGAGCTGTAGGGAGAGTCGGAAAAAATGATTCAAATTGATTGAGTTCCAACGTTCTATTTGTGCCTGATAGTGCAAATGTCTAAGATAATATCTCTACTCTTGATCGAACCGATTTCTCTATTAGAGTTGATGTGTCTACTCTTGAGTCTGAATAAAGACGGTTTAAGATTTATGAGGAGTCAAGAGTTTGATTGACTGAGTGACCTTTGAGAAAAGTTCGGATTGTTATTAGTGCCTTGATGTCTACCATAACTCATAATTCAAGGACTAATGATTGCATGGGGGAGTAATGTAACACCTAGTAAAAATGACCAAAATACCACTAGATGAGAGATGTGCTCATAACGCATCTTCCCGAACTCAGATGATAAAATTGGAGGATAGAAATGCGATCAATATGAAAAATTGAGTGGAAAATGGTCTCAGTTGATTTTTAGAGCAACGAATCAAAAAATAATTTTTTGATACGAAAATGATTTCCAGTGAGAGTGTCGTGCACCTGCCGTGGACTTGTACTTAGTTTTGATCCTAATATTTTTCACAATCTCAGAAAACTTGATCGGAAAATTTTTAGCCAAAAAAAACTCTAAAATTGCCAAAGTCCGCATTGCAAACTTGGTTCCCCAAAGTGCAAATTTTTCAGGTTTTCATGAGGGGCATTCCAAACTTTTACCAACTCCTCCTAAACTTAAAACCCATTTAATATAAGTCTTTTTGAGCATAAAAAATGTTTTTAATGCATTCCTAAGCTTTTATGAACATTTTAATAAAAGATCTAGGGAAAAAGAGAAGAGAGAAGAGCGAGGATTCGAGGAGTTCAAGTCAGATTCACCAAGTTTATTGTCTGCCTTCATTCCATGTATGTAAGACTAAGCATGAAATTGTTCTTCTATGTGCCCTATCTATGGTAATAGAGGAGTTGTGAGTATAATGAGTCTTCATACATGTTTCTTGAATATTTTCATGCAAATTATATCTATCACAAGTATTTTCATGAGTTGATGATCATGATAAACTTGCTTTACTAATGTCACGAACCGAACCTGGGGTTGAGGGGTGACATGGAAAATGGGAACCCGATAGTCCCCAAACAAGCATGATTGCATCCATTCATACATCATCGGTTCGGAAGTGCATATAACATAGTAAACACATAGTTCTAAGGGATGAAAAAATATGAATCATTCTATGGGGACATCATATAGGATAAGTATTAGCATGGATTCACATAGCACATGACACATAAAAACTAAGGGCTAGTAAGTACGACTCATTCTATAGGGGCAATACGGGACTTGGAATTTTTTACATTTCCATATCAGACATACATACTCATCATAATTCTCAAAATAAATCCATAATAGACATATCGAATTCATACCCGTAAATGTAAGCTCCAAATACAACACATACCACATATCCATATAAGAGTCTACAATATATCTAATAATGCCTCTAGTCATAAGATGGGATGGGGGCCACGACACATCCCGGGCTCACCCTCAAAGTAAATGATATAAATAAAAGCATCATGGGTAGAGGAATGGTGGCTTGTCCTTGCAACGTAGGACTTACCACAATAAGTATCTCAAATCAATTCTAGTCGTCCAATGGGAGATGAAAGTAATCTCCAGTCCCTACATGGTGAGATCATGTAGGCAAAAGTATGTCTTAGTATATTTGAATGTACTAAGTATGCGGATGCAATGCATGTAACTTACCAAAACTTGCATATAATATTAGATGACAATGGCACATAATATATATACATATATATATATATATATATATA
>JAPFFP010000070.1:16967350-16982464 GCA_026153255.1 Solanum medicagineum
AATTCCATGTTGACCCCGAGTTGTTGCATGAGTCATATGAAGTGTCTACTCCTATTGGTGTCTCTATTGTTGATATGAAAGTTTAGAGAAGTTGTCCTATTTGCATTTTGCATAAGTTGTTGCTATGTGATCTTGTTGAATTAGACATGGTAGATTTTGATGTCATTCTAAGGATGGATTGGTTGCATGCCTACTATGCTTCTATTGATTGTAGAACCCGTAGGGTCAAAACTCAATAAGTCGCAAATGGTCTACCCAACTACCCTTAAAGTCCAATGCATAGGCCCGCAACATATCTTCAAGTGTTTGAATGGTGCGCTCTGCTTGATCGTCTGTTTGAGGGTGGAAAGTTGTACTCAAATTCACTTATGTACCTATACATCTTTGGAAGGACTTCGATAACTTTGCAGTGAGTTGAGCTCCCTAATCAGATATAATGGAGATTTGGACCCTATGTACCTTAACTATCTCTTTGAGGTATAACTTTGCATACTCTTCAATCGTATAATCACTCTTAACTAGCTGAAAGTGTGCTGACTTTGTAAGTCGATCAACATTACCCATATAGAGTCAAACTTCTAAAATGAATGAGGCAACCCAGTAACAAAATCCATATTAATCATATCCCACTTCCACGTTAGAAGCTCTATGCATTGCATATAACCTTCTGACTTTTGGTGCTCTACTTTGACTTGTTGGCAATTCAAACATTGAACCACAACTGCAAAGTCCTTTTTCATGCCTCCCTACCAAAAAATTCCCTTCAGGTCATGATACATCTTAGTTGATATGGATGGATGGAATATCTTGAATGATGAGCTTCTTCCATTATTCTCCTTGTTAGTCCATTAATATCAAGCACACAAAATCTGCTTTGGCAATAAAGTACTCTATGTAGTGTAAATTCAAAGCCCTTCATCGTACCCTGACTCACCTTTTCCTTAAGTCATCGTAGAATAGGATCCTTGAACTGCTTTTCTCTCACCTCCATTACTAATGAAGATTCTGCAGCATTATGCAAAACAACCCCTTCCTTCAGAGTTTTAAGAAGGCGAACTCCCAAACTAGTAGTTGACGTAGATCCTTAGCCATTCCTTGACTTACCATGGTCTAATCACTAATATTCATGATTGCCCTACGACTCAGAGCATCGACTACCACATTTGCTTTCCCTGGATGGTATAGTATATGCATGTCATAATTCTTTATTAGCTCTAGCCATCTCCGCTGCCTTAAATTTAGGTCTTCTACTTAAAGATATACTGCAAACTCTTATGATATATATATATATATATATATATATATATATTAACGTGAACCCCATACAAATAGTGACACAATATTTTTAAAGAAAACATAACCGTTGTTAGCTCAAGGTCATGTGTTGGGTAGTTTCTCTCATGCGATTGTAGTTGTCTTGAAGCATAAGCAATTACCTTACCATGTTGTGTCAGTACACACCCTAATCCAACTCCTGAAGCATCACAATACACCGCATACCCCTCTGTGCCTTCTGGGAGCACTAGCACAGGTACAAAAGTTATCCGGTTTTTCAACTCTTGCAAGCTTCTTTCACATGCATCATTCCATTGAAACTTGGTTGTCTTATGTGTCAACTTTGTTAGAGGTGCATGAATAGAAGAAAAACCTTCAACAAACCTTCTTTAATAACCTACCAACCATAGGAAGCTTCGAACTTCTGTGGATGTTGTTGGCCTTGGCCAATCTTTCACGGCCTCTGTCTTTTGTGAATCAATCCTTATCCTTTCATCGGAGATAATATGATCCAAGAATGTCACTGATTTTAACCAAAATTCACTTTTGGAAAACTTGGCGTACAATTGCCGATCACGAAGAATCTATAATACTTGTCATAAGTGATCTACATGATCCTTTTCTGATCTTGAATATACCAAAATACCAAAATATCATCTATAAATACTATCACAAGAACGTCTAAGAATGGCTTGAATACTCGCTCCATCAAATCCATAAAAATTATTGGTGCATTCGTTAGCCCAAATGACATAACAAGAAATTCAAAATGACCATAGCGTGTCTTGAAATTAGTCTCGGGTATATCCTTCTCCTTCACCCTCACTTGGTGATAAACTAATCTCAAATCAATTTTTAAAAAGCATTTGGCACCCTGTAGTTGGTCAAATAAATCATCAATCATGGGGAGGGGATATTTGTTCTTAGTTGTCACCCTATTCTATTGTCGATAGTTGATACACATTCTCAAGGTGCCATCCTTTTTACGTACAAATAACACTGGTGCACCCCAAGGGGACACATTAGGCCTTATAAAACCCTTCTCCAAAAAGTCCTTTAATTACTCCTTTAACTCACGTAATTATGCTGGGGCCATTTTATATGGAGAGATAGAAATAGGTTGAGTTCCTGGAAGTAAGTCGATATCAAAATCTACTTCTTGTTCTGGAGGTAAACCTAGAAGCTCCTCAGGAAACACATCAACAAATTCATTCACTATTGGAACGGATTGAAGAGGTGGTCATTCTGCCTCCATATCCCTCACTCTAGTTAGATGACATATATATCCCTTTGACATCATCTTCCTTGCCATAAAATAAGAAATAAACTTACCCTTTGGTGCCCCAACATTGCCTTCCCATTTATGAACTGCCACATTTGGAAAGTGGAAATACACTGTCTTAGTTCAGCAATCCATGGTGGCATAGCAAGAAACTAACCAATCCATACCCATTATAACATCAGATTCCACAATTTCTAGGTCAATAAGGTTAGCCAATGTGTCACGGTCACAAACAGTTACTACACAGTCATAATAAACCCTTCTACTATAATCAATTCACCAGTTGGTGTAGACACTTCAAATGGTTTGTTCAATAATTTAGGCGTTCTCTTAAGCTTTCCAGCAACTAGTGAAGTGATGTATGATAGTGTAAAACCATGGTCAATCAATGGATAAACATTATGTGAAAAGATGGATAATGTACCTATAACCACATCGGGTGAAACTTTTAAATTTTGTCGACTCCCTAGAGCATAAGTTCAATTCTTGACTATACTAGAGTTAGCTACCCCTTTAACACCTCTTCCACTACCTGTAGGTGCTTGTTGACCCCTACCTAATGGAGGAACTGATGATGATAATGCAACAGCTGACCAAGTAGGTTGTGCTATATCACTCATAGGTCTCCTCAGGCAATCTCTCCTCATATGCCCTGGAGCACCACACCAATAACAAGCATCTGTCCCGACATGACATGTACCTAAATGAATTATCCTATATTTTTTGCAAGGCTGCATAGGAGTTATTTGCTGGCTTGCCAAATATCCCGTTGTCCATGCACCTTGTCCTTCACTTCTTTGACCAAACTGATTGCTTCTAGACCCTTGGAGTTGTGGTGGAGCACTAGCTGTAGAGTAGGAGGATGATGGACTAGGCAGTCTATTAGAAAATTGAGGCCTGAGCTTACCTTAGTATGGTGTAAATTGCCCCATTGATCTGGCCCTCTTGGATTTCCCCCTTTCTAACTTCTTGTGTCCTTCTTCTTTGCCTCAGATCCTCTAGCTTCTGTGCAAAAGCTTGTATCCTCGCTATATCCATGTCTTTCTTCAAGGAAGCAATGGTACAGTCTAACCAGATATGAATCCAATTTATCCACATTTTAATGAACTCTATCTATCATAGTAGCAACTACATTAAGAGCATGACTGGTCAGGGAATTAAATTGAAGGCTATACTCTCTCAGCTCATATTTCCTTGGTGGAATTCAATAACTAATTTGTACGGGCCTCTCGAATCTCTAATGGCAAGTAATGGTCAAGAAATGTCTCATTCAACTCCTTCTAGGTAGTTGGAGGTGCATATATAACCTTAGATTGCTTCCAAGCTTCATACCACAGTATAGCCACACCCTTCAATCTATATGTTGCTAGCTCCACAACTTCTATACCACTCACATTCATAACATCTAAAGTGCATTAGATCTGATCAATAATGTCTTGTGGATCTTTATTAGGATCTGACCTGGTAAAGGATGGAGGGTCCAAATTAAGGAAGTCATGTATCCTCGTGCTAGCTGCCCTATTTGCACAACCTGCATCAATAACTAGGCCTTCTTGTATTTCACCCTAGCAGCAACTATACAAGTCAAGAGTTGGACTACATTTCTCAGATCCTGCACGGTGGCATCGGTTACTTCCTGGTTCATCAGGAGCTGGATGAGTTGGACATGTCTGTGACAGAGACTCATCTTGAGCCTCATTTCGCTGTCTCACCTGACTGGGTATACCAACCAGAACTTCTACCTCCTTCTATTTTCGTTTGTTTTTCCTGGTTTTTGACATACTTATTGTACAAAATGATTTAGAGGTTAGAAACAATACACCTACAATGCTTGACTCTATGGAACGATCTAAAGAATGAAAAGAAAGTGACAACTCCTAAATGTCACGTAGCCTCTTGCTTATAAATGTGGTGCACAAAACATCCATAAACATACTCTACTTAAACACGGCTTCGTAGACTCTCTAAAATGACGCGCTCTGATACCACTTTTGTCACACCCAAAGTCCCATTAAGGTGGACTATCACCCGTTGTTGACAAGGCTCAGTAGAACCAACATGTAATTATGCACTTTCTATGAACATTCTAAGGGGTTTCCAAATTCAACATGGACCGTGAGGGCTTCCATAGAGTGTCATCATGGTCCTAAACTTTCCAGGACCAAATTCTCAAGCTCCAATAGAGTCGTATAATGTCCGTGGTCCTAATAGACCATATGAGCTACTACATGAAATCAAATATAACCCTTTATATTGGCACGGGGAGATCACTTGCAGAGTGGAACTCTGTCAACTTAAGCATACATTTGTCATCAATCATATGGCTTATGTAGATCCACTAGCCTAGCCTAGAAAGGCTTCTATAATGGCACATAGTTAATGAAACAAGTGATTGCTACTAGGATTTCCTTACCGAACTCCACTTCAATGCCTCATTCGTTGCTAAGTCATTCCCACGAAATACATTAGAAACATAAGCATAATCATATACATTCGTGATCCTTTAAAATATGGCATCTTCATATAAGGATTAGCTCATAAACCATATGATCTAACAAGTGAGAATTGTCCTTATCACAAGAAGATCCATTCTTTTGGTGAAAAGTGTCCTTATCACAAACTTAACATTCATAAGAGGGTTTCATAGATACTTTATAACTTTCATAAACTTGAATAGCATATATTTCAACCCTCACAATTTGGAAATCATACTTCATTAGAGAACTTGATATGAAAATTTGGTGTGTTAGTGCATGTAAGCTTTAAATCATGGAACTCAAGAGGACTATGCATAAATATAGCGAAAATAATTTATTTAAATCATTCTCAAACCACCCACCACAATCATTTATATCATCATTTAAGTATAGGTATGGAAATATGAAACTAGTCTTGTAAAATCATCAACTTCCTAGCACTTCATGGCATCATAACATTCTTAACTTGAATATCATAAAAAATAGTTAATAATTATAAACCCTTGAAATGAATTCATGAAATTTAATTGAATTGAAGATAATTCCTAACACAAATCATGAATAATAAGAGTAATAAGAAGTACCCATAAGAAATTGACCTTGAATTTTAAAGGATTGAGTAAAACGAGTTTGGGGCTCCATGGGTGGAAGAACCCATGGATGAGAATCCACATGCCTTAAGGTCTTGAATAGAGAAGACTTGAAGAAAGTTAGGAAATCACCTTGAGACTTGAACTGCAATGGAAGAACTTGAAGCCCTAGAAATTAGGATGATTTTTGGAAGAGGGATATTGGGAGATTTTGGGAAGAATTTTGGAGAGTTTGTGAGAGGAATAGGGCTAAAAAATGAGTGAATTTTCATGGACACTCACATATAAGATGTGGCAATATGTCCCGATTGCCCTCACCAAATCTAGAAATTTTTGAAAAAATTTGTACATGGATGAAACGGAGGCACAATGCAGAGGTGCTCCTGCATTGTTAATTTTCGCGTGAATTTCAATTTGTCCCTATTTTGACCTAGGAACAAGTTTAGGCCACTTTTGTACTATCATAAACCCTTTTTGTGATGCGGAGAGATCGAATGCTCTTTTGGAAATTGTAAAAATATGTAAAAAAAAAATATTTTTCAATACAGTGGACTGAAAAACCAAAGGAGACCATTTTCCCACACAATTTTGCCTCGTGAACAATAATACGAACTTGAATTTGGCAAAAGATGTACAAAAATTTCATTATTTAAGGAATCTACAATAAGGGTATTCTAAATCGCTTGGGAGGTATTACAACAACTCATTCAGGAACATATCTCTTTGAAAACGCAGGAGTAGACTCTGCGGACGTCAAGAAGGGACTAGTACACCATATATCAACAATCATAATATAGCATGAAACCATGGAACGAACTCTCAATTTATTCAAAACTCTGTACACACAAACTAGATATGTAATTTTACTAAATTCGACATTCTAGATTCAATGAAAATGTCAAAAATTAAATTCGAGGTCTCTTGACTCGAAATTTGATAAATTGCAACTAAACTAATTTATGGTTCTAAAAGTATCAAAACATTGATGCACCACCCAAAAATTATATCAAAACTCATTTTGGCGCTATAATCGCCTGTTGGAACCAATAGAATCATAATAAATCTAATCTGAGCATTCAAACTCAAAATGTTGACCAAAGTCAAACTATAACTAAAGTTCCAACTTCGGACCTCAAATCCACATAACAACTCCAAATCTAATTGCGAACACTCTCCAAGACCAAATTTCATATTTCAATACTAGTGGAATTGATAAAGTTCTATTTTGAGACTAGAAACTCCGAGTGACTCTATAACTCAAGATTAAGCAACTTAAACTTTCAAAATCCAACTCTATAGAAAAAATAAACAACTTTTCACAAAATTTCAAAAATGAACTTTCTCAACCAATCAAATAGGATTTGGTGAGACTATCGAGAGGGATACAATGGTAATTTTATCAAGAACATAAAAAATGACCTTCATGATCATTAGAAGATCGATGTTACACAATCATGAAGCAAAACCACTATCGTTTCCTTCTTGATGTAAGGATTACATACCCAAAAGTTAGATAAAATGGAGTTTGATTCAGACCTCAAATGATCCAAAAATCTTACTTTAAATAATGAAGAATAAGGAAATTTAGAACAAAAATGGAGTTGAATGAATGAATTGAACATAGAATCATGATTAGAAAAAAGAAGGAAAGCAAATCACCTTTAGATCCCTTGAATTGGTCAAGAATGGACAAAATTCACCTTGGCCCGAGCTCCAATTCAATAGGTTATTTTATGAAGAAGAAAGGTTTCTTTTATGAAAAAAAAAAAGAAAAAAGAAAGGAGCTTAAGTCCCAACAATGATTGCAAAAATGGCCAGATGGTCTTAAGATACTTACGCTTTAGTCAACTATTGATTGCTAAAGAAACCCCCCACCTAAGGAGCGTTAATTGCTAAAGTGGCTTCCATGTGGTAAAAGTGACTGGCCAGTTGCTTAAGCAGCTCATGCCCATCCTTGTGCCTTTTGCTAAAGCGACCCTTACTTACAAAAGCAGCCTTTGCAAAAGCGACCTAGGGTCATAATAGCATGGATCTAGAAATCTGTACCAGCAGTTTTGGATCTTAAAACTCAAACCTTCACATGAACCCTCAAAACTCATTCGAAGTCCAAACGATGCAAACCAAAAGTGTAAATCACTTATAAAAAAAAAATTGGACTCAATAAAATTGATGAAATGACCAACATAGATCATCTCATTCAAATGGTGACCGAAGTCAACACTTACAAGAATTCATATATAAAATATCTAAAATTAAAAACTCATTCCAAGCATCTCAAAAATTAAACAAAGGTTTTCCTAGACAAAACTCGATATTCTGTTGCTAATCGTACTAACAAAACTTTCATCCAAGCGTGTTTACGAAAAATATTGATCGAAGTCAAACTTTGTCAAAAATATCAAAGTTAAAATGACTAATCACATAAACTCAAAATAAAAGACTGAAATCAAAACTAACCTTTCTTCTAAACCAAAATAGACCTTCTGAAGCTAATGGAATTGTCAACATTTCCATTCGACGCTCAAAACTCCGGGTATTGACTAATGTCAACACTTTCTACTTAAGCCTCTAAAGGGAGAAAAAACTAGCATCAAGCTTACTCAACAAATACGATACAAAGGCTATAAAAAAGCTATAGTAAGTGATAAAATAGTAAAATCACACAAAAAAATATGAAAATGACCTTGGAGGTCATTATAATTGATTTGATGTTCCATAAATCTTGTCATAGAGGCATGACTTAGCTCATGATGTATGTGTGTGTATGTCACGGCCTAAGCCTAGGGTTTATGTGAGACATGGTGAATGGGAAATCCAGAGGTACACCAAAACAAGCCTCATAGCATACATACACACATCCTTGGTTAAGAAGTGTGGATCAATCATCAACAAATAGTATTAAGGGAATTAGGGGCTTCGGATGCACTCTATGGGACAAGGGATAAGGAATTTCCATCATTCAATCATAACATATATAATTCGAAGGAAAAGGAATGTGGGATTCACTTTATGGGAAATAGGGACTTAGGAACTTCACCTGCAAACTGATAGCATCACAAGAAACAATATACATGAGGTAGGGACTTAGGAACTTCACCTGCAAACTGATAACATCACAAGAAACAATATACATGGGGTAGGGACTAAGGAATAACACCATCATTCGGTCATTCATTAAGAACTTTCATAAGTCAATAGTAAGCATAGATCATCTCATAAGCATTCATTCTTCAAGGAGAACATCATTTTTATAACTGGTCTATCTTTATGGAAAAGCATGCATAAGATCCAAAATTAGCCATGATCATAGTTCAACATAGACTAAGGTAATTATGGGGGTAAAGTTTGAAATCAACTTAAAGCATGTATCTTAATAAAATTCATGCGTGATTTTAGCAGACATCATCAATCGAAAATATTTTTATGATAACTCACATTAGTCCACATGAACCCTAAAAGTCTTATATATCATAACATCATAAAAAGGGCTTTACAATAGTGCATAGCTTTCATAGGATTTCAATGAGTTTTATAACATACAAGATAGATCTTATCATTCATAATATTCAAGACTTTGCCACATATAGTAAAACGTCTTCATCATATATGAGATACTTCATCATATGAGCTTAGTTCCAAAACTTAGTAGGTTCATGCATAAAGACTTAAAATCATGAAATTCAAGACTAACATGCATGAATGGGGTAAAACATAATCACTTGAAACCATTTCAAAACAACTCATCATAATCATTGAGAAATCCCAATTAGCGCATTATGAAAGTCATCTCATAAAGCATAATTTAAATAACTCATAATGAGATTTAAAGACCAATAAGAGTTTAAGATAGAAAGTTTTTTAAAATCCATCAACTCATGCAATCAGATGGCAATACAAACCCATTTTATAATTTTCATGATTGAAACCAATATATAACATTTAGATAAGGATTTAACAAGACCTATTTAAGAAATCATCAACCCAATGTAGTAATGTAAAGGGTTCATAAATACCAACTTATTTCTTGCATGCCAAATTAATAAATAACAATTTCTAACATGAATCATGCATATAATTAGGAATAGAATAATAAAACGAATTTTGAAATTAAAGATTGGGTTGAAAAGAGTGTTGAACGTCATGGGTGGAAGGACCCATGAATGACGAAACCCACATATCGTAGAGCAAAATAGAGGGAAAGTTGAAAAAAATCTTGAAATGGGTGAAAAGCTTGGAAGAAATTAGAGCTTGTTCTTCTATGGAGGATTTGGGTCTTCTTTCTTGAAAGAGAAATTTGAAATAAGTGAAGGTTAAGGTTTTTAGGACATTCTCCTAGTATTTAGGATAAATGGGCCAAAAACTCCTTTTGGGAGAGTAAAAATATCATCAAGGGTCAAAAAAATAATATTTTAATGAGTCTTGATGGCAAAATTGATGGTCGAGGGATTTCGCCATCGAATCATTTGGAGGTATGCTGAATGGGACCCTTTGACCATCTTTTTTGACAGTTTCTGAAGTTTCTTGAAGCCATTCGGCGGTTAAATTGATCATCACCCTTTTGGACAGTCTAGACAAGCTTCAGTAAAATGGTCATAACTTTTTACTCCGAACTCCGACTAACGCGAAATTGGATATGTTGGAAAGCTAATTCAAAGACCTTTAATTTGATATATAGGTAGTGGATCACCTAATTTATTTTGGAATAAGAGATATGTCCGTTTGAAGTTGACCCTTATACGAATTCATACCAAAACTTAGCCTATTGGAATCCTTTGGACTTTGTTCCATGTAAGAGATATCTTATGACCCCAAACCCCATGTAATACACTTAGAATTTCTTATAATTGATCTCACCACATTAGAAATCATCAAGTTGAGCTCATATGCATACGAGGAATGACTAGGGTCTTAGCTTAAGATACACACACACAGTGAGTGAGAGAGAGATATGAAAAAACGATTAAAAAATAGAAGACAAGAAAAAAAAAAGAAAAAATGAGAAAATAAAACACAATAAATAAAAGAAAAATAAAGAAAGAGAAAAAAAATTAAAAGTTAAGAGAAAACAAAAAAGAAAAAAAATGAAAAAGAACAAATACGAAAAAGATTTTAAAAAATGACAAAGAAATAAAAGAGAAGAGACAAAGTAATAAATTAAAATAGTAAGAAAAAGAAAGAGAAAAATGAAAAAACAAACTTAAAGATATTATTGAAAGTGTAGAGGGGTAAAAATGTACTTTGACTCAATTTAAATTGGAAGGAAGCACATTTTTGTAAAACATCTTTTATGAGAGATAAAAGATCAAGACCACTACATTTGGACGACACTCTATATAATTTTCAGGCACTTTTTTTATGTATCTAACATAGTTAAAAGTATATGTATCAGTGCATTTGATTAATTGTATATGTATCTGACAAAATAAACGCATGTGTATGAATAACAGTTCATGAATCTAAGTTAAAGAAGTTTAAACTTTGCATCGAAAAAATAGAAGGATTTCTTTTTTATGAGTTGTGATATATCATATCCTCTAAAATTGTTACAAGTATGATTTTTTTTCCCTTTATTAATGGTTCTCAGTTATATCTCTTAATGATACACACTTCTTAATTAACGACTTTCAATTGTATTTCCTAATTCGATACATAATTGATATGTGTATCTTAGATACATGTATCTGAAAGAGGTGTTTACATGCATCCGAGACTCAAAATATGGTAAGAACCTAATAATTAGCCCCTAAAATAGTGTGGTTTCTGTGAGTTAACCCCCAAAAAAGTTATACTTCAATTATGAAATTTATCCCTATTTTTCAGTTTCACTTCATAGGAGGAGGTTTGGCTATTCATTTCGATTTTTTACTTTTTTGTTTTGAAAGAACTACCGCTGACCTAACTAATACTTTATAAAACACAAAAGATCAACAATGGAAGGCGGAGCCCATATTGTAGAAATTAAACAACTGCTTTCCTACTCTTCCTGACAGTAATGTAAATATATAAGAAAACATTATTCCTTGGGATACGATAATAAAGTGAGTAAATTCCTAGCGTTCACATATATAAGAAGAAATAAGTGAGATGTGCAAATTATTTTTTTAAAAGAAGTACTGTTCCATGAGCATACAGAGAGGAATGTCGAACCACATTGGACTAATTCATAGTAGTACAAGTATCAAAGCATTTTCAAGATTCCTCATTAGATAATCACTACATCAAACTTGCAACCCTCCTTACTATATAAAATTGTACTCTTACTAAGCAGGAAATTAATGATAATATATGCTTTGAAACCATCCACACTAACATTAAAATCCTAGAAATATACTACTACTACTAGTACGTAATTTTTATTTTTTTACGAGAAGAAGCTTAGACGAAGATCCAACGTTGGATGATCCATTTCTGCTCCAATAGCACATGAAAATGTCATATTGTCCCTCATGTATTCCTCTGTGAATAACCTTAGCTTCTCCGTCTCGGAAAATTCACTTAATGAATTCAGGGGAAAGAGTTGCAAAGTCTCTATTACTCTTTCTGTTTGGTGCGGCTCTTGATTGGTACATATCTCTGGAAAGTCTGCACAAACATATAATAGAACTGATGGTCGAAGAAAAGAAATTAAAGGAGGGTTATATGTGTTTGTAGAGTACTTACGTTTGTTTGAAGAGATATTATTGAATTGAATTCTGTCTTCATCAATTATTGGTTCATCGACCAAAACTTTACGACGACGTTTCTGTCTTTCTCTAGCTTTATGGTTTTGGAACCAATAAAAGACATTCTTACTCTCAATGTTTCCATAAAAGCTCAACTGAGAGGATATCTTTTGAATCTGATCAGTGGTCGGGGTACGGAGTCCAGCTCGGAACAGGTCTGTTAGAACTTTAACCTGTTCCGCCGTCGGAGTCCATCGCCCACATTTTGTTCCCATATTGTTGCTAGCTTCTTGATAGTTTGAGATGTTGGATCTTAGTTTGCTTTTTTGATCAACTTCAGGGGCATATATATACTACACATTTGAAGTTTAGTTTACTGGTTTGTCTTTTTGTTGTTTGATTTGTAGTATTATTTGTTTTTATCTAGGTACTTAATTTGAGGATTTGATCCAATTGTTTTTGCGTGGTGCTATGTGTAGAGGGGGATAGACATGCACAAAAGCTGCCACTATTCAATGTTTCGGTATGTGAACAAGCAGAAAGGGGCAACAACTCAACTTTTGCATTTAAAAAACACAATATGTGGGGGGCATGTAGATTTTTGAGTTTATAAACTATATAATCTCTTATATATATAGGCTGATATGTCTGAATGCGTTATTAGTAGATTTATCTACATTATAGCACCGGGGATAAAGAATTATCCAAAGTATTTCTTTCTTTAAAATTACGACCAGTAATTACTTCCTCTACGTTAATGTATATGTTATGATTTTATTAGACATAAAAATTTAAAAAAGAAAAGACTCTTAAAATATATTTTAAATATTCATGTGACTCTAAGTCATTTCATTATGGATAGAGAAACTTTAAAGTCAAATTAATTCTAAATATTAAAAATATTGCATTCTTTTTTAGTTAGACTAAAAAGAAAAGTGCACTAAATTAGAAGTGAGGGAGTATTAGGCTTTATTTGTTTTCATTAAAACAAAAGCATCTCCAGTTGAATGCTCATAGGACTGATTGAGATTTATCTCTAGATTTGATTGAATAATTAAGAATGTTTTTAATATCTGGAGGTACATTATTTATTTATTTATTTATAAATATAATAAATCTGTAACTCAAATAAGGAAATAAACAGATACAAGTTTAGAGACCTCCATCAGATTTGGCTCCTTGTGGTTTGAAATATTAGGCTTACCTTCTTTATTTGGATTTCCTTGTAACCAGTCTTATAATCTATTTAATTTGTCTTTAATAAAAATAATTACAGTAACACCAATTTGCCCTTGCTAATATTATGCTCTCTCTTTTTAAAATTAATTTGCTTTGTATATTTCTTGTTTAAGAAGCTCAGTTGGAAGAAAAACAACTGGGTACCCTCGAGCGACGTTCACCATGTTTTGTATTTAACTCACTATCAACGTGTCAAGTTTACTTTTAAGCTATTTTTAACTTTTAAAACTGTTAAAATTTTAAGATGGCTTGAAATAAATTAAAATAACTTAAAAGACGTCAAAAGTTAAAAATTGATTCCTCTTATTTTATTTTTTGGGATTAAAAGTCGTTTATATTTGACCAATAATTTTATCTTTTTATTTCTAATGTTTATTTATAATTTCTGTATTATTTTGTTGCTACTCTTTTTTTCCTATTTTTCTTCTATCTTTTATTTAAAAGAATTTTGCTCTTTCCTTTTTTTTCTTGCTCTTTTTTTCTTCCATTTTTTTCCTTCTTCCTGTTTTTATTTTCTTCCGTTTTTTCTTCTTGTTCTTGCTCAATCTTTCTTTTTTTTCCTTTTAAACTATTTTCACCTTCTTTTATTTTTTACTTTATAAATTATTTATAATAAAAAAAATATAGTCATTACTTATTATAAATATAATTAAAAAATATCATAAATATATGTGTTTTATCAAAATTACATATTTTAAAAATTAAAAATAAGTTAGACATATAAATTAACTTATATAATCAATTTATATTGAAATTGGATAAAAATAAATTAATTCTAATTTAATTTAGTTTATAACTAAAAATTTAGAATAATAATTAGTACTTTATAATGTGTAACAATTTAAAGGTATTTCAGACATTGTGATTTAAAAGTGCTTAACAACATTTATGCATCAAACACATCAATAGCTTAAACATTTTTATCTCAACACACAATTGCTTATTTTTAAAATAAGTCTCAGTACTTTAAAAAGTGTTTTTAATGTACTTTTAAAAGTCATTTTTTCAGCCAATCCAAACGGGCTCTAATTGGCATACACAAAATATACATCATTAAGGGTGTGTTTGGTATGGAGGAAAATATTTCCGAAAAATAGTTTTTCATTTTTTCGTTTTCGTTGGTTTAAACAATTTGGAAAATGTTTTCCAAATCAACTCGTTTTCCACGAATTTAAGGAAAATGACTTTCTTTATTCAAAAACTAAAGAAAACATTTTCCAAAACTCTCCTTCAATCTCAAATTAAATTTTATTTGTCCCTACCACAACCCTCCTCCCCTCCCTCTCCTTCCCAAAAATTTACTTTTTAAAACAAAACTAAATTAAAGATTCATTTTTAAAAGATATTTTACGTTTCGAAAAATTCATTTTTTAACCCATCACTATGCTGATTCTCCGACCCCCCTCCTTCCCTCCACACGCACTCAACACCCCAATAAGAATTAAAAATTCCAAATTGAAAAATTCATTTTTTTAACCCATTCCTATGCCAAACCCCCCCCCCTTTCCACACACCCTCAACACCCCAAAAAAAAACTAGAAATTTATTTTTGAAAATTTTAATTTTTTACTCTACCCCCCTCCCCCCTC
>JAPFFP010000070.1:16983012-16995269 GCA_026153255.1 Solanum medicagineum
TCAAATTACACGACATCCACAACAAAATTTCCAATTGGATAATTATCCTTAATTTAAAGAAATACGGGGTCTAACATAGTGGTTGTTAGTTGTTGTGGAGGTGTTGTGCGGTGGTCACTGTAGTAGTGATGGTGGCTGATAAATCTACAGTAGTTGACGATGAGCTAATAGTAAATAGTGGTGCTAGCGATAATGGTAGAGATGATTGATAATAGAATTTTATTGCAGTGGTGATAGTTGTTGATAATGATAGTGGATGTGGTTGCGGTGGTGACAATAGTGGTGGTGGTCAAAGAATATGTGGTAGCTGACAATGTGTTGGCGGTAGTTGGTGATGATACTAATTGTGGTAGTGGAGTTGATTGGTAGTAAAGATTGATATTGACCGCAACATTTGATAGTGTTGATGAAAGTGGTGGCAGTTACAACAATGGTAATGATAGTGAATATAACTATAATGATGGAGATGGTAATGTGGTAGCAATTGACAGTTGTGGTGGTAATGATGGTGGTGGTGTGATGGGGAAGGGAAATGGGGAGGAGATTACAACGTGGGGAATTGAACTCTCACCGGCAAAGTAGGAGTTTAGGTACCAACTGAGCTACTAAGATTCCCCTCACATCAATTACATGCTTAAATCTTAATAAAAATAAATGTCCTTAATGGCCCAAAAATTGAATCATTCATATTGAAACGTCCATTAGATGCAAGCAAATGGGATTTTAATTTTTGTGCTTTGTGTAGGAATAGGAACGGATCTAATTTATACATAACTAAAATAATTTTTTATGAATATATAATAAATATTAGACTCCTTTTAATTTGTTTATATATTTATTTTTTTATATGTTAAATGTTTTTATTAAAATTTTTACTTGGCCAAAGTAAGAAATATATAAATAAAGGGAAATGGATGTTAGTGGATTGAGGGATGTGAAAGTCAATATATGTTAGTGTCTGATCCGAGTTGGAGGGTTTTGATCGCAAGGACTGCCAAACGCAGTGTTTTGACTCATTCAGTCAAAGATTGTTGGGGTTAAGCCTTCTTTTTAGGGCGTGGGAACAAAAAGCAAAAGCCACCAAAACTAAAGAGATCTTATATTTTTTTTTTCTTAAGAGAAGCAACAAATGTGCATAATGTCTTTTGCTTAATTAAATAGACAGTTCGATATTCAACTTTTGATTCACTTACATATAAAAATCCTATTCACTAAATTTTATTAAGATATCCAAACTACTCAAAGTTAATAAATTGTTCTTATTAAACATTTCCAAATTACTGCCAAGAGCTAGTAGACAAATTAAATGAATTGTTGATTAATAGCATTCATAGAAGAGTGCAGCAGATTACATTGGACAACGAGGATACAACGGAACATTGTTGGGAATTGAGGAAAAGCACGCACAACTAAATGACACTGTACTTTCTCGTTTTTTCCCATTTTAAAATCAGTGCGTATCGCCAATACAGAGAAAATTTTACGTGGTATTAGAGTCCAATGTGGACCTCTAGAAAATTGAATAGTTGCCCCAGATCGAAATACTTTCTCGATTCACTTTTAGTTATACAATTTTGGTTTAACACATTTATTAAGAAAATGTTTATCATTTTATCCTTATAAATTGATAGGGTCACTCACTATACTTTTCAAAGTCATCAACTCAATGACAATAAATTGAAAGTATAGTAGGACAAAAAATATTTTCCTAACCCGATTTGTCAAAAATAAAAGTAAAAGTCAAAATCAAATTAGAAATTTTGTCACTACTAAAAATGAACAGAGAAAGTATTACTTAAAGTTATGTACGTCTATATATCAAATCGAGTAGTGAAATACCCAATAAAAAATATTTCAATCTCATTGTGATGAATGAAATATTCCACATTAATAAATAAATAAAATTTTAAACTTTTTATAAGACTTAAACAATTCTCTACTTTTTGAGTTAACTCATGAAACTTAGTTGAATCCTAAATCAAATTTGATACAAATTAATGCAAGTGATAAACATTATTTTATGGTATTGGGAGAGACAAAGTCCTAAAGAGGAGGAAAATGAATAACAAGAATAAGAAAAACACAATTAATAAGTTATTGCTAGACTATCTCATTAACTAATTTCTCATTTGCTACACCCTTCTATCAAACTCTCACTTTTCACCTTTCATTTCAAAAAGAAGTTGTTAACGTTCCTCTCACTGAAAAAAAAAAGGTTTAAAACAAAATAAAATTAGATGAGTGTGTCCGACATATCCAAACATGGAAAAATGTCATTCAGTGAGATTCGAGAGGTCTACCGCCGCTATTGTCTCTGTTTTGCAATATTCCACTAAATTTAAGACAAAAATCATACTACTCCCCAAGAAAAGATAATTATTATTTTTAGTTTTTTTCCTCAACATTTTTCTCAAGATCTAAGTTTATACATTAATTATTATTAATATTACTTATTTCATTTTAAAATAAGTGAATTGTTGAATTTCTTTTTTATAATTCAAAATAAGCGAAATATTCAAAGTTCTAGACAATTGTTAAAAATTACTTTTGTTTGTACTCATCATTTAGATATTTTGGGTGGTAATTTCAAGAGAGTTAATTGTTCATATTTATGATTTTACTTGAATTATTTATATTTTCAAAAATAGCTTGAGCATAATTAAAAGGGAAAAAGTGAAAAGTGATGGTCAATTTGTGTCCTAATCATTTTTTCTTAATGGGTGTGCATTGTCTCAATAATTTACTCATTTTAAAATAAAAATATAATAAAATACTTGTATTAATCATTATTTTATAAAAATTGTGCAAAATCAAAAATAGCAAATAAAATTGAATGGAGGGAGTAGTAAAATCATTGACACTTTTTTATATAGTCCAAAAGAAATACTTGCTCCATCTCATGTTACGTGGCACTACTTTTTTAGTCCGCCCAAAAAAGAATGTTATATTACTAAAATTAGAAACAATTTAACTTTGAAATTCTCCTTTTACCAGTAATGAAATTATTTTCAAGCATACAAATATCTATGGATGATGTTAGATTACAAGTTTCAAAATTCTTACTTTTTTTAGGCTTAAGTCATCGGCGACCCTTAAAGTTGCCTGCGTAATTCATTTAGATACTTCAACTAAGACTATTACTTATTGAACACTTTAAACTATTAAAAAATTATTCCTGTTAGACGCTGTTTGATAATCAACAAAAAGTATAAGGAGAGTGATACACTCGTGTTGTGACATGACAAAATGATCAATTAAAAATAACAGGTGACACTGAGCCTCCAAAATTATACAAAAACTAAATTTATATTTAAAATTGTTTCAAATACATTTTCTATCAATTTTTTTAAAAAAATAAGGAAAAATAAAAATGTCAACATTTATTCTATGGCCCCACCCCTACCACCCCCTTCTTCTTCATCTTCTTCCCAAAACATATTATATTTCAAATCACATAAATCAATTTCTTTTCACATTACCTGAAGATTCAATTTCTTTAGAAAAAATATTTTTCACACTTAATCTGTCATAGAGAAAGATAAATAGAAAGAAAGAGTGAAGAAAAAAAGAAAGAAAGTTTGTTAATGGTTTTCTTATTTTTAGATCAATGACAAAAAAAAATTGATAACTTATAAATTAATGCTATCAAATTTTCAGATATCAATTTTGATAAATTTAGTGGTTACATTAAATTAATGCTATAAAGGCATGACATAGATCAGAAAAAGTGAAGATTTCCAAAATGTCTCATAGTCTCTCATTCATGGATGTGGCGCGCATCACATCTATGAACAAGACTCTATTAGATGCGACATGACGAACTCCCTAGATGCTTTCAAACCTTGTACTCTAACACAATGAATGTGGAACCCAAAGGCACCCCATGTAAGACTCTTGTTCATATCATAAGCATACATAGTTAGTAAAACATAATAAGAATTATAGCAAGCGAAAAATATGCGAAATCCAAATCTCCCATTAAAGGGAGTTACATCGATTCGTCCATACATGCCTCTATATCATAGATCTTGGCGGGATCTAGAACATGCTACTAGCTCACCCTCAAGATAAAGTGAAATCATAAGACTCAATATATATATAAAAAAAGCATGAATAAGGCTTACTCCCAAAACATGAAAACTCACCAACAATCTCCAAAATGATGTCCAACTCTAGCAACAAATATGCAGTATAATCTCATCGTCGCCCGTCCCTAGATGGTTAGATCATGTAGGCAAAAGAATATGCGTTAATACATCGAATGTACTAAGTATGTAGGTATGTATCCATCAAAGGGATATCATAACATAGAACAATATCCATAATCATAGCAATTCAATAAGGACAAGATATGTATGATGTATGCATGTTTAAAATCATAAAGGAAAGCATTTAAAACATTTCATTAGCCAGTATACATATATATGTGGGAATAGGACCATAACCTATAGTAAGACCATGCGTACTATTATATGGAATCTTGATATTGCCTGATTTTCACCGAAGAAAGAGTAGCCTACTTTTCAAGGTAGACTATACTTCACCCTATAGGCTCTACCCTTGCATGGTGAGTAACATGCATGCTTGTGGATCCACTAACATAATACTATATAGGTAAATAGCATAATCATATGATGACACATAGTTATGAGACTTAAGAATTTATATAAGGACCTTTAAGGATGGTCCCCCTCATCTAAGCTCATTTGGTACTAAGTCAAATCCCATAGAATACATAACTATGCATATACATAATTATCATCATAGTCATCAAAATCATAATTTAATGGCTTTCAAGTAAAATATTTCAAGTTGTAAAAATAGTCCATCTACATTCTTTCATATAGTGTGATACACTCCCCATCTTATCATCATATCATAACTATTTAGAGTCTTAGGTCACCCTCTTCATCATAAAATACTTCCATACATAGAAATCATATTCATAAAATTCATGACTTTATCATAGAAAATTAGGGCAAAGTATAGGTCCATAGATAATTGAAGCTAAAGTCATGACATTGGATGAATATCATATGGAATCAATGTAATTAAAATCGAATTGAATCATTAGAAAAGAGATCCATATCAATTCAACAAGCCCTAATCATCTTGTACTTGAAATAAATTGAAAATCATAAAATTTATGTAATTCATCATAATTCATACATAATTAAGTAAATTAATCATATAATAATTAGAATCTAACCTTTTGGAATCAAACCACGAAAATCCCTAAAAAATCCACAAATAATCTTGACGAAAAGGTGACTAGAATTTGGGCTCCATGGATGAATCTAATCCATGAATGAAGCCCTACATACCATAAGTGAGAAACTTTAGAAATTAAGGTGAAAACATCTTGGAAACCCTGGAACAAGCTTGAATCCTTAAGATTCAATGGAGGCTTTGCTAGAGAGAGAAAAATTGAAATTTTGGGGGGGGTGAAATTTAGAGTGAATGAGTTAGAGTGTAATTAAGAGTACGTTTTCATTAATCTGAGGTGGTTAAGTCAATTAAATGGGTTAAAACGACTTAGTTTAGGAGTCCAACAAATTAGAAATGACAAAAAGCACTTCTTTAACTTTTTGTTGGTCTCATCCACAAAGGGCATCAACAAGTCATAGAATGAAATTCGGCTCATCAAACCCATGTTTTGTCCTATTGAAAATTGGTTTCTAAAACAATCTTTGAACCTCATCTATGAGACCTCCTGTACGACTTATACTTCCTTTTATAGGTCGTGCTTGGTCTTCGTAGTTTCTCTACATACTTGGAAAATAATTCATCTCAGCGATCCATGCACTACCCATATTATGGATCATAAAATGGACTATGCTCCATAGAGTCCCTTCGTACTTTGCATGGTCCAAAAATTTGACTACTGGAATTTGGATCTTTGAACCACAAGCACATAGTACGGTCCATAGTTCCTTTTATGGATTGTAGATCCTGTTCATGCAAACTTTCCAGACTATGACCGTAGACTTAGAAAATTTTCCATCGCCTAGGGTCCAGTCAATGACACATGTGTACATCCTATGGATCAAACCACAAGCCCAGTCTTTATCACATGCAGGTGTTACAAGAGATCTTACAAAAATATAATGTTTTAAGAATCAAAAGTACTATATTTTGACAATGCATCATAAAGAAATGGAAAGGCCTGAAGCCTTGAAAAGATGAAGATAATGGGCAATCATATTAGACTTTATCTCTCATGTCACCTCTCCAACTGGTTGATGCCTCCATTAAACCTTCATTGAAATGATTTCTTTGATCCTAAATATTCGTACCTGCTTGTCTAGGATGGTTACTGGCTCTTCCTTGTATGTCAAGTTCAGATCCAACTTCACTGAGTTAAAAAAAAATCATGTGAGACTCATCTAGTATGTATCAATGAAGCATAAATATATGAAATATCGAATAAATAGATGATAAGCTATGTGGAAAAGTTGGTCTATAGGCTAGCTTCCCCACTCGGCTCGAAACCTCAAAAGGACATATGAATCTAGGGCCAAGCTTGCCCTTTTTTCCAAACCTCATGACACCCTTCATGGGGTAGATCTTCGACTATACATAGTCACCCTCAATGAAATCTCAGGGTCGAACTCTTTTGTCTACATAACTTTTCTGTCGACTCTGGACTGTCAACAATCGACTCTAAATCAAATGCACCCGTTCCATATAATCTCAAGGAAAATCGGTATTCAAAGTGTCCACCACGACCAAGTCAAACTAACAGATGTATGACCTACATCTTCAACCATAAAATGACTCAAATAGATTCATCTAAATGTTGGAGTGATAGTTGTTGTTATAGCAAACTCTACTAAAGGCTACTGATCCCACCAGGAACTAAAATCAATCCCACATGCTTGAAGCATATCTTCTAACACCTGAATATTTCTTTTGGATTGACTATTGATCTATGGGTGAAATGATGTACTAATATTTAACCAACTACCCAATCTATGTCGTAATATCGTCCAAAAGTGAGAAGCAAACAATGAATCTCTATAAGATACAACAGAAATAGGCACTCCATGAAGTTAGGCTATTTGTCTATTGCAAAGCTTAGCCAACTTCTTTATCATATGCATAACCTTGACTAGAATAAAATAGGAGGACTTAGTCAATTGAATCACAACCACCAAAATAGAGTCATAACCATCTAGGGTAGTAGACAAACCCACAACATAATCCATGGTAATTTGCTCCCACTTTCAATAGGAATGGACACCCTTTGAGACTAACCTTGGGTTGCTGGTTCTCATACATAACCTACTGGCAAATCAAACACTTAAAAGTGAATTTTGAGATATCTCATTTCATATCATACCACCAGTAGTGCTGACTTAAGTCATGATACATCTTTGTTGTCCCCGAATGAATAGAATATCATAACTGATGAGCCTCTATTGAAATCAATCTAATCAACTCACCTACCTTGGGAATACAAATTCAACCTCCAATCTTCAAAACACCATCAAAATCAGGCACTACTTCCTTGGCCTCTCCTCTGGAAACCTTGCCTGGAATGAGACACAATTTCTCATGATTAAATTTTCTCTTACAATTCTAATCCACCAAAGAAGAATGCACCAACAAAGGCAAGTACACTAACTTCATCCGAAAGCTGCAATCGAACTAGGCCATTAACTATCCTTTAAATACCCTTAGCCAAGGGTTTCTCCTCCACAAAAATGGCTGCAAGACTTCCCATTCTAGAAGTCTTCCTACTCAAGGCATCAACCACTATATTGGACTTTCTAGAATGATATATAATTGTCAAATCAGTCATTTAGAAACTCAATCCACCTCTACCACCTCAAATTCAAGTTCCTTAGGCTAAAGATATACTATCAACTTTGAGATTGGTGAAGATCTAATAATGATCTCCATATAGGTAATCACACATTAACTTAAACCCAAAAGACCACTATTTCTAACTCCAAGTAATAGGTAGGATACTTCCTTTCATAGAACTTCAACTACCTAGAGGCACAGACTATCACCTTCCACTTCTGCATCAATACACAACCTAACCCAATTCCAAATCGTCATAATATACAGTAAACTCCATATCCTCATTCGGTAGAGTCAAAATAGGCGTAAAGTTAATTATGCCTTGAGCTTGTGGAAAATCACATCATATTTATTGTATCAATAGAAGGCGATATTCTTGTGAGTCAATCCGGTCAATAGGGATACAATGGAAGAAAAGCCCTAAATAAACCACCGATAATCGCCAACTAGCCTAATAAAAATATGCATCTAGTAGCAAAAGTAGGCCTAGTCCATCCGTTAATTTCCTCAATCTTGGCCAGATAAACTCTAATATCCTTCTTAGACAACACATGTATCAAGAATTCCACTGAACTGAGCACAACTCTTAATTGGAGAACTTTGCGTATAATTTCTCCTCACTTAATCTATGAAGAACTATCATATGAAGAACATGATCAGCTTCAGTGTTGGCATACACCAATATATCATAAATGAACACATAAAAAATGAGTCCAAATATGGGTGGAACACCCTATTCATCAACTCCACAAATGTCATAGGGGCTTTATAAACCTAAAAGTCATCACCAATAATTCATAATGTCCCTATCAAGTTTGAAAAGCTATCTTAAGAATATCTAATGCTCTAGTTGTCAATTGGTGATAATCGAACCTCACATTAATCTTAGAGAACAATACTGCTCCCTGAAATTGGTCAAATAATTCACCAATACGGGGAAAAAGGTACATGTTCTTAATAGTTACTAGTTGAAATACCTATAATCAATGCACATCCACATAGAGCTATCCTTTTTCTTTACAAAGAAGATCAGAGCATCCTAAAGTCACACAAACAACCCCTATCAATCAACTTCTAAGATCGAATAAAGGAAATAACTTTACTAGGATATAAATCACTAAAACTCTTCTATTCGATTATTAGCATACCAGGCATCGCTAGAGTCATTGTCTTGGAATAACAATAAAGACATGACATGGAGACAGCCAATACATTCCAGAATAACCTTAATATCTATCATCTCCAATATAATCATATTTATCAAAAAGTGTCATACCTAGCTAACGATACAAATAGGATAAGGACACCGATCCACCACTAAAGGTTTACCTATCAGCATAGAAACACGAAAAGGCATTGGTATATGGTCATATAATAAATAAAACCTAGATGAAAAGTAGGTAAACACATTAGAGTATCTAGATCCATGGTCAAATAGAGAATACAGATTGATGAAAAACTAGGACAAGGCCATATGACAACTGTTCTGAAGCCTTTGCCTCAGGCCTCTCCAAAAATGCTAGCACTGAGCTCCTTAGCCTCCATCTATCTGAATGATATCTCTATCTCTGGTATGCTGGACTAAAGAATCACCTATGTATCTTTCTGAAGTGAGACAACCTTTGCTCGTCTGAGACCTATCGTGGCCTCTAGTCTGAGGCGCTATCCCTCTAGCTGGAGTGGAATAAGTACGATGGAGATCTGTATGAGTCTGCACATGTCACTTTTGAAGCAAGTAGTAGGGTATCCATACCTATAATAAGAGCTCAGAATAGTAAGTGATGAGAGGGGCTGGATTTGCTTCATAACCATGGTGGTCCACATGCTTGTACTAAGCATCGAATGAACCATTACCAACCTTAGATATTGATAAATATGCATAAACTAGCCCTTGGCGCTAGGATGATCCACTCCCTTGATTGAACCCAATACATCCGGACAAAGTATCAAAGATCTAAGTAGATGCTTAGGCCCTGTTTGGTTCCCTAAAGTCCTCTCTCTCCATCAGCTCTACCTCCTTTGTGGTATTCACAACAAACTGGGAAGAGGCTACCTCTCTAGATACCTTGAAGAATACATATAAAGTTGAATAAGTCAATACTTTAACAAACTTGTGAACTTTCTTTGTCTCATCCAAAATGATAGTTATAACATGCATATATAACTAACATAAGTGACTCTCCTAATCAGTGATTGATAAGCCATCCTATCTCAAATTTTAAAACCTAAGATGACTCTCCTTACTCATATTCTAAGGGATGAAAAAATCATAAAAAATAGTATAAAAGTCCTCCTAAGACACTAGGGGAGATTATATAACTCTGCCACCATTCTCTAGCTGGCCTACGAAGCTGTAGAGTGATATATCAAAATTTGTAAGACTTAGCTAGTCTAACTATCTAATAGCTCCCTATAAGAAGTCATGAACTCATGAGTATCCTTTGTCTTCCCACCCTAAAACTATGATGGGTCTATTTTCTTGAATCTATTATAATGGCACTAATCATTCTCAATTAAAGTAGCAAAGGGTGCACACTAAATCTCAACCACAGGAACTTGATCAATCTCAACTCCAAGATCGATGGCTGCCTTACCAAAGCCTAAACAATAGGAATCTAGTGTTGCTTAGGAATATGCTCTCCTACTTAAGCCTAT
The DNA here is from genome assembly GCA_026153255.1 of Solanum medicagineum. NCBI lineage: Eukaryota > Viridiplantae > Streptophyta > Magnoliopsida > Solanales > Solanaceae > Solanum > Solanum medicagineum. The sequence continues at coordinate 16,993,477 of JAPFFP010000070.1, forward strand.
GAAATACTGAATGTGCCTGTTGTACTACAGCAGTGAGTGAGACTCTCAAGCATGTCACATCATCCTCAATAATATGTCCTGAAGTAACAGTGCAACCACATACTGTATGGGAACTTGGTCTTCTTTAACACAAACCTCTGGCTCAAATGAAACATCTCTACTATGGCTCCTAACTAGTGCCAAACAATGAGCACCACCTTGACCCCTAACTCATCCTCTATCTTACCCCAGACTTGGATATCACTGATCACCTTAAGAACTACCTCTACCTAAAGTTGTAGCTCTAGTCCTTGTCATCTACCAAAGGAACATGTCATAAATCAATAGATACAAAAGTAACTCAACATGATAAAAATTTCTAAAAATCACAAGATGATTTCTCTAATAGCCTTTCAAAGATAGATAATGGAAGTTTATTCAAATATGGAATGACAACAAGAATATAAGAATAATGACATCCGAATCATTAGTTTTGAAAATATGGAGCCCTCTACTTATAGACTAAGTACCTAATAATAGACCAGATGCTTGGGCCCTCTTGGGGTAGCCCAACTATTCTCTATCTATCAGCTCTTCCTTCTTGGAGGCACTCACAACAATCGGAAGGAGGCTCCTTTTCTAGATACCCTAAACATTACTTATAGAATGGAATAAGTAAATCCTCTAACAAAACTGTGAAATCTTTTGATTTCATATGAAATGATAGTTGTAGTATCCCTGGATAACTGATAGAAGCAGGTCTCATACTTAGTAACTAACAAGCTATCTTGTCTCAAATTCTTGAACTATAGACGATTTTCTTCCCTCATACTCCAAGGGATAAAATGGTCATAGAAAGTACTAAAAATGTCTTCTAAGACACTGGGGAGATTTATTTAGGAAAGAAATTGAATAATTCTTCCACTCGCCTCAAGATGGCCGATGAAGCGATAGAGTGACATATCGAGGTCTGTGAGAATTATCCAACTGTATCCAATAGCTCCCTACAAGAATTCAAGAACTCATAAGCATCCTCTATCTTCTCAACCTGAGACTAAGATGGGTCCATCTTCTTGAATCTATCATAGCGCCATTGATCATCCTTACTCGATGTATCTTAAAGTAATAATCAACTGTATACTCTAAAAGAACCTGCTCCTCTCTAACACAAACCTCTAGTTTAGGGAAATAATATCTACCATGGCTGTAATTGTTATTGTACTATGAGAAAGAACTCGGACCTTAACTCGACCTCTACCTCTACCTCAGGCTGGGACATCAATAATAGCCTTGGGAATCATATCCCCTCCTCTATCTGAAAGTTCAGCTCTAATTCTATCTATCAATCTATCTATCTATCTATCTATCAAAGAAGTACGTGATAAATTAATACTTATGAAGGTAACCTAGCTAGCATGACAAGAATTTGAAAGAATCAAAAGAAAATTTTCCTAATCGCCTTTATAGCCTCACAAAGATAAAACAACGAATGCCTATATGCAAATCCTTGATATTCGACTAAACTGCACTTGTACATATGTGAGACCTATGAACATGGAGATCTAATACCCTTTTCTTGCAACTTAAGCTTAGGGTTGATGACACTTGCCTTAACCCACCAAATTAATTTAACCTAATTAACAATTAAAATTAGAACAAGCAGAAATTAGACTATAACCATCTATAGATGGATAAAATAATGGTTGAAGGAAACATAATTTTAAATCCAACCCAAATACCTAGTGCCACACGTACAAACAAGTAGAACCTAAACAAAACTGAAAAGCAATATAAGTTTTAATGTCTTTGTCTTC
>JAPFFP010000070.1:16995369-17016634 GCA_026153255.1 Solanum medicagineum
TATCTCTTGTTGCATTGCATCCTACAAACTTAGTACATTCAAACGTACTAATGGATACTCTTGCCTACATGATATCACCATGTAGGAATTGGTGCCCAAGTTATTCATCCTCCTCCACCACGTGGTTAGTTCGATGCTACTCAAGCTAGTTGGTGCGTCCTCCATTTTGGGGACTTTGGTCTATGTTCTAGTATCTTGTATTGAGACACTTCATATTCGTTTTGACTATGAGGGTGAGCCCGATTGCATTGTCTTTTCCCCTGCTCTTATCTTTATATAGTAGAGGTGTTGTTGGACATATGGTGTATCTATGTTATGAGCCTTGACACTATTGACTCTTGTTGCTTATGATATGCAAGAGGTTCCCTTAGTCCCAATTTCCCCTTGTTTATGCTTATCTTTTATTGTCATTTTAATTGCTTCCGCGACCAAGGATGTGTAATGATATGCTATGAGGCTTGTTGGGGTTCCCCATTCACCGATCACGTCTAGGACCTAGGCTAAGGTCGTGACAAACTTGGTATCAGAGCACTAGATTATTAAATCCTCGAGTCCTACACACCGTGTCGATTAGAGTCTTATTCATGGTTGTGTTATGCACTACAGATATGAGTAGGAGGCTATAAGGCGTCCTAGTAAATGTTTCATTTCTTCATGATCTATGTTGTGCGATAGAGTTAGATCCCCTAGGGTTTATTGCTAACCCCTAACCATCACATTTCAAGATATGTCTCAAGCTACTCAAGACGATGATATATCGAATATGGAGGCTCGAAATGATCTATGGGTAATGGCCAAAGAGGTGACGACATTGGCAACTCAACTCAACCATCAGGTGGGTGCTCCCGAGACTTCTAGTGGTGAGAGGGGAGGTAGTGAGGCCAAGAGGACCCATAATGTGGGTAAGTTCCAAAGCCTCAAAGGTAGAATTGATGTTATGTGTCCAATATATGGTAAGGTTCATAGAGGCCCATGTTTGAAGGATATCAACACTTGTTTCGGTGGCTGGGAAGTGGGGCATAAAAGGAAGGATTGCCCCGTAGTCGCAATAAGAGTAAAGGAGGTGATGGTGGGATGACTAATCCCAAGTATCAAAGGTGTGGGAAGTATCATGGTGGCCCATGCTTAAGGAAGACCAATGCTTGTTATGGGTGTAGTAAAGTGGGTCACAAGCTAAAGGATTGTCTGTATGTTCGAAGAAAGAATAAGGGTGGACGACCTTTAAATCTAGGTGGTCATTTTGATCAAGCGACTCAAGGAGGGGATGAGATTCTTGATGCTACTACCAGTATTTTGAAGTTTTCTTGCCTTTGTTGTGCATGTATTGCTAGGCCATTATTTCTTCTCTATCCTTTTTGGTTTCTAGTGGTGCTTCTTGTGAGCCCAAGTTGTTGTGTGGGCCTTTGGTGTCCACTATTTTGTTGGGTGTATTGTTGTTAGAAGGTTTATAGGTATTGATCCATGTTTGCATTATATTAGGTCTTGCTTTGTGGTTTGTTGGAGTTGGCATAGTGGATTTGAATGTCATTATACATGGATGGTAGAACCCACAGAGGTAGCCCGATTCCCTAATGAGCCTGTCTTTGAGTGGGAGTTTGTTAAATGGTAGCAAGGGAGGAAGGTCCATTTCATGCCCTAAGGTATAATTGGTCTCTAAGGGGTTGCATTTGTCATCTTGTGAGAAATGGAGGTGTTGAACCTAAGTTGTTTTGTCTATAGAATTGTTGTTTGTGGTGGATGAGGCTTTGAATGTCCTTCCCGATATTTTGAATTTTGGGATAGTGTCCTTTAGTTTGACTAGTCCACTGGTTATGCCTATAAGTCTCATCAGTAAGATCTCTAATCCTTACATTAATAGGTTTATGGTGGTTTTGGTGATGATAATGTGGTTCATTCCCTAATGATGTAGTGCATGTGAATCATTTGAGGGTAGTATTACAAGTTTAAGGAAGAACGCTGGGTGCTAGTAGGAGAGATAGGAATTTTGGTGGTAAGAGATTTCCTTCCTAGGTTGTGTGGTGCCTGGTGATGGTATTAAGGTGGACTTTAGTAAGATAAAGGTGATTAGGTGTTAGCATAGACCTTGACTTCTTTGGGTATTAGGACCCTCTTAGGTTTAATGGGCTATTACCGGAGATCTTGAGTAGGTTCTCTTCTATTGTGACTTAGTTGACCCTAAGTAAGGCCATGTTGTGACAGACGTTTTGAGTAGACTGATTTGATAGGTCGGGGAGTTGCTATGTCTTGTGTTATTCCTTAGTGCTAGTAGGATTCATGTGAATGAGGGTTGATCATTGATCCCTTCCAATCAAGGAGACCCGAAATTATTTTCAAGAAAACCTATATGGATTTTACTTATTTTAATTTGGAATTTGAATATTATGATTCCTAAAATTCTATTGATGCATGGGTAGTGTTCATTTGATGATTTTAATGTGATTCAAACTGTTATATGAGGATTTACTTTGGGTTTATGAAGTTATAAGTATGCATGGTCCCCTTTTGAAATTATTTATGCATGAAAGATTACACTATGGATTCAAATATGGAATTAATTTTGACTTGAACTTCATATTATAAATGTTGATTTTTAAATGGAGTCTTTATTACCCATGTCATTTCCTCATTGTTCATATCATATGCATTCATGTATACAGATTATTTTGAAAAATTATGTTATGGGTAAGCCCAATTTCGTTTTATGGTATGATTTTGATAAAAGGTTGGTTATGACAATATTGTGATCACATATATGTCTTTGATTTTGTCTCTTTAAGCATTTTGGATGCTTGTACCATTTTGTATGTGAATGGGTTATTCCTATGCATGAGTATTATGACTATGAAATTATGGTTTTGGCATTTGAACCTAAGTATGAATTATTATAAATGGTGTTTAGCTTTTAAGACCAATTGTGCATTGAAATGGTTTGGAAGATGACTATTGCCTCTTTGAAAGTATGTATATGCATATTTTATGTATTCTTGTGGGACTTAGCTTGTTGTGTTGAGGGTCTTGGAGTAGTTTGACCTACTTGCATAGCATGTTTCTAATGAATGTAGAACCTGTAAAGTTGTGATATGATGGTCAAGGATAGACGATCTATTTCGTCAATTACAATAGGTTAGTCGTTTCACCAAGATTGATCTTTGGTTTGAGCTTTGTCCCCAAGTGAGCATTATTAGTATTGATGGAGTTGTTTGGTTGGATTATGTATCGGATTATGTATCGGATTATGCATCGGTTGTGTTTATAGGTTTCATTAATAGGGTCTTAAAACCTTACCTTGATATGTTTGTGGTGGTCTCTAGTGATGAGGTATTGATTTGTTTAAAGCTTGTGAATTGTTTAGGGGTAGTGTTGCAAGTCTTGGATGATGAGGGGATTGGTTGCTAAAAATGATAGGTGTGCATTGTGGATAGCAAGAAGGTGGTTATAGTTCTTTGAGGATTATGAATGAGTGTGCATTATTTTTCCCCGATAAGGCTAATGTTGTGGTTGGTTCTCTAGGTAGCCTAGCATGTTTGTTGATAGTGGCAAAGAGGAGACTAGTGGGGTCCATCGGTGGTTAGATTGGAAGTTAAGTTGAGGGAGGTTGAGGATGGTGGTGTAGCATTCTTGATGGTTCCAAATCTTCTTGGGTTAAAAGGTCTAGATTAGGCAAGGCCTTGATTCTTCCTCATTAGAGTTGAAAGTTTTGGGTGAGAAGATGATAGGGTGGGGGTTGTCTCCCAAGGGGGAGATGGTGGTTATGGTACCAAGTGGGTTAGGTGTATTTAAGGTTGAAAATTGAGTTGAGGATTGTGAGTCCTTATAGAGTGTAAAAGGAGGTTGGTTAGGTTGCATAAGTTTGAGAATTGCCTATGGTGTGGTTATGGTTTGTCAAGTTTTTCATGCTTCTAGGTTGAGGGGATGTGTTGGTGACCCTAGTGCTATAGAACTCTCTGAAGTTGTGGCTGAGCTGGAGGATACGTTAGCTTAGAAGGAGGTTCCAGTAGAGGTGTTGGATGGATGAGTGAAGAAATTGATTGATTGATAATGATGTAGTGTTCGTCAAGGGCCTTTGGAAGAGTTGCCTATTCGTATGTATTTCTCAGTGAGCCGGTGCGGACATAGAGAAGCGATATCCATATCTCTTTCACTCTATTCAAGCTTATGATGACATGTCAAGTCCTTTCTATGATTCCAAGTCCTATGTTTCAGCCCCTATGTCATTCATGTGCATTCATGTGTAAGTTGGCAAGTTTATGATGGTTTTTACACCTATGTTGAGATTTTTAAAGTGATATTTTAAATGTAATGTTGCATCCATGTTGGGGCCGAATTGTTCATGATTATTCTTGTCTTGTACGTCTCTTCTACATTCGGGGACGAATGTTCCCAAGGGGAAGATATTGAAACGACCCCAAAAAGTGCCTAAAAATGTGCCTCGGAAGTGCCCGGAATCTTGTTTTCCATATATCTAAAAATCTGTTTGTTATTTCGAAAATCTGACTTCATATTCTTGTGCAGGGGATCCAAATTAGGGGGAAAAGGATCTAACCTTCAAATTAGAGCAACCGAATCGAATTATGAATTTTTCAAGTGAGCTTAAAACAGTGGGGATCCGCGTCTGGGCCGCAATGCGCCCCAGAGTTATTTTGGCCAATTTTTTGTTTTGAGTCCAAGGCCTTAAGTCTTGGACCTAAACCCTCCATGCATGAAAGTACCTAAACTCAACCGTATTCACCCTCATATCACCCTAAACATTCCCCAATACTCACTCAAACACTTAGACAAATATTTCTCTCAAGATTCAAGTCCCAAAACTCAAGACCAATCTTAAAGATTTCATCAAGGATTTCATTCAAGCTTTAAGTCTTCATTTCCAATCTTCTTCAAGGGTTCTCCAAAGCTAAGGTATGTGGTGTTGAACCATTGGGTCCTTCCACCCATGGTGCCTAAACCCTCTTTTTACTAATATTGCATGATTTAAAGTTGATTTTACATGTGGGTCTTATATGATGAGAAATTTACTGCACTGTGATTTTTAGTTCATGAAAGTATGGTTGTTTTAGCATGTTTTGAGCTCCAAATCTTGGATCTAATGTTGGATTTGATGAGGGATCTTGATGTGAATGTCTTGGAGGTGTTGCAAGGTGTTGATTGCTGGTTTTATAACGGATTTTCTTGCATGATTTCTTCTCTAAATTGCATGCTCTTTAACCCCCATTACACACCCCCAAGGTGTTTGATAAAATGTCCGGATGTGGTTTCTTGAGGAGTTGAAGGTCCAAATTATGAGATATGAGACGATTGATGTTATGATGATGAAATGAGCTTATATACATTATGAATTCTATATAAAGTGTTATTAGACCATGCCTAATCCGGGGGGATCTAAAAACTCGGATAACCAAGGGAAGGGTTAGCACTTCTCCACCTAGTGATGGGGAGGCATCATTACTAACCGAGATGGGGTTAGTACTCATCAACTAAGGGAAGGGTTAGTACTTCTCACCTTGGTGATGGGGCGGCATTATCACCAACCGAGGTAAGGGTTAGTACTTCTCCACCTAGGTAATGGGGCGGCATTATCACCAACCGAGGGAAGGGTTAGTACTTCTCCATCTAGGTGATGGGTAAGCATTATCACCAACCGGGGGAAGGGTTAGTAGTTCTCCACCTAGGTTATTGGACGGCATTATCACCAACCGAGGGAAGGGTTAGTACTTCTTCATCTAGGTCATGGGGAGGCATTATCACCAACCGAGTGAGGGGTTAGTACTTCACCACCTAAGTGATGAGGCGGCATCATCACTAACCTCAAGGGGCTTATACCTTAGAAATCTAGCTTGGTCTATTCTTCACATATGATATCTTATATGAGCATGAGTTACTTAAGCATGTTTTACCTATGCATCAATCATACATGCCATATTGTTATAATATGCCTATTGCCTATTTTTATGCATTTTGATTATGATGCCTATCTCTTGTTGCATTGCATCCTACATACTTAGTACATTCAAACTTACTAACGCATACTCTTGCCTACATGATATCACCATATAGGAACCGATGCCCAAGTTGATCATCCTCCTCCTCCACGTGGTTAGTTTGGTGCTACTCAAGCTAGTTGGTGAGTCCTCCATTTCGAGGACTTTAGTCAATGTTCTATTATCTTGTATTGAGACACTTTACTTTATATTCGTTTTGACTATGAGGATGAGCCCGGTTACTTTGTCTTTGCCTCCGCTCTTATTTTTATGTAGTAGAGATGTTGTTGGACATATGGTGTATATATGTTATGAGCCTTGACTCTATTGACTCTTGTTGCTTATGATATGTAAAAGGTTTCTTAATCCCAATTTCCCCTTGTTTATTCTTATCTTTCATTGTAATTTTAATTTCTTTCGCAACCAAGGATGTGTAATGATATGATATGAGGCTTGTTTGGGGTTCCTTCGGGTTCCCCATTCACCGGTCATGTCTAGGCCCTAGGCTTGGGTCGTGAAAACTTTTTATATAAATTGTATGTTTCTAAGTTGATTTATTTAGAGGTCTTACCTATTATGAACCTAACTATGAACTATGTTGGGGTTTCATAAAAGTGTGATTGTTTAAGCATGTTTTGAGCTATGAATCTACGATCTATTTTGAGATTTGAGGAAGGGTTTTAATGTATATTGTATGAGGGTATTACCAAGTGTTGGTGGGTTTATTTACTTCAAGTTTTCTTACATGATGTCACTCTTGAATTGCATGGTTTTATACTAGCAATATACACCCGCCAAGTGTTTGATAAAATGTCTGATTTGGATTCTTGAGTTATTGATGACTCATTGCATGACCTATGATTTGAATGACTTTATGATAATGAAAAAAATGTATATATGTGTTGATTTCATGAAAGAATGTTTGTAGTGTTGCAAGTTGACCACTACTAATTGAGGGATTGATACCTCAATTACCTTAGACGGGGGTGGTACATCTATCAACCAAATAGAGGGGTTGATACCTCAATCACCTTAGATGGGGGTGGTACATCCATCAACCAAATTGAAAGGGTTGATACCTCAATCACCTTAGATGGGGGTGGTACATCCATCAACCAAATTGAGGGGTTGATATCTCAATAACCTTAGATAGGTATGGTACTTCCATCAACCAAATTGAGGGGTCGATAACTCAGTCACCTAGGATGAGGGGTGGTAAACCCATTAAACAAATTGAGGGGTTGATACCTCAATCACCTAGGATTGGAGGTGGTAAACCCATTAACCAATTGATTGTCTCTTTTTACACACGTCATATATGTTCTATATAAGCACATTTGATTTCAAGTATCATTCATACATGTCATATTATTATTATGCAATCTATTGCTTTTGATTATACATTTTGCTTATGTTGCCTATCTCTTGTTGCATTGCATCCTACATACTTAGTACATTCAAACATACTAAGGCATACTCTATGCGTACATGATGTTACCATGTAGGAATCGGAGCCACACTTGATCATCCTCCTCCTCCACGTGGCTAGTATAATTTCTCTCAAAGCAAGTTGGTGAGTGCTCAACTCTGAGGACATACTTCTCTTGATTTATGCTATGTAGTGACTCTCGTTATGCTGGAAACTTTTGAATATGAGGGTGAGCCCATAGGTTTTCTTGGCCCTCGCTCCAATCTATGTATTAGAGGTATTGTTGGAACCATATGATATGTTAACGCTATACTATTGTCTTGCTATGTTTCTATGGTATCAAAGATGTCCCTTAACCCTGTATTTCTCTTTTTTCTATTTGTTGTTGTTGTATAATTGGTTTCATGACCAAGGATGTGTAATGATATGCTAAGACGCTTGTTTAGGGCCCATCAGTTTCCCCATTCACCGTGTCACTTCTAGGCCCTAGGTCTGGGTCGTCACAATGACAAGCTTATTATCTAAGTACTAAGGTTTTAAAATGGTCCTTGGAGCCCAACTTACCATGTCAAGTAGAGTCCTATTCATGGGTGTGAAGTGCACTATGCCTATGCATAGGAGGCTATAATGTGTATTTTAGGAAATGTCTCAATTTTAATTGTTCATGTTATGCTATGGAACGTGTCTTGAGTTTCCTAACTTTTACAAATGTTCTTACAGAAGATACCACCAAAAAGAGCCTCTCTACCTAGACAAGCCCCTGTTGATGAGGACCAAGTCCCTCAAGAACCTGTGAGAGAGCTAGTTACCCAGATGAGTTTTGGACAGCTTTTCCACTGCTAGCTCAAGTTGTGACCAGTCTATAAAGGACATTCCTCCTCCCCATGTTCCCAACCTCGCTACTAGGGTGAGAGACTTCACCCAGATGAATGCTCTGAATTCTATGGTCGAAAAGTTGATAAGGATGCCTAAGAATTCATTGATGAACTCTCTAAAGTGTTGAAAATTATAAGGGTGACCTCAAAAGAGAAATCTGACTATTTATCAGTTGAAGGATGTGGCCCAAGTGTGGTACTCCCAATGGTTGATGGAGAGAGGTGGTGATGATGGAGTTAGTTGGGAAGAATTCAAGTTTGCTTTTCTGGACCATTTCTTTACCCTTGAGCTAAGGGAGGCCAAATTGATAGAATTTGTCAACCTCAAATAGGGTGTAATGAGTGTGAGGGAGTATGCCCTCAAATTCACAAAGCTTTCAAAGTATGCTCCTATGCTAGTAGCTAAACCCGTGCAAGAATGCACAAATTTATCTTAGGGATTTCTGACTTGGTTATGAAAGAATGTCGTACAGCTATGCTAATTCAGGAGATGGAAATTTTCAAAGTCATGACATATATTGAATAGATTGAAGGGGAGAAGTTGAAAGAAAAGAGAATGCAGGATTCCAAAAGAGCCCGTTATGATGGTCGGTTCACAAGCTCTAGGAGTAATGGAGGAAATGGTTGCTTTCAATAAGGCAAATGTTCAAATCCAAAAGTTTCCAATGACACAGTGTCTTCTCCTAAGGCACAAGTTGAAGGTGAACCAGTTTATCCTAGGTGTACCATTTATGGAAATAGCCATCCAGGCAGATGTCTGAGGGATGCGGGTGCTTTCTTTGGGTATGGAAAGACGGGCCACAAAGTTTCTAACTATCCTAATGCTCTTAACAAGGGTCAAGATCAAATAGTTCAGGGTTATCAAAGCCAACCAATGGTTCAACAAGGTGGTTTTACCAGGAACAACAGATTATATGCCTTGTATGCTAGGCAAAAGGTAGAGGTGACTCCCAATGTGGCGATCGGTATGTTAAAAGTCTTTGATGTATATACTTTGCTTGATCTAGGTGTAAATTTATCCTTTGTGACACCTCTTTTGGCTGTTAAGTTTGGGTTGAGTCCTAAAATTTTGAGGGAGCCTTTTTCTGTCTACACTCCTGTGGGTGAGTCTATTGTTGCTCAAAGAGTCAATCAGGGTTGTTCTATTTCTATCTTGCATAAAGTCTTCCCATGTGATCTTGTAGAACTTGAGATGTTTGATTTTTATATTATTCTTGGGATGAATTGGTTGAATGCTTCTATGCCTCAATTGATTATAGAACTCGGAGAGTCAAGTTTTAGTTTCCTAATGAGCCTATTTTTGAGCAGAAGGGTAGTGACTCTGCTTTTAAAGGTTGATTTATCTCTTATCTTAAAGCCTGGAAAAATAATCTCTAAAGGGTGTATCTATCATGTAGAAGGAAAATGCCCACTTGAAGGGGTCAAGTATATGGAATGAGCTACTCTTATTATGATAATATGGTTTTACAAGTTATTCAAGATATGATTATACACACACTTATATTATCTATTCTGTGGGATTAGGCTTAGCACCGAGAGGGATGTAGAAGGGGAGACTATCCCCAAGGGTCCTTATATAAAGCTTTACGCCCCATACTATGTGCTATATAAAGCTTTACTCCCCATAACTATGTTCCACCATAGGTTTATATATATTTGCGTCCCTAAATGGGTTTTTGTACTAGTGGATCCGTCTAGGCAGGGGCGTATCTACAGCTTGCCTAGGGGGTTCATCGTCGAAAAATTGAACTGTATATATATGATTAAAATTTGAATTTATATATATATTTTTATCAATGAACCCCCTGAACAAATGTCAAAGGAGTAGCTTGGCGATAAGAAGGTTCAGAATCTGACTCGCGTGTCGCGGGTTCAAATCTTACTAAGGGCTTTTTTAGAAAAAAAATTCCTGGTGAGTTTGCCAGCTGCCAACTTTACTTTACGCTTTTTAATTTAAAATGTACGACATCGTTTTTTGTAATTGATAACTTTTATTTTCTAAATTCTTAATTAAAAGTCAAGAAATAGAAAACCTCTTTTTCTAGGGATTTGTATATTTTAATCTTTCATCACTTTGTGTTCCTCTTCAACATTTCACGACTTCCATCAACTCCACTTGATCGTTGGCTGCTGCAATGTTGTTGTCACACTGTCACCATTTGTTACTGCAGCTCGTCGTCGCCACCTCACCGCCCACCGAACACTTGTGATAATCTAAGAAATGATTTTTTCTCTAATCTATTGCTCCTGGCCGTAAGTTCTTGATCTTTTAAAAAAGATTTTCAAAATTTTTTATATTGGTGGTTTAGTATTTGTCGATGTGCTCTATTTTTCAGATGATTTAACTTAGACGTCACTCTTCATAATATTTTTTATTGCATAGAAATATTTCAACTTTATTCAACAACAACATATTTATGAATAATTCAACTTTATTCACTAATCTTACATTTATTAAAGTTATAATTTTTTTACTTGGCCAAGTGATTGATTCTATATATTTGTTCATTAGGTGTAGACATTCAACTTCTATTGACTAAAACATTCAATTTTTTATTCTATGTTTGTAACTTGATTATTATGTATTTAATTCTTCTAAATTCTAATTAAGTTTTTACTTTACGATTCGGTCTCAATATTTAGTCAAGAAGTATTTACTCAAGTACCGAAATCAAGTTTAGCCTCTCATAGTCACAGTCAAGCTAATCAAGAAGGAAATGTCCATCATTTAAAAGTAGCATTACATTCATCTCAAAAATTTGACTTGAGTTCCTTAAAGTTTGATCCTGGTGAAAAACTCCAATATTGAATTATCATCCAAATCATCGTGAGTTATTAGAAGAGCATATCTTATGAATGGTCCTTGCAACCTCATTTGGAGGTACATGAGTATCCTCAAACAAGTATATCTGGATCGATTCGTCATTTAGTTCATGAGCAGTTTAATAATGTATATCATGATTAGTTGGAGTATAGTATTAGTAACGATGTAGTCTATTATTTGTATTGTTATCTATTTAAAGACCATAATATTCATCAAGGAGGAGGTGAAATATTTTCAACTATAGGTTTTAAGAGTTGGAATAAAAAGAGTGGTCCTGACAAACATATTGGTTCACTAAATAGCACACATAGTTAGTCAAAAAAGAAATGTAAAGATTTATTGCGACAATAACAATCTATTCAATTTGAATTTGAGATGCAATCTAATCAACTTAAGTATGAATATTGGATTCACTTAAGTGCTTCAGTTGATGTATTAAGACTTCTCATAACTCGGGAATTTGCATTTCGAGGTCATGATAAATCTAAATCATCAATTAGTAGGGGTAAATTCCTTGAAATTCTCTCATGGTATGCAAAAAAATATGATAAAATTTGTGATTATGTACTGGAACATGCTCCTCAAAATGATCAAATGACTTCTCCAATGATTCATAAAGATATTTTGAGTGCATGTAAGATAGAGACCGTAAAGGTATTCTTGAGAAATTAAATGGTGATTACTTTGCCTTATTAGTTGATAAATCCTTTGATGTGTCATGCAAGGAGCAAATGGCTATTGTATATTGATATATTGATAATAAGTAATTTGTGATGGAGTGACTTATTGACAATGTTCAGGTCCAAGATACTAGTGCATTATCCTTAAAGTATGCAATTATCAATTTACTTGCTCAACATTCTTTGAGTCTATCTTATATGTATGGACAATACTATGATGGGGCAAGTAATATGCAAAGTGAGATCAATGGCCTTAAAATGTTGACTAGGCAAGAAAGAAGATCCACTCATTCCATGTTCGTCAACTCAACTAACTTTCATCGGGGTCTCTAAAAAGTGTCTTCAAGTGGGAAAAGTTGTAGTATTAGTCTCAAATATTTTAAATATGTTGGGATCTTCTTTAAGCGTATGGATGAACTTCGAGATTTCCAAAAAACAAAATTCAAGAAGCATTAAGGTTGGGCGAATTTATAAGTGGTAGGGGTTTGAATCAACAACTTGGTCTTTCAAGAGCTTGTGATACCCATTGGGGATCTCATTATAAATCTTTTAACAATTTTATTCTCATGACTAACTCTATTCTTGTTGTTCTTGAATCACTTGCTCTTGATGTATGAAATATAGAGGAAAGAGCTAAGAAAAAGGGACATCTTGAATCTTGTCAAACATTTGAGGTTGCATTTATGTTGCATTTGATTAGAGATGTATCAACAATCACAAATGAGCTTAACAGATGCTTAAAAAAAAGAGCAAGATGTTACAAATGTCATGCTACTTGTTGAAGTAGCAAAGAGAAGATTGCAAGTTTTAAGGGATGATCAATGGGATTCTCTTATTCTAAGGTTGTCAAACATGATATTTTTATATCTAACTTTGAAGAGTCATATGTTAGCTCTTTAAGATCCCGATGAGACTTGCCAACTATACAATCTTACATCATTATCATGTTGAAGTATTTTGCAATATTATTGATTGGCAACTTAGAGAACTTAATGATTGTTTTAATGAGGTGACTAGTGATTTGCTTCATGGAATTGCTTGTTTGAATCCAATTGACTTATTTTTGAGTTTTGACATAAAAAAATTTATGAAAATAATGAAATTGTATCCGGATGACTTTGATGAATTTACTGTGAATACTCTTGAGAATCAAATTGCAAGTTACATTGTTGATGTTGATGATGTTAATGAAAGATTCTCCAATCTAGATAGGCTTTGGATCTTTGTAAAAGACTAGTCCAGACAAACAAGTATTTAAGTTATCCTCTAGTATTCTGCTTAGTGAAGCTTACTCTACTTCTACCAGTTGCCTGCATCCATTGAAAGAGTTTTTTCGGCAATGAAGTTAATTCATCAAGAATGACTTGCAAAGTCAAATGAGTGATGTTTTTTAGTGGATTTTTGGTTCCTTATTTAGAAAAATATGTATTTGATAGTATTTCTAATTATGCTATTATTAAAACATTTCAGGATATGAAATCTCGTACAGTACAATTGTAATAATGTATATAGTTGTATTTTTCAATTTTAAAATTGTGTTCTGATAGGTTTCTTAGCATGGTTGTACTTTAATTCTCCTTCAAAGTAGTGTAATTATCACTGTGATTTGTAATACATGCAAGAGGATGTGATGATTTTTGTTGTTCATGGGGTTTCATATTATTTTGAAGCCATTTGATGTTAAAAGTCCCTTATTTGCAGAGGAAGAAATATTTTACCTTAATTTTAGGTCTTTATCGTCAAGTCTTTTTCAATCTAAACGTTATTACTTGCTCTTTGTTTGCATTTTCAGGAGATGAAAAGAGTTCAAAGAAAATGAAAAAATTTATATAAAGACGTTTTGCTTCTTGCAAATCAGGTACATTTGAATATGACTGGTGTTGCTTCATATATTTTAAAATATGTCCTTCAAGGTTGTTCCTTAAGAGTGTTTCTCCCCATGTTTGCATTTTATGTTAGATATATTTAAGTTTTTAGATATATATACTTTAAACTAAATATTTTTTATCTGACCCGTTCATATATGAATCAATTCGTTTGTCTATGGATATTATTAGTGTATTTAATTTTTATTTAACCCCCTTGATGGAAATCCTGCCTCCGCGACTGTATCTAGGTTTGTTTACCCATAATATGGGGCATAGTTTACCTTGTTAAGTAGACTTCTCCTTCTCTAGTGCAGAGACAATATCTGGATTCCATGTGGTAGCTCGTGTCTTATATGTCAGTTAAGGTCTCCTCCCATAGATGTACGATATTTTGACTATCTCTATGTATGTTTGACTTAAGCATTGATTCATACATGTCATATTAAGCTTATATCTATCACATATGATTACGCATCTTATTTATATATGGTTTGTTCTCTTCTTGCATTACATTCGCATACTTAGGATACTCTAAATACTAACGCATACTTTTTTTCTACATGATCTAACCATGTAGGGACCGGAGCTCCTATTTATCCTCCTCCAAATGGCTACTTGGCTTGCTTGAAGATTGCTATTGGTGAGTCCTACATTTTGGGGACAATATCCACTTTCCTTTCATGCTACGTTAAAGACCTATTTACTTTTGAATAATTTACTTTTGAGGGTGAGCTTGGGAGATGTTTTGACCCCTGTTCCGCTCATGCTAGAGGTGTCATTAGATAATGTGAAGTGTTGACTCTTATGAAGCTTATGTAATATTTTAAGACTTCCTTTAGCCCCCTGTCCTTTTATGTGTAGTTGTATATGATGGCATATGATGAAAATCCTGTCCCTACTTCCCCATAGTGTGAGTCATACATATCCTCCCCTTAGTCTTTGTTTGCTATTTGATGGTGAAAATTCCTATTCCCTTTATGTCCCTATAGTGTAAGTCCAAAGCCCAATTTCCCTTAGATTTATTTGTTTGATGTTTGTTTATGTTTCTGCAATCAAGGATGTGCTTATGCTTTGAGGCTTATTTGGGGTTCCTTTGGGTTCCCCATTTGCCGTGTCACGTTCAGGCCCTAGGTTTGGATCGTGACAAACCCGCATATGGCCCTAATTTCCTATGAAGAGATATGAGTACATTAATATGCATCTAAGTATGAAAGCATGGATGATAATGATGATGATCATATGATGATAAGGGTAACTTAAGACCCTAATGTTTATGAAATGATGATAAGATGAGGAATACACCCACACTAAATGCAAAGTTATGTTGATGGACTATTCCTATTATATGATACATTTTCATAAGATTATAATACCTATTTTACAAGTTTTGAAATTTGATAAAGTATGAATTATGATAATGTCGATATATAATGCATGATTATGAATTCCATGGGATTTGACTTAACACAGAATAAGTTTGAGTGAAGGGGACTATCCTCAAGAGTCCTTATGTAAATCCTCAAGTCTCACAAATATATGTTACTATAGGTTTCTGATTATGTGCATATAAGGCTAGCTAGTAGATCCATATAGCATAATGATGTGACACTCATTGTGCTAGGGTTAAGTTTAAAGGGTAGGGTCTTTATGTTTATGTGACACTCACCGTGCAAGGTTAGAGCCTAAAGGGTGAGGCCGAGTCTACTTTGGCAAAGTAGACTCCTCTTCGCTTGGTGTGGAGGTAACAGCGAGATTCCATGTAATAGTATGCATGGTCTTATTGTCGGTTATGGTCTTATTCCCATATATGTATGCTAGGTTATGAAAGAGTTTATGATGCTTCTATTCAAGGGTTTAAAATGCATTGTTCATGTATATCTTGTCCTTATTCTATTGATATGATTATGCATATATTGTTTTATGACATTTCTTAATGCATGGCATACCTACATACTTAGTATCTTCCACGTACTAATACATACTATTTAACTACATGATCTAACCATGTAAGGACGGGCGACGACGAAGCTATTCATCCTTTTCGTGGCTAGAGTTGGATTTGATCATAGAAGATTGTTGGTGAGTTCCTGGGTTTTGGCGACAAACCAAGTTCTTGCTTATATTTTGTTATGTTGATACTTTATTATTCACTTCATATTATATCTTGACGGTGAGCTAATAGCATGTTCTAGTCTCCACCAAGATGTATGATATAGAGGCATGAACTGGACTTATAATGTTGTAGTTCCCCTTAAAGGGAAGCTATGACTTTGCTTGTATACTATGCTCCTCAGGCTTATTCTCTTATGAATAACTTATTTTATCTTATGTATTCTTATGATCTGAATAAGAGGTTTGGATGGGATTCCTTCGAGTGTTGCATTCACCGTGTTACGACTAGGTCTTAGATTCGGATCGCAACATACATGTTCATCCTAAGATACATATCTGTTAATAGCCTCAGAGTGAAATCCATGGGGATCACTCATGGACCATATATCCGTTAGAAGAGTCCTCAACCGTTGGAAGAAATGTTGTCAATCAAAATCAGCCGATAAAGACCTTGGCTCAAATTCTCATTATCATACTTATATTTAGATGGAACCATTTTTTATTGGCTTTCAGGTAAAAGTAAACCTCAATAAATTTTAGAAACAAATTAGGAGTGGAAAAATTAAACCCAACCCGCCTAACCCGTTGAAGTTCAACCCGCCCATTTATTATCTCAACCCAGCCTATTTCTATCCACTTACAATTATGTTGATATATTCAACCAGAATTGACTCGAGAGAGATCTTGTCAAAATATTTTTAAAATATTTTTTTTTAAATATGGAATATTTTATATAGCCAAAATAAGAAAAATATAATTTAATTAAGTACAAAAATATTGAAAAAGAACAAATAAAGTAAGTAAAACTTAGTAACAGTTGGGTCGAGTTAGGTCTTAACCCACTCTATAACCCGTTTTGGCCCAATTTATTCTGGCCAAAACAAATTTAGGTTGGGTTGGGTCTTGGCCTGTTTGTTATCTTAAGTCAATATAACTCGTTCAAATTTGACCCCAACTGCCTAATTTGCCACCCTTAAAACCAATGCAAATAAGTGTATGTAATATAGTTCACAAAAAAAAATTACGCAATAACAATCACAACAATTTCTCTTGATCTAGGATTCACATCATTCAATAAAATTTTCAGTTCAAGCATCACATTGTTACATCAAATCATGTTGTCATTTTATCACCCTGTCTCACACATTAGATCATTGCATAAATAATTCATCCAATAGTAAAATTTTCTATCATGACTAAAGCCTAGGTCCTAGTTATAACACAACGAATAACGGACCTAAAGGGCATCTTACCCAAGCCTTTTATTATTCATTAAGCATTCATAGGTATTTAACCAAAATAAAGTGGAATTTAAAAATGAAAAATGGGAATAAGGGATATATGACATCAAATTATAAAAAGCAATCAACTTAAACTTAATTTACTTTGTCCATACATACCATTTACATAAAGACTTGGCAGGGGCTAAGACATGTTCAAAGTTCACCTCAAGTGAAATGTATCAACGAAAAATATAACATCGAAAGTAAAAGTTTTAAAATACAATAAGCATCAAGGAGAAAGGTGTCGGCTCCAAACTAGAGGACTCACCAAATCACACTAGTCTTGAATGTCCGAAGCCTAGCCACGTGCCGGAGAAGAAGGAACGTCGATCCCTACATGGTGGTATCACGTACGCAAAATATGCATTAGTACTTCGGAATGTACTAAGTATGTGGGATGCAAATGCAACACATGAAATTATAATGTCATCATTCGAGACATGCATAGTCATATTCAAGGAGTATAGCTGAATATGGAATAAACAATCAATGCATCATGTGAAAACATGCTTTAAAGCAACCCAAACACCATATACATAAATTTATAGGAGGAGACCATAACTGACATTTAAGACCCTGTGAGTTATTACATGGAATCCAACATAACTCCTACGTTGTGTCACGACACTAATTCCACGAACCGTGTGGCCTAGCAAACTTTACCACTAGAAGTTGCTAGTCAGCCTAACTCATGAAGCTTAGCAGAACTTAGAAAGACTTAGCTTTAAGGAATCTTACAAAGGAACTTGGAACTTGGAGAAACAACTCTTTATTAGAGAACTCCTGAAAGCTTTGTACAAGATTGATAGCTTTGTTGTTTTCTTGGTGCCTAAAAAGACAAGCCTAAGGGGTATTTATACTAGTCCCCTTCTAAAATAGACGGTTAGGATCACTTTGATCCAATGGTCACAATTGATGGCCTAGAATCTTCTCCTAAAATATCTAGATATTTCCTACTAAATATCATAGATATTTACAAGGCAAGAATTATCTAACCTAGCTTAGAGTCTTTAGAAGGTCCCAGGGCCTTCTTGCAAGCTCTACACGTTTTTAAGGAATTCTAAAGAATTACGGAGTGCTCTAGCCCATTCTGGACGTTTTCTAAGGCATATTTGGGCAGAAATTTGAGTTGTGCGTCACAATCTCCCCCGCTCAATCTGGCGATGTCCTCAGCGCATTCTCCTTGTAGGCTCGGATAAGGTCCTGGTGATCCCATAGTGTTAATTCATGTTCCCAGCTTGCCTCGCTGTCAGGAGAACCTTTCCATTTGACAAAGTACTTAGTATAGCTGGGGTGAGTCCCCCGTCTGGGAACGAGGCGGTGCGCAAGGATTTCCTCCACTTCTCGTTCTGGCACCGTGGTGATGGTTGTTGATGCTCTCTTTGACTCTCCCCTGCTTGGGTCTTCCTTGTCCTGATGGTATGGCTTTAGAAGGCTTACATGGAAGACCGAATGCATCTCCAAATGTGAGGGTAGAGTCAAACGGTAGGCTAGCTTGCCAATGTGTTTCTCTATAGGAAACGGCCCCTCGTAGCGCCTCACTAGCCCCTTGTGCATCTGGCCGGATCTTCTACGCTGATGAGGAAGGAGCTTCACAATGACCAAGTATCCCTCCTCGAACTCTAAGTGCCGCCTTTTGGCATCGGCCCATGTCTTCATTTTACATGCGGCCTTTCTTAAGTATGCCTTGGCCAAGTCTCCCTTGCGATGCCATCCCTTGGCAAACTTGAAGGCGGAAGGATTTGGACTGTTATAACCAATGGCCATAGTTTGAGGCATCATTGGTTATTGTCCCGTTGCAAGCTCAAATGGACTCGCCCCTGTCGACTCACTTTTTTGTAAATTGTAAGAAAACTGGGCGACGTCTAGAAGTTTGGCCCAATCCCTCTGGTTGGTGCTAACACAATGCCTCAGGTATAGCTCCAGCAAGGCATTCACCCTCTCAGTTTGGACAGCTGTCTGTGGGTGAAAGCTTGTGGAGAGGTTGAGCTCTGACCCCAATATTTTGAAGAGATCCGTCCAGAATCTTCCCGTGAAACGGGTGTCCCTATCGCTGATGATGGTCTTTGGGATGCCCCAATATTTCACCACATGTGTGAAGAATAACCTTGCAGCATCCTCAGCATTGAACTTAGTCGGGATTGGTATGAACACTCTGTATTTGCTGAATCAGTCCACGACGACCATGATGTTGTTGCAGCCCTCAGACTTCGGCAGGCATGTGATGAAGTCCATGGAAATGCTTTCCCATGGTTTCTTTGCAATGGCCAACGGCTCCAGTAGACCAGCTGTTGGATGTTGTTCCACCTTATCTTGCTGGGACACAAGACAGGTCTTGATGAAAAGCTCCACATTGTCCCTCATCTGGGGCCAGTAGTAAGCTCGCTCGACCAGCGCCATAGTCCTTCAAACTCCAGGATGACCTGCCCACCTGGAAACGTGGCATTCTTTAATGATTTTCTTCCTTAAGCCGCCCCACTTTGGCACATAAACCCAGTTTCCCTTAGTGAGGAGTAACTCGTCTTAAAGCCAAAACTGGTGTGTATTCCCCTGACTTGCCAATCCCAACAAATTCTTGGCTTGCGGGTCTTGCTCCAGCCCCTCCTTTATACGATCAACCATTGGGAAACTTGGGCTAGTGATGGAGGAAAGTTCAGCCTTTCTGCTTAGTGCGTCAGCCACAACATTTCCCTTGCCTGGCTTATACTCCATTACGAAGTCGAACTCGGCCAAGAAAGCCTACCATCTGACTTGTTTAGGTGCCAGCTTCTTCTGCTTAAGGAAGTAACTTGTGGCGACATTATCGGTCTTTACGATGAACTTAGTGCCCAGCAGATAATGTCTCCACGTCCGCAGGCAATGCACCACAGTGGCCATCTCCTTCTCCTAGACCATGTAGCGCTTTTCCGCATCATTTATCTTACGACTATCGTAAGCCATGGGATGCCCTTCTACATAAGGATGCCTCCCAGGGCAAAGTTTGAAGCGTTCGTTTGCACCTCGAATGGTTTGGTGTGGTCGGGTAAGACCAACACTGGTTCTTTGATCACGGCTGCCTTCTGTGCCTCGATGCTGCCTGCATCTTCTCATTCCACTCCCATGTCCGGTCTTTATTCACTAGAACTGTGAGGGGAGCAGCTATAGAAGAATAGCCTTAGATGAAATTCCAGTAGTAATTAGCCAACCCAAGGAAAGACCGAAGTTCGGGAACCTTCTTTGGTGGCTCCCATTCTTGTATAGCTCGGACCTTGGACTCGTCCATCCATAGTTTGCCCCCTCCGACTATGTGTCTCAAGAAGGAGACTTCTCGTTGAGCAAAGGCGCATGTCTCCTTCTTCACGTACAGCTCGTTCGGCCGGAGCACTTGGAAGACTTGTCGCAAATGATTCACATGATCCTCCAGTTTATTGCTATAAATGAAATTTCGTCCAAGTACACCACCACGAACTTGTCCAAGAATGGTTGTAGGACACGGTTCATGAGGGTACAGAATGTCGCTGGTGCATTCGTGAGTCCAAAGGGCATCACGAGGAATTCATATGAGCCGTATCTCGTGACTCAGGCTGTCTTGGGTTCATCTCCCTCGGCAATCCTGACCTGGTAGTACCTCGATCGGAAATCCAACTTGGTGAACCATCGTGCTTGCCCAAGTTGATCGAAAAGATCGGCAATGAGTGGGATCGGGTACTTGTTCTTCACCGTGATCTTGTTGAGTGCCCGATAATCGATGCACAACCGGAGCGATCCGTCATGTTTCCTCTGGAACAATACTGGGGCTCGATATGGTGCTTTTGATGGATGAATGTAGCCTATGTCCATCAATTCCTTCAATTGCCTCCATAATTCCTCAAGCTCCGGAGGCGCCATGCGGTATGGCACTGCCGCAAGCGGGGTGGCACCTGGTTCCAGCTCTATCTTATGGTCCACCTCCCTCTTAGGTGGTAACCTCTCTGGCAGCTCGGGTAGATCACGTCTTGGAACTCCTCCAAAACGTGTTGGACTTCTTGTGGTAGGGCTTCGGCTGGGGGAAAGGTTGTGTCTTCCTTTAAGGCAACCAGGTAGGTTGGCTCCTCCTTCTTGACTCCTTTGGCGAGTTGCATGGAAGAAATCTTCTTTGCTTGGAGTCGGGTTTCACGCTCTAGCGGGACTAGGTGCGTGTTGCCTTCCTCCAAGATACACAGGGAGTTCGCGAAGGGAATTGGGACGGCCTTGACCT
>JAPFFP010000070.1:17024069-17037612 GCA_026153255.1 Solanum medicagineum
CAAATTCATTTGATTCCATAATCACGCACCACAAGTTTATTAATGTTTAAAATATACTACGATCGCAACAAATTTCCTAAATGAGCAATTGACCTCCACTCAGCTAACTTCGGGGTCTAACACCCCCCCCCCCTCCCCACCCCGATTTTGGTTTCTCTTTGACAAGTTCTAAAATGGAGAAAGGTTTAATATACCCTTCAACTATATGAAATAGGTCAAATATACCTTCCGCTAACCTTTTGGGCCAAATATACCCCTAACGTTAATAAATGACTCAAATTTTCCTTTTAAGTTAACGACTCATAATTTTTTTCATTAATGACGTGGCAGTTTCTATTGGTTGCTCGATTTTTCATGTAATTTCAGAAATGGAAAAGGGTCTCATATACCCTTTAACTATATGAAATGGTGCAAATATACCCTCCGTCTACCTTTTTAGCCAAATATGCCCCTCATGTTAATAAAATGCCCCAAAAAAAGTATTAATTAAAATATATATTTGGGTTTGGAATGGGGCGGGCTTTTTTTAATTAATTAAAATAAATATTTTGAGTTAAAATAAATATTATAAAAATATATTAACTAAAATAAATATTTTGAGTTAAAACAATACTTATTTTGAGTTCTAAATGTATGAGATATTTACAGGTGGGTTTGGAATGAGGCGAATTTTTTTTATTAATTAAAATAAATATTTTGAGTCAAAATAAATATTATAAAAATTTAATACTTTAAAATTAATAATTGCTCTAGACTGATTTCAGCACAGCGTTTTAGCTGAGCAATATGGATGTCATCGTTTATAATATTATTTTCATTCAAAATATTTATTTTAATTAATAAAAAAAGTTTTCCGCATTCCAAATCCACCCGTAAATAACTCATACATTTTAACTCAAAATAAGTATCGTTTTAACTGAAAGTATTTATTTTAATGAATATATTTTTATAATATTTATTTTAACTCAAAATATTTATTTTAATTAATAAAAAAACCCTCCCCAATCCAAACCCAAATATTTATTTTAATTAATACATTTTCTGGGGCATTTTATTAACGTAAGCGACATATTTGACCGAAAAGGTAGTCGGAGGGTATATTTGAATCATTTCATATAGTTAAAGGGTATATTAGACCCTTTTCCATTGTAGAAAACAGTCAATATAAAACTGTCACGTCATTAATGAAAAAGAAAATTATGGGCAGTTAACTTGAAGGGCAAATTTGAGTCATTCATTAATGTTAGGGTTATATTTGGCCCAAAAGGTTAACGGAGAATATATTTAGCCCATTTCATATAGTTGAAAGGTATATTAGACCCTTCTCCGTTTCTAAAATAATACGAGCAACTACAAGTTTTGAATTAGCAATAGTTATTGTTTTTTATTGTAATTGCAAAATGTGAAAAAATCGTTAAGTATATGTTCTAATTTTTTTAATTATATGCTCCACCTTCTCTCCATTGAATAACGATTTTTACCATCCAACTGCATAACAAGTAATTTTGTATTTATAAAATTGTTTAGTTTGTTGGGTAAAGCATACGATATTTTCAACTATAAGCAATATTATTACTACTAATTTTAATTTCAAAATACGAAAGTCTTCGAATGCATTAATATTAAACATAACTTTCTCATTGACTTTTTTCATGCTTGTCTTTAATTAGTTTTTACATCGTATAACAGTAACAACTTTATATTAACAAAAGTGAAGCTCTCATTACCTTCGGATCCTAGATCCGTCACTTCATCTTACACAGGTTGTTATTTTGTTATTGTTGATTGTTACCAATTATGTTATAAGGTTATTTTTTAAACGGAACATGTTTATTATAGAATGGTAAGACAAACTGATGGTGTTTTTAAAATAATTTTTAGAACTTATGAGTATAAATTATATTCTATAAATAGCCACATATTGAGTAATTTATGATTTGCACCCCTAATGTACGTCCTCTCTTGTGACTTGCATCTTATCCTTTTATTTTTTGTGATTTACCCGTTAACCTTCTTATTTTCTTGCAAAATCACAAAACTCCTTTTTTTCAACAATTTTCAAAGGTCAAAAAAGGAAACCAAATATAAAAAACCACATAATATTAAAATAATAAAGCAACAACTTGTCATTCACAACTTCTCAGGTACAACTTTTCCATTTTACCTATTCGACTTCTTTTCTTCTTAGCTCTGTAGAATTAAAAATGAAACTGGATTTTTGTGTTAGTTCATTTGCTATCCAACAAACATTACCAAACATAAATAAGTCAGAAATTCATTTACTATCCAACAAACATTTTTTAGCAAAATATTTTTCTTTATATCAAAATATTTTTCGAAGTTGGAGTCAAAATGAAGTTGTGTATATTATAATTTTTGTAAATAATATTTGGTTGTTTGAATGTACCTTTTCTAAAAAAAAAACATGAAAATAATTTAAACATGAAATATATTTTTTAAAAAAATGATGGATTAGTTTATAAAATAAAAAAAATTAATTTTTTTTTTTAAAAAGGCAAAACTGAAAATATTGAAAATCAAACTTTGAATATTTTTCGAATTCCAAATACAATATAAAATATAAAATAAAACAAAATTACAGGAAAAAGAAAAGATGGTTAATTCTCAAGGAAGAGAAGTTGAACAGTTTCATTTTTAATTCTACACAGCTAAGAGGAAGAGAAGTTGAACAGTTAAAAATTAAAAAGTTGTACCCGAGAAGTTGATGCTTTATTATTTTGTTTTTATATTTGATTTCCTTTTTTACCATTTGAAAATTGTTGAAAAAAATAAATTTTGTGATTTTGCAAGAAAATAAGAAGGATAAAGGTAAATCACAAAAATATGAAAGGATAAGGTACAACTCACAAAAGAGGGCATACATTAGGGGTGCAAATCACAAATTACTCCCAAATATTCTTTGGAAAACTTGGGGCCAAACTTCAGTAAAATTTGTCAAAAATATTTGAGAACTTGGGACAAACCCTTACTAAGTCTACACTCCCCTTAACCTGCCCCTGCCCCTGCCCCTTCCCCAGCCCCAACGGCCCAACCCTACCGACATACACACACAAAAGGGCAATAATAGATGAATGTTATTATGGGACTTTATATATAACTGGGGTCTAAATATCATAAAAAGTTTGATCAAAAGCTAAAAAGGAATTCCCTGTTGTGCTTCTTTTTTGCAAGTTGCAAAAGTTGCTGCTCTTGTAATAGTAACCCATCTCTTGTCATTTGCCAAAGTTGAGTAGTCTACATTGAACCATCATTGTAATGGACATCAATCAGAATCATTGGACATTTTTCCTAGATGCGAATCTCCCCAACTGGTGGAGCTATACTTACTTTTAGAACATGAAATTCGCAAGGGGCCTTGATTAACTTTCATAGGAAACATTAATTTTGTGAGATGCCTCCCATAAGCAAGAAATCAATCATGTTGACTAGTAAAATACAACTTAACATGTATAGGGTCTATTCTTATCATACACGGGGTATTATTTTATAAAAATATGTTTTCAAGGTTTAAAGGTATTAGTTCTATAAGTGTTGTATGGGACTGAGTGTGTGTTAGTCAAGAATGTCCATGTCTACATGATAAAAGTAACAATCACTTGCAAAAGTCACAACCCTTCTAAAAAGTAACAATTCTTAAAAATAACTCTTCAAAAAAATTACAACTTTATGAAAAAGTCACGGTCCTTCAAAAATGTGACAACCTTTTTGAAAGTCATAACCCTTCAAAAACGTCATAATGCACTCTTTGAAAAATTCATAACTTTTCGAAAAAACCACAACTCCTTCAAAAAGTGAAAACCTTTCAAAAGATTTACAAATCATAACTCCTCGAAAAAGTCAACTTTTTGAAAAAGTTACAACCTTTGAAAAAGTCACAATCTTTCAATGTGAAAAATTTTCCGCTTTTAAAATATATTAAATTGATTTTTATGTTGGGGTATTATAGTAAACTCTCTAGCAAAGTGACAACCCTTTCGAAAAAGTCATTAACCCTTCGAAAAAGGCACAATTCTTCGGAAAAGTCACTACTTTTTGAAAAGAGTCACAACCTTTCGATAAAATCACAATCCTTCAATGTGAAAAATTATCTGCTTTTAATATAATATAATACAATATAATTAAATAAATATAATATAAAATACAAAAAGTATGTTAAATGAATTTTTAAGTTGGAGATATTATAGTAATTTAATATTCAAATTAGGGAGTTCAAGCACTATTGATAAGTCAATTATATCAAGAAATAATGTTATAAATCAAAAATATTATTGAACATTACTGAGACTTTTGCAATATTATATTAATAGCAGTTTTCGAAATAAATTGATAATGCTAAATTTTCCATATAGAAAGAACTTAATAATTTTAGAGTATTTTATTGATTTTAATATTAAGATTTATAAACTTAATTAGATTACTTATGACCATACGAAGCACGAGTTAATTACTTAGTATATATATACAAACACATGTAGTACTATTTGTTGCTTCTTTGCAAACCCTTCTCCAAGTAACATCTCTTTTCAATAGAGAGTCTATGAAAATAGTTTCTTTATCCCTGTAAAAGTAGGATTAAGATCTACATATATATTATACTCTCCAAATCTCATTTGTGAGATTAGACTTAGTATATAATTAGTTTAGATTACGTTCTTTGCACATGTTCATCACATCAATTAAAAAAAATATTATAATATTATTAAAATTAGTAATTAATATTAAAATATATGTGATATCTATATATTATTAAAAGGAGATCGATATATTATTAAAAGGAGAGGATAAGGCCACCACATTCAGCCAAGTGGCAACATATGAATATGCTATATGGCATCTTAGAATAACTAATTAGTATATGTATAAAAAAGAAATGGAGAAGCAAAGCGAATTAGTATAGTATCTTACTAATTTGCACGTTTAGGTCTTTTGCACTTTAACAAAATAAATTTAAAATATCAAAAAAAAAAAAAATGCAAACATATAATAAAAACATTTGTTTAACATATTAACAAAAAAAAAAAAAAAAGACTCTTCGACAAAATAAATTTAAAATATTCAAAAAAAGTGGAAACATAAAAATAAAAATATTTTTTAGCATATTAACAAAAAAAATAAATAAAGAAGCAAACTGGAAATGCAGTTTTTCTCAAATAAGTATAAAGTCCTATAATAAGCCATTTAGCCATTTGAATCCTCCTCTTTTTTCACACTGAAATTGGTCCCATAGAACAATTATACGCCAACTTGCAGTCGAATGTTTATGTTCTCAAAAAGCATATAGTCCGATAAGAAAGCAATTTGTGCATGAAGCGAAGCAACAACACTAGATCGAATCGACTTTGCTGGGGAGCAATCGAAGAGCCCATGAGGCTGGAGCATAAAATCAGCCAGTCTTTTAGCCATTGAACATGTATAAGTCCAAAAATATACCATTTGAATATTTGCCTTTCTTCCTTGGTATCCATTTGAATCCTCCATTTTATTGATTTGTCAGAATATTTACTAATCCATAACTTTTTTATTTTGTAGCTTCATTATATATGCTTTAGATGTTTATCTTATCCCGTATGTTTTCTTAATTTTTGGGTTGACATATTTTGATTAATTAAATACTCAATTTTAATATTTTCCGTGGTTCTAAATTTACTTTTCTTCAGCAATATTGTGTCATATTTACATAACTAGATTGATTCTGATGTATTGGCATGCTGGAAAACATTATATAAATTTATATTATTTATTATAATTTCTAGTTATTAACTAGTGATATTTTATCCAAGTAAATTTTATTTATATTTCTTCTCTTTGTTATCTTATTTCATCTATAGTTAGTGCGCTTCATTAAGTTAAAATTTTTCAAAATCTCTGTATTTTTTTGCTGCTTATGTCATCTAATTCAAAAAAATGAGATTTTAATATTTGAATGATTATTGACGTAGAAATGCAACATTAAAATTACTTCTAAGTAATGTCTAAAGTATGTATTTAAAATTACTTTTTCTTATAATTTTATACATTTATTTACTCTATTACTTCATATCTCTTAACTTGTGCAGGTTTTTAACGTTAAGAGAAGATAAATAAAAAACTAAAATGGGAATAAGATTCATATTGAATATGACAAAAATATGGTATTTGCTCAAGTTTATTAAGGTGAAGACTGATCAATTTCAACTCTTTTTTCATATATACAAATTATTAAGCATTATAAATCTGTATTATGCAAAAAAAAAAAAAAAAATTGGCATCAGAAATGTTCTTGATTTGCTTTTTAAAAAAATAATATTTATAATATATACATTTGAATTTGAATGTTGATAATGATGTCAATGAAAAGTATGTAATTTAACTGGTAAATTTTTTTTTTCTTTATTGTTTAGTATAAAAGTGAAAATTTCATAAGCATCAAATTTCAAATTGAATATTTAAAATCAATTGAATGTCAAACTTAAACATTGTTTATGAGTATAACACGATTATGAAAAATAATATTTTGCTGTGAGATTCATTATTGATGTAGCATGATTCTTCTTGATGGCTCATTCAACATGTGATAGAAAAAAATTAGCACATGCCGTTACTGTAAAAATTCTGGATTTTTAAAAAATTTAAAATTACTATATAAAATCTAAACTAATTGGAAAACTTTAATGTTCAAAAATTAGCACATGCCATTACTGTAAAAATTCTGGATTTTTAAAAAATTTAAAATTACTATATAAAATCTAAACTAATTGGAAAACTTTAATGTTAAAAAAAATCTATAATTTAAATATTAAATTGAAAAATGCCGAATTTAAAATACATTGATGATTATCTATTTAATATAAATTTTTTCTTAAAATATTTCAATACAAATTTTAAGTAAGAAATGAAAATAAATAAATTAACACCACAACATCTATTTTTTCAAATTCGAATTTTGGTATGTATTTTTCAATTAATAAAGTAATATTTTTAATTTTTTTGTTCAATTTAATTAATTAATTATCTATAGTTGTACTAAATAATACATCAAAGTGAAATTAATTTTAAAAATTATTCACTCCCGTACAAATACATTTTTTCTCATTGTAAATCATCTATCCCACTAAAAAAAACTCCACTAACTTTCAAACACCTTTTAATCTATACAATAATAATAATAAAAAACACTCCGTATTTATAGCAACAAAATGATGATTTTATCTGTTTTTACTCTATTTTAAAATATTATACTTATCCAAAATAATATCCTAATCAGGTAAATTTTTTTGATTTTAATAGTTACAATTTCAAAATTGAATTAATCTAAAACTTTAAAACAAAAAATGCGTGTCCAACAAAATAGGAAGTTTTAAAACTACCCACAAAAATTCCAACTTCTAAATAAATTAAAAAAAAATTAAATTAACAATATTAATTAAAAATCTAAAAATTAAATTATGAGTTTAACAAACGTGTGGTAAACTGCATACTCCACTAATACATTTTTTTTAACATGCAATTACTATTTACTTTATTTTATTTTTGTTATTTTAGAAATACTCATATCTAGATTCATATATATCTATATTTACTTAATAGAATAGACAAAAAGTAGAACATGGCCTGTCTACAAAAATTCTCGATTTTTAACACTTTAAAATAATTTAAAATATATTATATTTTGCAAAATAGCATTGAAAGTAAGCACTAAAAATTTCTTGATTTTCCTAAATTTTTGAAAAACAATTAAGTTGGATTATAAATTCGTACTTTGCATAATAATGTTAATTATCAATACAGTTAAAAAAATTATGATTATTTATTTTTAACAAACAAAAAAATAATTTAAAAATTTATGGTTTTAATAGTTACAATTTCAAAGACGGAGTGATGTTCAAGAAGAAATACCTGTCCAACAAAGCAGGGAGTTTAAGAACTACCCACAATACTCCAACTTCTAAACAAAATGAAAAACTTTTAAATCAACATAATTAATTCAAAATCTAAAAATTAAATTGAAAAACGCTGAATTTAAAACACATTGATGATTATCTATTTAAATATTTTTTAACAAATCTTAAGTAAAAAATGAAAATAAATAAATTAACACCACATTAACACAACAGTAGTAATTTTTTCCAAATTCGAATTTTAATATTTAGTTTTCTAATAATAAAATAATTTTTTTAAATTTTTCCATACAATTAAATTAGTTAATTATCTGTAATTGTATTAAATAATAAATCAAAGTGAAATAATTTTAAAAATTATCCACTTCTCTATAAATAAGTTTTTTAATTGTAAACCATCTCGTCACTAAAAAAAAATTCTCTAATCAACAAACACATTTTCAACCTATACAAACAAAATAAAAATACTACTAATTTATAGCAATTAAATACTAATTTTTATTTTTTTACTCTATTTTAAAATATTATACTTATCCAAATCAATAAGTAAATAGAAAATCTTTTGACAATTCAAAATTTCAGTTACACATGTTTTTAGAGTTTCGGCTACTACTTTTGTGAAACTGTATTTCTACAAAATAT
This sequence comes from Solanum medicagineum, assembly GCA_026153255.1. NCBI lineage: Eukaryota > Viridiplantae > Streptophyta > Magnoliopsida > Solanales > Solanaceae > Solanum > Solanum medicagineum. The sequence continues at coordinate 17,032,610 of JAPFFP010000070.1, forward strand.
GCCTAAGAGATAAATATGAGTTTCTAAATTTATTTGTTTACATCTACTTATATTTTAAATTAATGTTACTTATTTATCAATTTTATATAACAAAAATTCAAACCAATTTTATTTTTATAAAATTACACAATCATTACCTAACATGCTAGCAATTAAATATTCACAACTCTTTAAAAATTCAAATTTTAATATCTTCTTATAGTTTTACATAATTATTTTTAATTTTTAAATTTAAAATCTGAAATATTATTAAAATTACTTTAATCGTGTTTTTACAGTTACATATGTCTAATATCAAACCACTTGACTATTATAAAAAAATATAATATTTTTCTTTTTTAAAAAAAAAGCTACCCGTACCATGAAATATCATATTTAAAACAATTTTTTTTCATAAGAAACTGCAAATTATTTGGTTAAAATATCACAGTATTTCTCATTCACAGAAATCTCTATACATTATATCTTATAACTTTACGGCAACAAGCTTAGATTAACAAGACAATTAAGTTTAAGAGGTCCATAATTGGTGGCTAGGAAGGCAAGATTAGAAATATAGATGCTAGAACATGTTTATAGGGCTTTGATTATTTCGAGAACATTTCAACAAAAACATATTGACATTGACAGATATTGCAGCACAAGGGTGTGTAATATATCTAACTGCAACTCAAGTATCGATCCGATCGATTAATTTTAATTTGATGAAATTTTTATTTGTTTTTATTACAACATTTGATTTGAATATTTATATTTAATCCAACTTAAATATATATGCACGTTCTTTCACCGACTTTTAATAAGAAATAAATAATTATTTATATTTTAAAGGTTTCAACATAGTAGAATCATCCTCTATATGTAGGATTAAACATATAATAAAATATCAAAAAGAAAATACCAAAAATGCTTCTTCTTGATTTGATAGAGAAAACACTTTTACAAAATATAATAAAAGTAACCTTCCAACAAGAAAAAGAAAAATATATTTATAAACTTTGCTTAAAGTATAATTGTACAATGACCATAAATTTTTTCTATAAAATTTACTATAACAGTTTCACAACAAAATAAGAGAAATTTTTTTTAAAACCTATATTAAAAATATTTTATAAAATCTGACGAAAATACCTTCAAATATAATTATCTATTTAATTTTATTTGTCATTTATTACAGCAATAAATGTATTATATATTGAGGTTTTTTCTCTTTTCAGACAATATATTTATATATATTATTCTACATAAATATAATAAATACTATTATACATAAATTTTTTGTGTACACATTACTCTAGCTCATTTATTGACAAAACATGCAATTTTTTGTATTGTGAAGTTAGGCTGATATAATTTTCTTAGTGACATTGATTTTTGAGATTTTATTTTAATATAATAGAGATATTTGAATTATATGATATGCCATTCATTTTGATAATTTAATCATGATATTCTAAAAAAGATTATACTATGCTTAAACGTCACATTATTATGTGACCAAATATATTGATTATCTTTAGATTACTTAAAGGTATGTTGTTGTATGACTAATACTTATGAATGAAGTGTTTTGTGTTGCCAATATTTTTAATTTTTATTTATGAATACTATGTTTTAATTTTATAGACTCAAAATTTTTCACGCATCGCACGGGCATGTATACTAATTTGTTTGAATAATATGTAGATAAACAACTTAAGTTGACATAGCAATTACTATTGTCTTATTCAAATCACCACATGAAACAAAAACAAAATTCATAATAAAAAAAACTTGAAAATTATGTCAAAGTTATTAAAAATTGATTTAAAAATAATTGAGATGATTATCTAATAGATTCTATTCAATTCTCTTTATAGAAGTGGAAGAATTCATAAATAAAAAAGAATTTAAATTTTAGTACTTCATTGACAATATTTTTATTTATATTTATTTGAGGACACTTTTTTTTGTCTACATCATTCATTCTTTTGCCTTGTTAATATTATACTGATTTCATTAAGATATTAAATTATTCTTTTTGGATTTCAAAAATTTATGTCAAAAGGATGAACATTTTAGTGCATGCAATTGTACACAATAGGAATTAGTTTATAAAACATAATACAATGACTCGTTAGATCATTTTAAAAATAAATTTTCTTTTTTTCGTAAAAGATTATTTTTATAATTTAAATTAAAATTTTGAACTATTTGATAATTATAATTATTTAATTGATAAATAATTTTAGATAATTACTTTAATTAACATGCTAAATTATTAACTTATTTACTACTCTATATTACTTAGTTGATATAAATTAAAATAGGTTAGTAAACTTTATTACTTTTAGTACTTAATTAATTTAGAAAAGAAAAAAAATAGAAGGGCAATTGTCAAGGAAAAGAAAAGGAAAAAAAATAATATAAGAAAGGGCTGAATGCCCAAAAAATGATTAGAAAGAAAGATGAAGAATCAGATGCAGCCAAGAAAAAAGAAACGCAAAAACGAGAAAAAAATGCGGGGAGGAAAAGAAAAAAAAAAGGAAAAATTATGATTTTCATGCCAAATCATCAAGGTAATGATTTTCGTCCATTTTATTCAATTTTTATGAATAAACTTTTAGGGTAAAAACGTATACAGTTTGTGCTAAATTAAGAAATATGATCCTAGAATTCTTAAAATAAAATCTTGATTTGACAGTCGAATAATGATCCATTTTAATTGAAATTTTACATGAGTTTTTTTTTTATTATGGGGAAATATAATTTGAAAGAGAATTTCATATTTGAATTCAAGGGCTCGGCGTGACCTTTTGACCCAATTTTCAAGCCGAAAATAAATATAACAATATGGGTGTCATTGGATTCATATTCTTATGTGAATTATGTATTTGAACAGATTTTGATTAGGGGTGTGCGTCAGTTTGGTTCGATTTTGCACATTATCTATTCGGTTTATCGATTTTCAATTTTTAAATATGTTAAACCAATAAGATAGTTTTTATCGATTTTCGATTTATCGGTTAGTCATTAACGGTTCAGTTTTTGATTTACCCGATAAGAATGATAATGAGAATTTGCATTAATAAAAAGCAGCTAGAGTATGAAAACTATGTTTACAAACTTACAAAAGCTATAATTAGTTAATTACAAACCAAAACACTAAAGTGGATAACTAACCGCTGAAGTACTATAAAGATTAAAATATGTAAGGTATTGCTATAGTGTCTTATTACTGTTAAATTACTAATATTAAAAATTTACAAAAAGGTAAAGTAGTAAATTATTATAATCCTATTGGGTTATCGGTTTACCCATTAACCCAATAGTAAAAATCGATGTCGAATCGATAACTCAATAATCTTTTTTCTTTTCAAAATCATTAAAAACTCGATAACCTAATAACCCAATAACAATAAACTAATAATATTTTTTTATCGATTCAGCTTTTGCACACCCCTAATTTTGATCATCCGAAAATGTTACAAAAGGTTCAAGTTCTGAAGTGATTGTTTGATTGGTCGAGGCAAGTGGATTTCGACTCTTGTTAAATGTATAGAATCGTGTATTTTCTTGTTGTTTGTGTTTTAGATTAATAAGACTTGGTGATGATTTGACTTGTTCTTATTAAATAATTCTGATGATGAACAAGAGATAATAAAAGGCAACTTGTTTATATATTGATATGTGATATATCGAGAATGATTTGAAAGGTTTATTGATTTACTGTTGATGTTGTAAATTATGCATAGTTAGAAAAATGGTCATCTCCTCATTATTTATGTGAACATTTCTACTTGCATTGATTCTGAAACAAGATTGTGACAAAGGTTATGTGAATAGAGGAAAAATAAGAAACTAAAGAGGATGTACCATTTCGAGGGTTGTGTCGCATGCCACGATGGATACTATAATTTGACGGTCGTGTCAAATGCTATGACGAATACTATAATTCGAGGGTCATGTCGCATATCACAACAAATACTATAATTTCGAGAGTCAAGTCACACGTCGTGACGGATACTATAATTCTAGGGTCGTGTCCCAAATTGCACGGATACTATGATTCAAGAGTCGTATCGCACGTCGTGACAGATGCATGGACTAAGTCTTCCATTGGTCCCTTATTGAAAGACAGTGAGTGTGTATCACTAGGTTAGACAAACATCATTACACTTGACATTGCACTGTATTGCATTACACATCTTTATCATTTATGAACTTGTGAGTGCCTTTTTGTGAAACTTGTGATAGATGAAGTTGATCCTTATGCTGTTGATCTATAAATATTGGTGTGGTTATTGAACTATATATTATGTGCATTGTTAACTTTTAGATTGGCCTAATTTTATGCAGGTTGTAGTTGTGGAACTTTGGTTGGAGAGTAGGAGTACTCGTATTCTGCATTACTTGACTTGCGTTTAGTAGTTTGCTTGATGGGTACCGTGTGGTGGGTACTCACCCCTTGCTTCTACATTTTTGTAAGTACGCGCTCAGATCTTTATGATACTAGCTTTTCTCTTTTTCTCTGAGACTTTCTATGGAGATTAGTCAGGTAGCTATTTGTCATCTCTTCAAACTAATTAATGGATGGCTAAGTATATTGCTACCTCCATGCACAAACCAATATCTGCTTTTAAGGAATGTTAAGGAATATAAACATTATTTTTACATAACAATCAAATAAGTAAGCACGTCATACCTTTAATTATATTCCTATAATTTACTCTCTAACCCTTGCTCACATCACTAATCCAAAAACTTTTCTGTCAACATATTAGCAAATATATAAGTGTGCATATATATAAAGAGAACTACGTTGAAACTGCAATTGGAGCTTGTAGTTGCTCCTGTGTTGTGGCTCTCTTTTTATCTGTTAGACTCGGTAATCCGTTAAATTAAGGATAACTATCCAATTGAAAAATTTTGTCGTGAATATCGTGTAATTTAAACCTAAGTATATTTCCGGTGCGTGATTAGAGTACCAAGTAAATTGGATGAGCATAACTAAGTTGGAGTCG
>JAPFFP010000070.1:17044772-17059452 GCA_026153255.1 Solanum medicagineum
TTTTGCTTCATTAATGGTTTTCTTTTTTGTAATTGTGGCTTCTCCTAAGGGTTTTTTATTACTTCCTATGATATCCTAAGAACTCTAAATGACTCAAACTCTATTCCTCTCGTTCAAATTCATTCCTTATATTCAAAATTCTCTCAAGTCACTCCTAAGAACTCTCTCAAAGGACTCTTGTGAATCTAAGCTTGGGAATCAAGGAAAGGCTCATTCTTCTTCAAATTTCATCCTATTTCTTCTTGATTAGCTAAGGTATGTGGGTTTGATTCTTAGTCCCTTTCAACCAAGAAGATCCAAACTCTTGCCAAGTGATTTTCATGAATTTTAGCTTACTTTAAATATGAATTTTCAATATTATTGTTTATAAAATTTAATTGATGTATGAGTTATGTTTTATTATTGATTTTAAAGTGATTTAAGGCATAATATGATGAAATGCATTGAATTTATGAATTCATGAAAGTGCATGTCCCCTTTAAAGTTTGATTTGTGCATGGGTAATCTATATTATGATTTAAATGTGAATTTTACTACTGTCTTTACTTTATTTTCATAATATATTGTTGATTTAAGTTTGAATCTCTATTATTCATACTATTCTCATCTCATTCATAGCATGTGCATACATGACCATGATTTTTATGAAGCTTATGAAGTGGGTTAAGACCTAATTACGTTTATGTATATGATTTTGAGAAGATTATGGTTATGATAAGAATGTGATCACATAAATGTCTAAGATTATGGTTCTTTGAGTAATTATGGGTGTTTGTACTAGGGATCATCGATTGACGTTTGAAGCAGGGTGGGCTATCCCCAAGGGTCCATACTCATTTCTCAAGAAAGTGCTCCAAAGAAGCTATTGCTATGCATGAAAAGTATTACATGAAGAATATTTGGCATTTTAGCCTATTATGCATGATTATAAAGAATATGATTTGGCCTTTAAGCCTAAGTATGCATGTAAACGATTTGAAAGTCTTATGCCTCTTTTACAAGCACTTATGTATATATATGTATTCTAGTGGGATGTTGACCTAGCACCGATGGGATTGGAGGCAGGGTGGGCTATCCCCAAGGGTCCATACTCCTTTCTCTTGAACTATGTGCCTAACATAGGTATATGTTTATGCCCCAAGGAGAAAGAAGAAGAATGTTAAGGATCTATGCTACCTTTTAGCAAGTAGGTCACCTCTTTATTCGTTGTGGGGAAGACGATGGAGTTCCAAGTTATAGCTCACTTGGTCTTATGTCGGTTACGGTCTCATCCTCATTATATATGAAGTATTTTCGCATTCAAGCATCATGCATTTCATGGCATATTGATATATTATTCTCTTGTTATATGATTCTTTCCATATATGTGTCCTTGTCATCTAACAATGAAATGCAGGTTTAATGAGTTCATGTGCATTGCATGCCCGCATACTTAGTACATTCAAACGTACTAACGCATGCTTTTTGCCTACATGATCTAATCATGTAGGGACTGAAAATTACCTTCATCCACCGTACAATGGCTAGATTGGATCTTGAGTTACTTGTGGTAAGTCATATCTTCCAAGGACGAACCACCATTCCTCTACCTATGATACTTTGTTTATATTATTTACTTTGAGGATGAGCCCGGGACATGTCTTGGCCCCCGTCCTATCTTATGATTAGAGGCATTGTTGGAAATCTTGTAGACTCCCGTGCATTTATATACTAAGTGTTGTATTCATAGATTATGTTATGGATATGGTTATGTCATTATAGATTGATTAGGAGAATTATGATAGGTATGTATGTTTCGATGTGGGAATGTGGAAGATCCTAAGCCACGTGTTGTCCCCATAGAGTGAGTCATACTTACCCGGCTCTTAGTTCTTATGTGCTATGTGAATCCATGTTAATTCCTTATCCATATGATATCCCTATAGCGTGAGTCGTACTTTCTCATCCCTTAGAACTATGTGTTTACTATCTATATATACGCTTACAAACCGATGATGTGTAAATGGATGCTACGAGGCTTATTTAGGGACTCTCAGATTTCCAGTTCCATGTGACTCCTAGGCCCTAGGCTCAGGTCGTGACAATTCACTTGTTTGGTAAGTCCTCATGAGGGCTATCCAATCATGACCTTACTTTTGATGATCCTAGTTGTTCTAGTTTAAGATTATTGCTTTCTTTTATTAAGGGTGAGCTAGGGGCATGTCTTAACCCCTGACCCTGTTAGACTATGTAGAGGCTTGTTGGACAAAAGGTGTAAAGAGTCTATGTTGTCTATTTTTGACTCGATTATTTTTCTTATTATTGAGACTTGTTCGGCTTTGTTATTGAATATTGTCAATGCTTATACCTTATGAATGCTTATTCGGCTTTCTTATTAATATTGTCAAGCTTCTATCTTAGTAATGCTTATGATATGCTAAGAGACTTAGTTGACTGATCGCCGTATCATGCTTAGGACCTAACTTGGGTTGTGACACCCCAACACACACAAAAACATATTTTTAAAAATTTTATTTCTTACCCCATCCCACCACCATACACAAAAAAATAAAATAAAATAAAATTATTTTTAAAAATATTTTAAATTTTAACATTTTTATTTTTTTTACCCATCACATCCCCCCACAACAAAAAAAAATATTATTTTAAAAAATATTTTTAATTTTTTTTTTTTTTACCATAACCCTATCCCCGATCCTAGCCCCGAAAAAAAAAATTAAAATTATATTTAAATAATAAAATTACTTGAAAAATAAGTCTAGAGTGGGGTGAGGTCAAATTTTGATTTGAAAGTTCGGATCAAGACTAAATTTGAAAGTTTATCTTGGATCAAAAGTCGAGTTGGGTCTCGTAGGGTTGATTTTCAGATTAGAAATTATTTTTCTAAAAAATACTTTTTATTCTCTAGCCAAAAATAAAAGATTTTTCTAAAAAATATTTTCATTCAGTAGCCAAATAATAAAAAAATATTTTTTATTTACAAACCAAACATGAGAAAATAAATTTAAAACCAACTTATTTTTAAGAAAATGTTTTCTAAAAAAACATTTTCCTTCCTATCTAACACACCCTAAGATCGGGTGTTTGCAGTTTGTTGTACTTTCGCAATTAACTTCAATTTGGTGTAGAAATATCAAGGCTATTTTCATAATGTTCATTGATTGAAAAATACGGAAGGAGCGTGAAGGTTACAAAAGGGAGGATATTAAAATGTGAAATTGATGGATTGATCTATTTTTAAAATGTCCTTTAAGGAAAAAAAAAAACATCATTGTTTTCTCTTGAACCAAAACTTCTGCTACAAAGCAATTGCAGCATTTAGATATTAAACTAGCAAGGAAGACGAGTAAAATGGACAGGAGGGACTGATTGCTGGGAACTCACGTCTCCGCAATTTTGCAGGAAACAATATCCAAGTAATCAAAATTTATCGGTGACCAATACAAACTGATGGTTTCCTATTCAGCCTAATGTAACGGGTTCTCTTAATCACAACTCTTACCATAAACAGCATTAAACCATAGAACACAGATAAAATCATAAAATCCATATACAAAACTAAGACTAGCATGTTGAATAAAAGAGCTGCAATTTCAGGGAAAACGCTCAAAAATATTCCACATGCAAAGGCTTACTTATCACATAACTTCATTTATATATATGCCTCTCAAACACCATGACAAACTGACCTTAAGTTTCTAATGAATCAAACAAAAGTGGGCAACTCCGAGATAATTTTCAGCATAATGAACAGATCAAGCAAGTGCAACCACTCTTCAAAAGCAATAGATTAAAATTGGTAGAAGTAAAAAGATTTAAAGCAAAGACACAACTGAATAGTCATACAAAAATGTCGCATTGCTCCATGAGCAAAATTAGCCACATCTTATCTGATGTATTAGTCTGGGTATTGACCAAAAATTATAAAACAAATAGACTCCACAAATCACATTACAAAATTTTACTCTTAACTACTTTTAAGGATGAAGATTCCTCATCATTGAAAACATTGATGTGGCACACTATAGCCACCCAAAGCAACCAACGACTTTAATCTAGATCCATAACCTCTAAACGTCCCACTGCAAAAATAAGATCAAGTTAAGCAACTTCAAAGATAATGAAGTTGTATGAACAACAAAGACAATTGCAAATGTTTACAAGACTAAAGGACCAACCAAAATAACAAAAAATTCTCATTCAAATGAATGATCAGGCATCAATCACATTCATATGATAAATCAGAAGAGGAAAAATCATCTAACCATATATTTAGATTACTTCTCTACAAACAAATAGGCTCGAGTTTATTCACATATGCACTAGTCAACCCTTGACGTTCCAGCAGCAAGATATACCGATTTCATGATTAATTATTCAATGATCTCTGTACACGGTCAAGGTCAAACATAGTAATCCCTTCGTCCCATTTTAGTTTGTCATATAAGATTTGGCACAGTATTTAAAAAAATTAATTAGAAGTGTTATTTGACTAATATATTCCTTATAAATAATTAAACTTTTATCTATATATGTGCCTCTAAATTCTAGGATAATTAATACGAAGAGCAAAGTTAGAAAAAGATAAGTAATTCTCTTTTGATTATTTAAAATTGGCAACTATTTTGTGACAAACCATTTTTAGTATACCTGACGACTAAAATGGGACGAGGGAGTATTAGAAATGGTTCTACACTTCAAATTCTTTTCAAATCTCAATAAAGATTGACTCAGACAGCAGTTTAGAACTACTTTTAAGGGAAGATACACAAAGAATCCTAGAAATAATTCAAATAGCACCAATATGCACCATCCCCTGTTCGTAGGAGCTTAATTTGTCATAAGGTATGCAGTCAAGTCCATAATTTATCACTACCAACATAATTCTAATAATACCAGCTAACCCTAACACACCTGCAATTTTTTAACAAATATGTCGAAAGACTATACATAGTAAGAGATTGAAACATAACTCTTTGATTGTTCTACTATCCCTTCTCATCATTCTTGTTTTGAGAATTCATGCTAGACAAGGAGAAGACACGAGGCAGTACCAAAATGTATATTCAATATATAATCATTTACCCTTACAAGTTCAATAACATAGGAAACCAAGTTGATAGATTGCTTGACTTATTCATCAAGCCTCTATAGCCTAAACTACCTTTTATTTATTAAAAAAATGAAGTATAGGATGACCAAAACAGAGAACATAGAAGCACAAAACTCAATCTATCCACGACTTGGAAAATCTAAACACAAGGATGAAAACATAGGACACAAAAAGCTAAAGAAATTACCTTACATGTTGCTTGGGTACATGAAAACCCTAACCTTAGCTCCCTGCAAAAATTAGGCAACGCAATTACGCTAAAATATACATTTTGATCTCCCTGATAACCACAAACAGCTGAATAACACGATTAAATTAATGAGTCACATATTATAAGAAAAAACGAACCATGGACTTAGGAGGCAAATTGGACTTGAACTTAGCTCTAACAACGCCACTGTTTCCATGTGGCCTACAAACTTTACCCCAAATGCAACGATAGTGTGAGTTATTCTTCTGTGTCTTTGTCTTGTAGATGTATGCCAGCCGCTTCCCAAGGTACCAGTCCACTTCTTCCTTACTGTTAACTCCCTCGATCTGAATCAACGAGGTGTTGGGATACTGGTTCGATTTCGACCTAGAACAAAAAGATCAACATACATTTTGACCAAGCAGAATATTGCAAAAATCAACAGAAATCTACCTTTTGTATCCAAGCACAGTTCCTCTAACGTATAGTCTGCGACAAAAAAAATGGTAAAGATTAGGTTAAGCAGCTGACTAATGCAGAGAAAAAAGGAGATGGAAGGTGCAGTTGAAATAATTATGTACCTAACGCGTTCTCCTTGGCGTCCCTTCACCATTTTCGATTCAAGGGGATGGGGTTGGCGCTGCGCCGATTACTGGCTGCGAAGAAGAAATCTAAACCCTAGACGATTTTGTGATGCACAAATAGATATATTTATATGATTGACGAGCTGGAGGCCCCAATCACTAGAGTTGGGCTTGGTCTCGTCATCTGTTATTTAAATATTAGCCTGATTTGCTATTTGTGCCAAAATACAAAAACTTGTAAGAAAATGATCTTAATTTTAAGGGGGAAAGAATAGTCCTCGTCATATAGGTATGTATATAAGTGTATAGTTATATATCATAATATATATTTAATATATAACTTATGTATAAATAATATTCATTGTATAATATTGCATACTTTCTATAATTTTTAACAGACTATATTGTATAGTCATGTATAATTTCGCTGATTTGAGGTTACTTTTTTTAATATTCTGATAGTTGTAAACATAGGCTAACTAGTAATATAGTTTTATTGATTTTAAATCTCATACTTAATTCAAGCTAACAGATAGTTTAGTTAGTTATGAGTGTGTCAGTATATACAAATTATTTTGAGAGAATTATTTAGCATTGACAGCACACGAGTTCAAAAAATCTAAGTCATATAATTATGTATCAGCGTAGGATTTGAGCATATCATTAGTCGGTCAACTCCTTTAGTCCAAGAGGCTCATTAGTGGTGTCACGCCGTGAGTGTATATCGTAGGTGTGGCCGGCATTAAAAATTCATTTGTGGTCCCAAGCAAATCGTTAGCCTGACCAATTCAATTGGCAAAGGACTGAACTCAACCCAAAAAAAAAATACTTGAATGAATATCTCAATCTCATCAATAATAATTAAATAACAGTTTAATATACTCAAAATAAATCATAAACTCAATGTCATAATTTAATAAAGAAATCATAGCTGTCAAAATAGATTCTACATGAAATAGACTAACTTCACTCTACTCTACTTTATCTATGAAACCTCTGAACTAATCATTGGAAGGTGTCGAGACAAGTCCGCGACAACCTCAAAGAACTACTCAAATGGAAAAGCAAAATAAAATAGAAAGTCCCACCAAAGGCAAGGAGGTCTCACCAAAAGCTAGTTTGAGTGTGATCTTCAATGAAGCACATGTTGAGAAACTCTAGCATCTGTATCTGCATCATGAAAAGATGCAAGATCGAATAACGTCACAACATGGAATGTACAGTATGTACAAGACAATGCCTTACAAATATACGCAGATAAATGCAACTTCAGTACAATAATATCATTTACTCACTGGGGAGTTTCTCTAAACGACAAGCATCACTTATGAGCTAGTAAAGATACAATAAAGCATTGTCGTGGCCACAAGTTTCTTATACCTTGTCAAAGTAAGGGACAATCACTGATCCTAAGCATATTTATACACCCAATTAGTCAAATTTACCCATGTCCAAAGCCTAGTTAGAGGATAAAGTCATAAAGTTTAGGTGTTTTTAATGTAATTTTGCCTTATCTTGCTAATTCTTGGCCGATAGCGCCTTTTGGTTGTGTTTTCAGGTTTTTAAGTAGATATATATGCCCGGGGTCATAGCCGAAAATTGAGGAAGGATGAATCACACCAATGGAGCTAAAAAGTCAGCCAGTACAGGAAAAGGAGAAAAGTTCGCGTCGGGGAGCAATACAAAGGGTTGATTTTTAAAGGAGCACAAAAAGGTGCGAAGTACATGGGGAGCATAAGTCCGCATCGCTAACTTAAGGGAAGAAGAGTCAAAATCAACTGATATAGAAGGAAATGCAAGAATGCACATCAGATGACAAGTACGTGTTGTGGACTTTGGAGACGCAAGGGCAAATTTGAAAAATGAAATTTATAGGTTTAAATAGAGTTTTGGAATATTGCTAGGAACAAAGGAGAGACGACGAAAATTCTACTCTAGGGTTAATTTGGTTTTCTTTTCTCTTTTAAATCCATTTTTGAATGTTTTTGAGATTGTTAATGCGTTTGAAATGGACAATGAGTGGCTAATCTTCCATATTGTGGGGTTGTAGCCATAGACTATGTTCTAAACTTTGAATTTTATGTGTTATGAATAGATTTTTGTATATTTACTCCTATAAGTCTTTAATTTATATTTCATTGTCTGGTCAACTTTGAGATACATTTGTTGTCTGCTCTGGATTTGGAAAATGTTGGAGTAGATTAGACACAGGGTATAGGGAGTGTTTTGTGTAGGAGACTAGATGATTCGTGTATAAGAGACCTACGACACCTACCCATACACCTAGCTTGGGTCAAATACAAGAATATAATTTTAAAGCATTCTTAGTGATCATGTCTATCCCTGCTCAATGATGTAGTTAGATTGTCAGTGAGAATAGGCTAGCCGGAGACGTGAAATCCTGTCTGGTAAATTAAACCCCATGACTCAGTACTTAGAAAACACACAATTAATGCATAAGAATTGGAGTTGGAGCATATGTCGAAACGATTACAATCTTGGAATCTTGCTTAAATTGATAATCACTCAATAACCATTTGATCATATTCTAGTTTATTTTAATATTTTAGTAGAAATAACAAATACTCATTTTTCTTGAAAGAACACACATTGCGTAATCACTTTTTGTTGGTAACTGAGAGTTAAATAAAGTCTCTTAGGTTCGATATCCCGGCTCTTTTAGAGCCTGTATTACTTGGTTAACCACGTATAGTTGCGTGTGCTGGGGAAGTAACAAGTTTTTGGCACCGTTACTAGGGACTTTTAGCTAACAATTGGTTATTATTTAGAAATTGAATTGTTTTGTAGTGTTTACCATATTTAGCCGTGTTTTGATTGCAAGAATTCAGTCTGATCCACTGGCGTAACCAAAACCTTATTTCCGGTAAAGTAGGAGAAGGGCAGTCATCTTATACCCAATCTCGCCAATTGACCTTGTCGAACAAGAGGATCAACACGATAGTAAGGAGTCGGTTGAACCAGTGACTAACCAAATTCCTAAACCGATGGTGACTAGACCAATCTGAGGCGTGGCAATCCCATATACTACTAATGTCACAAGTTGTTTTTGGAAATCAAAACTCGGTAGATGATAGGAACTTAAGCAAAACAAGGTAGAACTTTTGCATTCCACCAGGCAGTTCACTGGGTGCCACTTGTGGATCCTCAAGTTCATCTCCTGAATTTCTTGGAGATTGTTGACACATTCATTCCTCATGGTGTAAATACTGATTATGTGAGGATGATCTTTTTTCCCTTCTTAGTGCTTAGGGAAGCAAGAAAGTGGTTACAAATTGAGCTACCAAACTCAATCACTTGATGGGTTGACCTGGCAAGAAAGTTCATAATCCAATTCTTCTTATCTGAAAAGACATCAAAGCTTAGGAGTGAGATCTTAAGTTTTCGACAAAAGCCAGGAGAGAACTTGTACCAAGTTTGGGATAGATTCAAATCCCTCCTTATTAACTATCCTCATCATTGCCAAGCTAATAAGGTGTTGGTCTATACCGTCATTGAAGGATTGAAACCCAACACCAAGATTTTACTTGATTCTTCAGGCCTTAGAAAAGACATATGATGAGCTATAGGCCCTACTGAATCGCATTGCACAGCGAAATCCTGAGTAGAATGATGGATCTAGTAGACTGGTGGTCTAGAAACAAGCAGGTATGCTAGAAGTGGATGCAATGACCGCCTTACAAGCCCAAGTGTCAGCTATGCAAACATGTTGATCACCCATTTCAACAACCTGCCTTTGGGCTAGCAACAAGCTCAGGTAAACATGGTCCAATAGAAGTAGAATACTTTGTGTAATGATTGTGGTGGTAGAGATCACATGGCTGAGTATTGTGGGTCGAAACCCGAGGCCGTCAACTTTGTAGGAAATGCGATCAAAGGTTTCCAACAAGGTTTCGAGAACACTTACAACCCCAATTGGAGAAACCATCCAAATTTCTCCTGGGGGAAATCAACAACATCTAGGACCACCTTAATACAGACCACAAGGGGGTGGCTAGTTTTACAATCAGCAAGCACAGCAGCCTGCAAATCAAACAAATGTTGGAGGTATGAGTGATAGCGAAGTGCTGAGGCAAATCTTGGCTAATCAGCAAAGGCAAGATGATGAAATTCTCTAGAATAGGCGGGGCCTTCGTTATCTCAAAAACAGGTTGGGCAGTTGGAAAGCATAATCAATGCTAGACCCAAAGGTGGCTTGCCAGGTGACACCGACCCCAACCTGAAGCAAGTGAATGTTGTGAGCACAAGAAGTGGGAAGTCGTTGACAAAGTTGGTACCAAAGCATAAAAATGTGGACAGCTCTAGTCCAGAGAAAAAAAGATGAGGGTGGAAATAACAGCCCTTCAAATGTTAAGCCTGAACCAAAGCAAAGGCCTCCTCCTCCCTTCCCTCAAAAGTTCAAAAAGAAGAAGGAGGATGAGTACTTCCAGAAGTTTATTGGGCTCCTAAAATAGGTACAGCTTAAATTACCTCTTATTGTTGTTTTTGTAGGGGATCCCAAAATATGCCAAGTATGTGAAAGACATTGTAGCCAATAAGAGCAGATTGGTTGAGTTTGAAACTGTGGTGCTCACTGAAGAGTGTAGTTCCAAGATCTTAAATAAGACAAAGTTGCTAACTAAATTAAAGGATCCTGGAAGCTTCACTATTCAAGTGGCAATTGGAAGCTGTTTTAATGCATGTATGGATTTGATATTAGGCTTAAAGGAAAGGTATATTCACCCATGAACTCCTTTTTCTTACATAGATTCATAATTTCAAGTCAATTTTCAAATTTGAAAACTTTGAATTTTAGTTCTAATTTTGATCATTTTGCCTCTAAGCCTAATTCGTGCCAATATGTGTATCAAAATTCATCTCTTGAAGCATAGTATCTACTTTTTATAGCAATTGATTGATTTGATGATCGTTCGGAGACTAGTTGATTAAAAGGTTGTCCGAGTGCGATTTCGACATCGAGGTAGGTTCGTCTAACCTTTTTTAGACTGGATTTGAGTTATTCGATATGTATATGTCATGATTGTAAGATTTAAAATGTTTCTCGAGTAATTACACTGATATGGTAGTACTTTGAGAAAAATGTGGTATCGATTATATTGAAATTGGAGTAAATTGTGACTCTGTGGGTAAATTATGATGTATTCTTGAGATTTGAGCTATTTTGGATGTTATTATGATAATATGAGACTTGTGATATTATTTGAAAGGTTTTGTGAAATGTTTTGGTAATTGAGATATTTTTGAGAACCATGTGTATATCTTCAGACATGTGAGGTCCGGTATCTTGGTACACTTGACTATTAGTAAAAATATAATGATTTTAGACATGATGATGATTCGTGGTACCAGTTGTTGCACTTATTGTTATTGTCTTAGATTCTATTATAGTTACTCATCGATATTCTTATCACGAAACTATTATATTCCTTGATTGTGTGATTGACATAAACGTCAAATCTGGTCTGGGAGAAGTTACAGAACTGAATTCGGAGTAAAATGAAAATTTTGGACTCAAAGTTACATTTTTAGTTGTTCCCGGGAGTCAAAGTTTGACTTTGTCAATATTCTGAGTTATCAAAATTTTTCCTATTTGTTTCAGATGGTGAAACTAATGCTGGAAACAATCTTGTCATAATTTTCGAAGTTTTCGTGGGTAGTTTTAGCACGCTACTAAAAATGTGTTTAGTGACAGATGAACTCTGTCGCGAATAAATTAAGATCCATCATTAAACATGTTTAGCAACGAATTACTAACCGTTGCAATTTTGCTCGTTGCTAACCCTATAGCAATGGGAAAATAGATTCTGTAGTAAATTTAGCGATGATCTGCTAACAAAATGATATCTGTAGCAAACTTTAGCAACAAAATATTTCATCTCTATGTTTGTATATTTTTTTGCTAATTACATAGAGCATTTTCGTCGTCTTATAAAATAGCGACAAAATATGTTGTTGCTAATCCATCGCTATTTTATTTATTTTGTTTGTGCTCAGCTTTAGTGGCAAAAAATTATTTGTCATAATCCATTGCAATTTTTTTTCTTTACCACGTAGAATTTATCATAAATATTATTTTTCTATACCTTATCAAACATAATAAATGTAAATTATTTCGTACCTTGAAAAATAACTAACATTCATAGTAAATAATATTCATATAAGGTTCAAAAGATAGCAAAATCAAAATTATATAATTAAGTTTAGACATTACTGTAAACATCTAACAATTACTAATAATTTCATATCCATCAAAGCTTTGTTAAATAAAACCACACGAAATCAAAAACTAATGTCCCAAAGAAGAACTATTGTCATTAGCATCAATATTAGTAAAAGGAGATACTATAGGTCCCCTAGATGATGGCTCACTAATAAGAGTATTTGGTTGATTTGATGGTGAAGAAATCACGCCCTGTATGTGCTCAACCAATATAGGAAGCAAGTGATTACACAGTGAAGGAATCAATCTCATCCAATTTTCCCATACAGTATCAATTATATATCCTAGATTAGTTCTCTCATTTTTTATTTTGGAGGAAAAATCCATATACCTTGTTTCTGTCTCAATTTTCTATTGTCTCCTCACTGCATTTTCATTAGTGGAAGAATCCCAATAGAATTCCTTTTGAAATAAGTTTTGAAAGTAATGACATTAATATTCTAAAAAGTTAATTAAACTCACTTATGATGAAAAACTATATCTTGAATTCCCCAAAATAAAAATCTCTTACAAGTTGTGAGACACCTTTCCAATTGATTCCATTGGGATCAAGTTCATTCTGAAAGACTTGTGTATGAAAGTAGAACATATTTAAGAGGGTTCCAACTTGTATAATGAAGACATTATTTGAAGGTCTACCATAAATCAAAATAATACATAAGAATAATACTACAAACATTGACTTACACTCTAGGAGTAAGAGTAATAAGTTTTGCAGGATACCCATGAGCACAGGACTCAGCTTCGGCAACTGAGTTGCTCTGAGTACTATCACCTATTGGGTTGCTCTGATTTGGGGGAACAGGAGATGATTCAGCGAGGGATGGGGTACTAGTGTGACCTGATATTTGAACGAGTGGTATATTGCTTGGAATGAATATTTGAACTATTGGGTTTAGGTAATAAGTATGAATTGGGAAATGAAGATTGAAAGGAAATGAAGATTAAAAGACAAAGGAAAATGTGTGGGGGGGGGGGGGATTAAGTAAAGGGAAATGAAGAGTCATTTCTACCTCATCGGTAAAATAAAGAAAAAGTGTTGTCCTTATATTAGGAAACACTTCCTCTAACTCTTAAAGAGTCAAGTAAAAGAGATCCCCTCACACCGTCGTCACTGCTCGCTCCCCTCATACCGCCCTCAAACTAATTTATAAATTATTTATTAATTAAATTAATTCACAAAATTAATTAGTTTAACCAACTTTTGATTTTTCACGCGTAAAAAATCTTCAGAATGGTCACCTTCACTCCCAAGAGGCTCTATACTAGTTCTGAACATATGAGACTATTCAGGACTAGCAAATTCGCACCCACTACCTACAAATAGAGGTGATTTCTGCATTTTCCAAACACGAAAATTTTCTCTTCTTCTGGATACCCATTCTTACAAAATAAAATTCGAGTTGTGTGAATCCATTGCTGGTTATTGTGTTCGCTGAAAACTATAAGAATTTGTCATACCACTATTTTTGTAGTTGATATCTATTTTATCTGGGAGGAAATAATCCACAACTCAATACAGTGAGGGGATTAAATTTCTTAAGGACACACAGTGAATTTTGTGGACTCAAATTGTTTGATAATTTCATTTAATTTTCTTTATTTACAGTTTCTGGTATTATTTGAATACAACGGTGGTGACAAGCTTAAGGAATTCAATAGTTTGTTTTTTTCCCTTTCTGTATTCCTATTGTCTAAAACTTATGTATCTTCTAAGAGTTGAGTATTCTGTCTGTTTGTGACAGAAATAAGCAGTATACAAATTTATCTTATTGATTAGTATACTAAATTATCTATCTACTTGTGACAGAAAAAATGACTAACTCAAATGGAATGAATGTTGGAACGACATCTGCTATAATACCATCTACTGCATCTTCAAGTCGTTCAAATGTTGCCCCTACAATTCTACCAGCGGAAAAACCTTCAAAATTTACTAGTGTTGATTTTAAAAGGTGGCAGCAGAAGATGTTTTTCTACTTGACTACCCTAATTCTATAGAGATACATTAATGAGAATGTTCTTGTACTGGTTAAAGGAACTCCGTATGATGAAAGACTCCTAGCGACTAAACCTTGGAGGCACTCAGATTTTCTATGTAGGAACTATATTCTGAGTGTCCTGTAAGATGATCTATACTATGTGTATAGTAACATGAAGACCTTCAAGGAACTGTGGTATGCTTCGAAAAAGAAGTACAAAACTGAAGATGCCAGAATGAAAAAATTTATTGTGGCGAAGTTCCTGGACTACAAGATAGTAGACAATAAAGTTGTTGTTACCCAAGTTCAGAAGTTGTAGGTTATAAATTCATGATCTCCTTGCAGGAGGTATAATTTTATCTAATATCTGATTTGAACATACTAGATTTGTTCTTAATGCTTACACAATGTTTAATACAGGATTGGTTGTGAATGATACTTTTCAAGTGGCAACCATCATTGAAAAGTTACCCCCACTTCGGAAGGACTTCAAGAACTATTTAAAGCATAAATGCAAGGAGATGACTATTGAAGATATCATCGTAGGCTTGAGAATTGAAGAGGACAATAACG
>JAPFFP010000070.1:17059552-17085189 GCA_026153255.1 Solanum medicagineum
AAAATTAGCGCTAGTTTTCCCAAACCATTTCATATTTCATTTGCATTGTACCAGTAGTGGAAGGTGTGGGGTGTTACACTCCTTTTACTAAAACTAGTGGTGATGGCTTGTCGATCACCTCGATCTTGGCTCTGTCTACCTCCAACCCTTTCTTGGACACTTTGTGGCCTAGGACTATCCCCTCCTTAACTAAGAAATGACATTTCTCCCATTTAAGAATGAGGTTAGTCTCCTCACATCATGCTAGTACTCTGTCCAAATTCTGCAAGCAGCTCTCAAAGGATTCACCAAAGACTGAGAAGTCATCCATAAACACTTCCAGAAAGTCCTCCACCATGTCATGGAAAATAGCCATCATGCACCTTTCGCAAGTGGCTGGTGCATTGCACAAACCAAAGGGCATGCGCATGAAAGGACATGTGAAGGTTGTTTTTTCTTGGTCCTCGGGTGTAATGGTTATCTGATTGTATCCCGAGTACCCATCAAGAAAGCAATAATACTCCTGCTTAGTGAGTATGTCCAGCATCTGATCAAAGAAAGGCATCGGGTAATGGTCTTTCCTAGTGGCATCATTCAATTTTCTGTAGTCCATGCAGATTTGCCACCCCATCACCGTTCTAGTTGGAATCAGCTCATTCTTTTCATTGGTGACAACCGTTATCTCGCCCTTCTTGGAGACACATTGTACAGGGCTTACCCATTTGCTGTCTGATATGGGGAAGATGATCCCTGCATCTAACCACTTTATGACCTCTTTCTTCACTACCTCTTTCATAATTGGGTTCAGCCTCCTCTGATGTTGGGCCACTGGCTTGTGACCCTCTTCCAAGAATATTCTTTGCATGCATAGGGTTAGGCTGATGACATAGATGTCAGACATCTGCCACTTCATTACTCTCTTTCATTTCTTTAGCACCGCAACAACAACTTCTACCTGGCTGCAGTCAATGAAGCAGATAAAATTACAGGAAATGTATTATTTTCAGCAAGAAATTCATACCTGAGATGTGATGGTAACTGCTTCAACTCCAACTGAGGAGCCTCTTCAACTGAGGGTTTGGGTGGTGATTCCAACACCATGTTTAATGGTTCATTCATCTTTTTTAGCATACTAATATTGTGAGTATTTAGCACACTCTCAATTTCTCGGGTTTCAACATCATCCACTAGCCCTTGATTCAGCAATATCCTAGCTAGTGGATCTTCAATCTCAACCGAGCTCACAACAACTGTAGTGTCTATCATTGTGATAACTGCCAGATCATCATATACAGATGGTAGCTTCATAGCCTTGTACACATCGAACACTTCCACCTTATTATGGGCTCTCATGGTGAGCCTCTCTACTGCGACATCAATCAACGCTCACCCTGTAGCTAGGAATGGGCACCCAAGTATGAATGGGACCTCAGGTCCAGCTCAAAATCAAGATGACGAAGTTCACGGGGAAAATGAGAGATCCCACTTAGACTAAGACATCCTCAATAACTCCATCGGGCCTAGCCACAAACCTATCCGCTAGCTGCAACACTATGGTGGTCGGCTTTTGCCTTCCAACTCCCAGCTTCAGAAACAAAGAAGTGGACATGAGGCTTATGCTCACATCCGAATCACACAAGCCCCTAGCATTTAGACGACTCCCGATAGTTACTTGCATAGTGAAGCTTCCTGGATCTTTTAACTTCGCTGGCAAGTGTGATCTATTGAGAATTTTCGAGTTGCAAGCCTCTGTCAATGCCACAGTCTCATACTCAACCCACTTCATTTTGTTAGCAATAATGTCCTTGACATATTTGGCATATTTCAGGATTCCCTGCAAAACATCAATCAATGGTAAGTTAACCTGTACTTGTTTTAGCATGTCAATGAACTTTTGAAAGCAATCTTCCTCCCTCTTCTTCTTGAGCTTCTATGGGAACGGAGGAGAAGGTTTTGGCAATAGAGTTGCCTCATCCGTGCTTGGACTAGGATTGCCAGCCTTATTCTTCTGTGTAGCATCTTGATCATCCCCTTTTTTCTTCTTGGGAACCAATTCAGTTAAGGGCCTTCCACTCCTTGTGTTGACCGCATTTACCTGCTTTGGGTTGGGATCAGTGTTACCAGGTAGGCCTTCTTAAGGTCTGGAATTTATTGAGCTGTCTAACTGTCCCAACCACTTTTCTAAGTTCTACAGATCCTACTTGTGCCTCCGAATCTCTTCTTCTTGCCTATTCTGGTTTGCCAAGATCTGTCTCAACACCTCACTATCTGTTATGGTGTTTGGATTGGCTTGTCTCGCATGCTGCTGGGCTGGCTAATTCTGATATGCATTTCCACCCTGTTGCCTTTGCTGAGGTGGTCCAAGATTCTGCTGATTTCCACCCCATGAGAAGTTTGGGTGGTCCCTCCAGTTTGGGTTAGAAGTGTTCCCGAATCCTTGATAGCCCCCTCTATTAGCATTGCCCACAAAGTTTACTACCTCTGGATTAGCTCTTTATGATTCAGCCGTGTGGTCTCCTCCACCACAAACATTGCACCAACCAGGTTATTGTTGTTGTACCATATTGACAGGGGCTTGTTGCTGACCTACTGCTAGTGGTGCTTATTGTTGTAGACCCAAAGCTAAATTGTTAAAGTTGGTGGTCATCATGTTCTGCATAGCCGCCATTTGAGTCTGCAAGCTCATTATTGCATCAATTTCTAATACCCCAGCCTACTTCTAAACTGTCGGTCGGCTGGATCCTCCATTCCATTCCAGATTATCTTGAGCAATTCTATTGAGAAGGGCATACAATCATTATATATCTTCTCCAACGCTTGACCCCCTGCAGCTGAATCAAGATAATCTTGGTATTGGGTTCCAACCCTTCAACGAAGATATGGACCAGTACCTCGTTAGCTTGATAATGATGTGGGCAATTGATTAGAAAAGTTTTGAACCTATCCACGCTTGCGGATCAGCCACATAGTTTGAAGTAAGGTTAGTTATAGATTCTCCACCGACCTCTGCTTGAAACTCAGGATCTCACTTTTAAGTTTGGCTGTCTTGCGAGATGAGAATAATCGAGTGAGAAACTTACGAGCCAGATCATCCAGGATGCTATGGAGTTTGGTGGCTCAATCTGCAACCACCTCCGGGCTTCCCCAATAGTGAAAAGGGGAACAAAGTTATCCTCACATAATCACGATTCACCCCCGTTGGAATGAAAGTATCAGTAATCTCGAGAAAATTCTAAAGATGGACTTGTGGATCTTCATGAGGAAGCCTAGTGAACTGTTCAGTAGAGTGTAACAGTTGGATCATATTATGTTTGAGCTCCCACCTGCCACTGGGCTCAGGCTTGACAAAATAGCTAGTGACATTGGTAGTTCTCGGGATTGTTACATCCCTCACTGGCCTTAGTGTCGATGTTGCATCAGCAGCAGGTGCTAGTGGTGCAGGTGGATTGTTGTTTGCCATGTTCTCCACAACAGGGTCAACCTCCATCGTGTTATCCTCTTGCTCCCCTTGCTCTATGAGTTTAATTGGCGGTGTTTCGAACAAAACTCCTGCTCTCCTCTTGGATTGACAAAACCAAGATTCTTGATCTTCCAGCTTATTTATCAATCACCTGCACAAAAATACCGCTAAGATCAAATGTAGCGCACACCACGAAACAAGACAACTTTGAAAATCAACCAGTTCGCTTCAAATCCCCGGCAACGGTGCCAAAAACTTGTTGCTCCCCAGAACATGTAAGTGTACATGGTCTCACAAGTAATATAGTGGCCTTAATTAAAGAGCCAGGTTGTCGAACCCAAAGGATTTGAACTAAATCGGACACCAATCTCAGTTAACACGTTTATGGTGCTTGGGTAAAAAGAGATTTATGTAAGTAAGTAAAATGACTGTAAAGAACAAATTTCTACTAAGTTAATCTAAATTTTACTACAAGATATCAATTGATGACTAATTCCAAGGTTGTAACGTGTACGACTCTGTTTATCCTTAATAATGGCTATCTATGTGTGGTTTCCTGATTATTGATTCATGAGGTTTACTTTACCTGAATAGGGTTACACGCCTCTGCGAGCCTACTATTATTGACTGCCTAGCTACATCGTTGAGCGGGGATAGACAGGCCAATAAAAATGACTTACAGTTATCTTCCCCTATTAAGAACCGAGCGAGGTGTAAGGGTAGTTGTCACGAGTCTCCCTTACATGAATCTACCTAGTTTCCTAGTGTCAAACAGGCTCCCTATTCTACTGCATTCTATCTACTCCAACATCTCTCAAATCCTGAGTGAACAACTAATTTACCCCCTAGTTGATCAGGCTAAGAAGTATAGATAAAAATAGCATAGGAAAAATAGAAAGAAATCATTCATAGATATTCAAAGTTAAGTACTACACATTGTCTATGGCTACAACCTCAAAATATAGAGACTTAGCTACTCATGAACGTGGAATACATCATGAATGATGGAAAATATCAAGAACCAAAGACTAAAGATTAAACTAACCAAAATCTGTGGAAAGGAGTTCTCCGTCATCCCTACCGCAGTTTTTGCGTAAAAACAAAATGTAAACATGAAGTCTATGATAGAATAATAATAAAAATCCCATAATTAGACTTTTTCGCATCGGGTCCTCAGGTCCACGACGCAGACTCCTTGTGTTTTTGACTTTTCGCTTAATTTGCTGATTGGGATGTTTTACAAAACTTTTGCATAGGTCCGCGACGTGGACCTTGCACACTTTTCAGCTTCGCACCTTTTTCTGCACTTTTTAGCTTCCACAACCTTGTTCCAAGTTTGTCACGTGGACTTTGGTCTTTTGGCTGCTTTAACTGACTTTTATCTTCTGAATTCCAGGCTGTGTTCTTCCCTCAATTCTGGGTTTTTTCCCAATTAAAGCAAATTCCTGCAAAAACACAACCAACCAGTGCACTCGGCCCTGTGTTAGCAAAATAAGAGAAAAATACACTAAAACACCTAGACTCTATGAATTTACCCTCTGACTTGTCTTTATTTATGGGCATTATTTGTTAATTAGGCATATAAATACCCCTAAGATCATTCATTCATGTGGGGATTGTTGGGTTTAAGTAATAAATGTGAACTGAGAAATGAAGATTGAAAGGAAATGAAGATTGAAAGACAAAGAAAAATGTGAGGGAAATTAAGTAAAGAGAAATGAAGAGTCATTTCTCCCTCATCGGTAAAATAGAAAAAAAAAGTGTTGTTTTTATATTAGGAAACACTTTCTCTAATTCTTAAAGAGTCAAGTAAAGGGGACCCTCTCGCACCGTCGTCATCGTCGCTCGGCTCGACTTCTGCTTCGACAAATGATGTGATTGATTGATAAATTTTTTGGACAAAATTTATTTAACCAATCTCAAAATTTTCCTTTTTTGATTTTTTTTGAATAATAATTAATTATTACTTTGTAAATTATTTATTAATTAAATTAATTTATGGATTGTTTATTGATTAAGTTAATTTGCAAAATTAGTTAGTTTAACTAACTTTTGATTTTTGCGCGTAAAAATCATCAGAATGGTCACCTTCATTCACAAGAGACTCCATACTTGTTTTGAATAGATGAGACTGTTCAGAACAAGCAAATTCACGCCCAATACTACCTATAAATAGAGGTCATTGCTGCATTTTTCAAACATGAAAATTTTCTCTTCTTCTGCATACCCGTTCTTACAGAATAAAATTTGAGTTGTGTGAATCCATTTTTGGTTTTTGAGTTCACCGAAAACTACAAAAATTTGAGGTATCACTCTTTTTGGAGTTATTAATCTGTTTTATACTGGGAGAAAATAATTCAGAAATCTCGAATACAGTGATGGAATTGAATTTCTTAAGAACATACAGTGAATTCTATAGACTTAGATTGTTTGATAATATCGTTTAATTTTCTTTATTTACTGTTTCTGGTATTGTTTGAATACAGAGGAGATAACATGAACTTGATTTATACAATCTAGCCCATTTATGGAACTTGTACCATCTTATTAAGGACTAATTGTGGCAGGAATGGGAATCGTAAGCATGTTTATGCACATAACAAAATTACCCCTAACCGAGGATTTTCTTACACCACCTGTGCTACCTCGACCTCTACCTCGAGTCATATCTACAAAACATATTAATGTTGTTAGACAATCACTCATACAGAATCAAATTAACAAAGCAAAGGATAAGAAAATACAAAAAAGTAGAGCTATTATGTCACAGTAGTAATTAGAAGTTGAAGAAGAATCACTACAAATATCCAATAGCTTTGGTGTCTGGAATAGCCATATAGCTTACAAGTATCTCGTAGTCCATTCTTTTTGGGGACTTTGATTGTTATTATAAGCAGACCATGTAGTTCAAACTTTGACAAATGGACAAAGACAAGACAATGATTCTTAACTATGGTGTGAGGAAGTATGGATTTAATGGTTCTACCCTTAGTGGTCCTTGTTCTATTTAAGTTATAGATGAGTTTTGGATGACAAGAAAGAAGCTTATGAAACACCAAATCAAGTTCAAATGCAACAAATTAAGGATAGAAACAAAAAATATTTGAGGGCATTCTCAACGTGTCTTTGGATATGGTTGGGATCTTGAAAATTAGCAATTACTCGCCATATGAGATTTGGGCAAATCATGTGTTAGTAAGTTGGCTAGATGAGTAGAAGTATGTGTGTTCTATATATGCACATTGAGCTAACGTATTATTTTTAATATATTACAAAAAAAAAAGAAAGGAAAAAATACACAACAAAGTATAGATACAAGGGGATTCAACACTTTGGCTTGTTTCAAGAGACATTTAGACAGTCATTTGCTGCAGGGGTGTGTGGTATACAGTATCGTGCTTGTTTTCCTATGATGATCAAATTAAGCAATTTGGGTAAAAAACTTGTATCTTGTGATGACTACCCTGAGGGTATTGGTCTAGGCATACATAAGTGATGTTCTTGAGATAGGAAGTGGACTATGACTGATCAATTTATTGCAATTGATGATGGCATATCTACATAGCAAAGACAAGGTTGCTTGTGTGTCCCTTGAAAAATATGAGCATATCTAGCACAGGCACTGAGTCAAATGGCGACACTGAGGATTACATCTTATGCATTGTAGTTTCTGATCAGTGTGAACATATCGCCGAGAACATAGGTTGTTATCTTGCACGATGCAAGTTATATCTAAGCCTAGATTGTATTGGTGCAATTGATGTAATAGATGTACAAGGGGAGTTCCCAAGATATAAGCAGCAAGCATTTTTGTTTCCACTACACGTTATACAACTTGAAATACATATTCTTTTAAATGTTGTAAGCTAGTTTGAACGAGTAAAAAAATATCATCACATAAATTGAAACAATATAACGATGCAAAATTCAATTATAGCTGTCAAGTAAAAAATGACAGCTACGCAAAATTAAATTGTAGAAACCAAGAAAAATCATAGCAGTTATGCAATATTCAGCTGCAACAACGAAGAAAATAGAATATAAAAGCTACTATACCTTTGTTGTATTTATTTTGTGATTTCTC
Source organism: Solanum medicagineum (assembly GCA_026153255.1). Classification (NCBI taxonomy): domain Eukaryota; kingdom Viridiplantae; phylum Streptophyta; class Magnoliopsida; order Solanales; family Solanaceae; genus Solanum; species Solanum medicagineum. Next base: position 17,067,076 of record JAPFFP010000070.1, read on the forward strand.
ACGCTCGTAAATAATGAATGCATCTTAGATATCACTTATCTGAATGATTGTGGGAGTTGAATCTGATTCTTCTAGATGAGAAATTATCAACAACAACTCTGTTATTGCTACAACTCTTTCAAAGTTGGTGTTCCTGTGAATCTGAAAAAGAAATGATTATTTATGACATTAATAAAATATTGAACTGACAACAAGATCAGAGGTGTATAGTGATAAAATACCATAATATCCTCAAACGGAAGTCTGGAATTTTGATAACTTTTGTTTTTATAGTTGAGAACAAATGGCAACACTAGAATGCAAGTTCCAAGAGCTAGTTAGCGAAGCTATACATGAAAAGGGCTACGGTGGAAAAAAGTGAAAGCTCTTCTAATTCTTATGGCTTTTACTACCAGCCAACTACCTCCGCCTTCTCTAAATGGGTTCACTAGTTCCCATTCAAATGTCAATGATAATTGAACATTAAATGAGAACTGAGTACATTCAATGACACACTACCTCTTCTTTTAAAAAGTAAATAGCCTAAATGCTTCATCAAATCTAATATGAGGAAGAATCTATTTCAGACAGCTCAATAGGATAAGATGTGATTTTCTTTTCAATTTTTATTGTATTATTATGCATTAATAAAAGCCCCTTCCTCTACTACACATAAAATAAGATCAATCAAGAAACAAACAACTCCATCAACTATGATGGAAAAAATTTACCAAAAAAAGGTAATTATATGACAACATTGTATCATTAACCAATTCTTTTTTTGGTACGAGGAATTTATTATGAATCCACTGATTTCTGCTGCTTCCGTTATTGCTGCTGGATTGGCCGTAGGGCTTGCCTTCGGGAACGCGGACACAGGCGGTGCACATTCAGTTTCTCTTTCAAGCAGTGACTTATATTTGCATATGATTTTAATTCCCATTAGTTTTATAAATAGAATTAAACTAATTGTAAGAAATAACATATTTAAGTAAAATTTAATAATTCAAAGAGTCAAGAAGATATAAATGAACTACCCTACCCAAGCTATCTCCATAATCACGTCTCGACATTTTGAAAGAATGGAAGAATATATGGTGTAACTATAAGAGATCTGAGTTGACGTAATATCGATTAGCCACAATACTAATCATCAGATAATACTGATTAGACAGAAGAAAATGGTAAGACAAGGAAACTACGACTATCTACAATCAAACATACATCAAACAAAGTTTTTTTTTTTTTCTATAAATAATGATCTTAAGAACTCAGGAAAAACGAAGCATACTGAGAAAGAGAGAGACAGAAAGTTGGAGAATTTACTTGAACTTGATAGTTGTTTATAGGACAAATTAACAGCAAACACGTCCACGAGAAAATAAAGCTCGAGATATTTCACGATTGCAATAACATTTTTCAAAATTAAAATAAATATAAACAACAATATATCAAAATGAGTTCTAAAATCCCTAAATTCAATTTTTCAAATTAAAGAATGGAGTTATACAAACAAAAGTTACAATCATAACTCAAGGACCCAAAAAGCATAACAAAAAAAATAAAAGCATCTGGGTATAACTTGAAGAGTCTCAAGGTAATGGTAATGGTCTTCTAGAACCCTAACAGCATCTAGGTTATTATTCAACAAAGTAAAGAGTTGAGAGTTTTTCATCCCTTCCTCAACAACTACTCGAAAAAACAACTACCAGCTAACGAAAAAGGAAGAGGAAAATAAGAGAGAACTACATAAAAGGAAAAAGAAAAGAAGGAAAAATTCTTAGTCCTTTTACAAAAAATCAAAATGTTGCATCCATAAAATATATTCAAAAAAAATCCAAACAAAACTGTTATCAAAGTTGTTCCTTTACCAAATAAGACTATAGAAACTTTTTCCAAGTTCAATTCTTCAACCAGTGGCTCAAATTTGAGAAGAGAATGCAAAAGATGTTTCTACTAAAAAAAAATTACATATCAATTCTTACTAGAAGAAAACCTAGAAAAATTTTGATTTATAGAAGGAATCAAAATAATTTTAGAAGAGTACAAAAAAAGGCTCTTACAGATGAAGTAAAGATCTCTCTTGCAATGGAATTTGAGGATTCTCTAAGTCTTTCCTAAGCTTTTCTCTTAAACTTATGGATGAAGTGTTCTTACGGATGAAGTGCAAGATTTGCTAACCTTTACCCTAAAATCTATATGGGAGAGCTGAATCAACATTGTTAAAGTTTGAAAAAAAGTGAGAAATTTGTGCCCTAAATTTAAATTAATATAAATATAGCAACAAATTTTGTGATGATTATGATTTCCGTAGCCAGATTTTATTTAGAATAAAACTCAGCGACAAAATTTTTGTAGCTATAAATATAAAATTTTATACAAATATATTGAAAGACATAGTGACGTATATTCTGTTGCTAAATTCGTTGCCGATTATTAATTATACACTTTTGCTGCTAAGTCCATGAAAAATTTATGGCGCCACTTTTTCGCGCTAATTTTTAGCGACGGAACATATTTTTCGTAGGTGAATCTATCGCCGTATAATAATCTAATTTTCACTTTCTATTCTTGCAATCAAATGGCTATATCCTAGCAAATTCATTGCTATTTAGTGATGAATTACATTCCATTGCAATTTTTCATCGTTAAACATAATTTTTTTAATAGTGGTATTTTGACTTTTAAACTAGTTTGTTTGAGTTTCATTGGTAATTGTGTCTTGGAGACCTCAATATTGAATTTTGATTATTCCGTTGAGTCCGAATCGTCACTTTTAGTATGGATGCATGTCTGATTTGTGAATTTTGGGTTCCAAATGAATCCAGAGGGTCCATTTCGAGTTTTGAGAGTAGCTCATATTTCCTGATCTGGTGTAGCAAAGTTCCTTTTCCGTGTCTATGGAGAAGCCTCAACATTCGTAGACCTTATGGCCTTTGTGACTTCCGTGTTCGTGGAGTACATTTCTCCTAAACAGTGTTTTAATTTCGAAAATCGCCATTTTGAATTACTTTTCAATATCTCAATCTTTTGAAGGCGATTTTTAACGAGACTTCTTGTGGATTTCTTTAGGGTAAGTGTTTCTATCATCATTTTGATTAATTTTCATGATTTTTATCTTGATTTTGTCTTAAATTTCATGATTTTGGGTATCTAAAATTGGGGATTTTGAGTCTTTGATTTGAAAACTTTAGTTGATGATTTCTCCTTCGATTTGAACTCAATTTTAGTGAATTTTCACCCATGAACTTCTTTTCTTGCGTAATCATAATTTTAAGTCAATTTTCTAGATTCAAGAACTTGAATTTAGCCCTAATTTTGACTATTTTTACCTCTAAGCCTAATTCGTACCAATATGGGTATCAAGATTCATCTCTTGAAGCATAATATCTATTTTTGATAGCGATTAATTGATTCGGTGATCGTTCAAAGACTTGAGTTAATTAAAGTTTATTCGAGTGCAATTTTGACATCGAGTAGGGTCGCCTAACCATTTTGAAATTGAATTTGAGTTATTGGATATGTATATGTGATTATTGTCAGATTTAGAATGTTTCTTGAGTAATTGTACTGATATGATAGTATTTTGAGAAAAATGCAATATCGATTAGATTAGTATTGGAGCAAATTGTGACTCTGTTGGTAAATTGTGATATATTCTTGAGATTTGAGATACTTTGGATGTTATTGTGATAATATGAGACTTATGATACTATTTGCAAAGTTTTGTGGAATTTTTTTGGTAATTGAGATATTTTCATGAACCGTGTGTGTATCTTGGGACATATGAGGTCAGGTATCTTGGTACACTTGACTACTGGTAAAAATATGATGATCTGAGACATGATGACGATTCATGGTACCAATTGTGTCACTAATGATTTGAGACATGATGATGATTCGTGGTACCAATTGTGGCAGTAATTGTTATTGTCTTACATTTTATGATAGTTACTCACCAGTTATCACGAAACTATTATATACCTTGATTGTGTAATTAACATAAATTCATCTCAAATCACATTTGTATCACCCCTTGACTATAGTGAGGTGGCAAGGCTGAGATTCTAAGATATGGTGGATATTTTATGCATATGTTGGGATTTATGAAGTTCGGTATGATCGATATTTTCAGACATTGGAAAATTATGAAAATTTAAGATATGTTGATGCCTTATGGTATTAGATGAGACATTTTGCATGCTCCCTTCTGATCTTACGAGGGTTATTCATCTATTATCTTATTTTATTATTGTTATATATATTGACTTGTGGTATTAGCATGCACTCACATCATAAACATTCGTACCACCTTTTGACTATGCTGAGGTAGCAAATTTGAGATACTGTATCACTTTTTATAAAACCCTTTGCCTACGCCGAGATAGAAAGGGTGAGATGTACCACTTTTTGGGATATTATACTCCCTTATTATAAAATCTCTTGCCTAAACTGAGGTAGCAAGGGAGGGATTGTACTACTTTTTACACCCCTCGACCACGCTGAGGTGGCAAGGTCAAGATATTATGACACCCTTGACCATGCTCAAGTGACATGATTAAGATGTCGTGACACCCCCTTGATCATACTGAGGTGGCAAGGTTGAGATATCGTGACATCCCTTGATCACACCTAGATGACAAGGTTGAAAGGTTTCAGCAAACGCTCGGACAAGACCCCTATGTATTGTTTACATACATCACCCTTGTATTGCATCATTGACTACTATTGTTATCTATTTCTGCCCTTATATATATATATATTGAAAAATCAACTAATAAAATTGCATATGAGAAAATTAAAAATGGACAAGGAATGGAATATGATAGAGAGATGGGGTATGAGTTTTTGGCGTGTAGGAAAGATAGAGAAAAGAGAGATATCAATATGTTAGTGATTAAATTTGATAAAAATTTAAAAATCTTGGTCCATTTTGATAATATACTTGGATTAGTTATACTTTTAAGTAATTATCTCATTTTTATAAATGTTGTCGATATTTTATCCTAATTTAACTAGGAACTAAAGATTGAACAATATATACTTTTATCACAGGGTAAAAGTTCTGTGAAAAATTCCAACAATCAAACACAAAGCTATGCTTGCTGAGTTCAAGCTTGGGAGCCCACTACACCAGCCATGTACGAATCCAACAAGCCAAGGAAGCTCATTTGTTCAAACAATGTCATTTATATTATTTTTAATGGCATATTCCCCTTATCTCATTTTAATTGAATTTGTAAAATAATGCATACATATTAAGAAAAATATTTAAAGAAAAAAATTACATCATACTTTCCACTATTGCATTTTGTAAAATTATAAATATGTAATGTAATTTATGTCCTAAAAAATATAATAGTTCAATTAATGAAAGGGCAAATATGGAAAAAGTTTCAAACATTCACCTTAAACTTTGAACAATGCAAATATTTTGAACCTTGAAAAAAGGCTCAAAAATTCAAATTATATGAGACGGAGGGATTCTAAATTATTCATTTGAAATAAATACTACTCATTTTGTCCATTTTATGTAACATTCTTCTCTTTTTAGTTCATTCTAAACAAATGTCACCTTACTATAACTAAAAATAATTTAACTTTAAATTTTTCGTTTTATCTATAAAATGATTTAAATATTTAAAAATTATCAAATAGTGCCACCTAAAATGGTAGGAAAAGTATACTAAAAACTTTCAGATGACACCCCCGACATAGGATGGATCCGCTCCCGTGCATACATGTGTATCTATGCAAAACAAGGAAAAGTCATAGAGTTCTACAGGTTATCATACGTGGTAGGCCGAACCTTATCACAATATTTTTTGCATATACTAGGTTAGATAACCTCATGTACATATACACTTGTTTTTTATTATGAAAAAGTAAACACGTTTAATTTCCCAAAAGATGTTGCATAATAAACTACAAATAGAGGTTTATTTTAGAGGGCTAATATTAGTTTTTCCCATATCAGAGGGTAAAAGCAAGAAACTACTTATCCACTACTCAACATTACTTCGTAAATATCGCTTTTACAATGGATGTTTTGCCTAATAGAACGGAGCCATTACTCATAAAATTAGAAAAAGAAATAAAAATGGAAAATTTAAACATGATGGGAATGAGGATGAAGCCCTTAACGTCCCTTCAAGGCTTATTATTCTCCTCTCCATCATCATCTCATCACCATACGTTTCATAAAAAGAAGAATGACCAATTCCCCATTGGCCGCAGGCACCATCACGAGTCGTCGGAGACTGATGGAGGAAAATGGTAACGGGAAAGTTAATATTTGGCATCACCAGCATCGAAGAATAACGTCATCAGCTAATTCCCCAATGAGACCAGGAAGATACCTTAGCCGTTGGATTTTTGGTGCATTAATGTTACTTATATTTTTCACCGTGTTTGTGAAGATTATTCTCATACACATATTTGTTAGAGTCAATGTCACCATGACTTCCCATGATTTCTTGCAACTTCCACGTCACCTCATGCATGCACAGGTTCATTGTGTTTCACTATTAATATTTGACCTCGAGAACTAGGAAGGATATTTGTACTAATCATAGCTTCTCCTGGATCATGTGTTCCAGAATAGTGAAATTTGGGCAAACCGCGGAAGCGAGAAATATTACAAATGCATGGATCGATCAAGTATGTATACTTAAAAACACTGGAGTATTAAGTGTTTGCCATGAATTAAGTGCACACTTTTTTTTTCGCAGGAGACAAAAGTATGAGCAATGGTTATATTCTACTTCATGCAAATGGAGGACTTAATCAAATGAGAAGCGGGGTAAGACTTTATTAAATACTAGTTTTTTGGTTTAATTTTGTGAGTAGTTTCTGTTGGACGACATATACCATCTTCAGAAGGATTCTACATGAGCAGGCAACTCCAGTAGACGCGTGTGTGAGGGAGACTCTCTAGTAATTGTACTATGTTTTTTTTGTTTGAATTGGATCAAATATGTGAAAATGAATAATTGCTCATCATAATTTGACGCAGATAAGCGATATGGTAGCAGTGGCAAAACTAATGAATGCTAGCTTGGTGCTTCCTATGTTAGATCACAATTCCTTTTGGACAGATCCTAGGTGCAAATAAATACACATTGATTCTCCTGGTATTTAATTACTTGAATTAAAGTTGGAAAAAAAGAAAGAAAAAGAAATGCATCTTATGTCATCAATTTTAATAATTAGTTAATTCTGTTTTTACGTACAGTGAATTCAAAGAAATCTTTGACTGGCAACATTTCAGAAAATCTTTGGAAGATGATATTGACGTATTGGAGTCTCTTCCTCCAAGTGTTGCAAATGTGAAACCTTTCATGAAGGCACCTGTTTCTTGGTCAAAGGCATGTTTAGTTTCTTCATATCTCCAAATTAGTTTGGCTGATCGTATCTAAATTTTTGTTTGTTAATTTTGTGCAGACCAGTTACTACACTAGAGACATGCTGAAGCTATTGAAGAGACACAAAGTAATAGAATTTACTCATACTGATTCGCGACTCGCTAACAATGGCTTTCCATATTCAATCCAAAAACTCAGATGCCATGCCATGTATGAAGCGATTCGTTTTACTGAGAAAATTGAACAACTTGGAAAAACGTTAGTAAATAGACTCAAGGAAACTGGTGAACCATATATTGCTCTCCATTTAAGGTACAAATTTAATAAAACTTTAATTTGTCTTACTACTAATCGTTGTTCTAGAAATTGAGGTACATACACTTATGACAGATATGAGGAAGATATGCTGGCTTTCACAGGCTGCAATCACAATCTTACCCGAAAGGAAGCAGAGGGGCTTCGAAAATTAAGGTACAAAACTAAGCATTGGAAAGAGAAAAGGATAAATGGGACTGAAAAGCGGCTTCTTGGGCTTTGTCCTATGACGCCGCGAGAGGCTGCCATTTTTCTACAGGCAATGGAATTTCCATCCAAAACTAAGATCTGCATAGTCGCGGGAGATACTTTTGGAGAAAATGGATTAAAGGCTCTTAAAGAAATGTATCCAAATATATATTACCATTCCAATTTGGCTACAGAGCAAGAGTTGAAACCTTTTATGCAAAGGCATAATCAGCTTGCTGCATTAGATTATATTTTAGCTCTTCATGCTGATGTTTTCTTCTACACCTATGACGGGAATATGGCTAAAGCAGTTCGTGGCCACCGCCTATTCCAAGGCTTTCGGAAGACCATCAATCCTGACAAGTAAGTGAAGGGGCATCAGTGTGCACTTTTTCTAGCATTTGCTTTATTTTACTAGTTGTGTTCACTTGTTTGTTTGACATGTTGGGACTTGTTTCAGGCAAAATTTTGTTAGACTTATCGATGAACTGGATAACAAGAAGCTAACTTGGAAAGAATTTGCAACTCAAGTCAGGGGCTTACATGTAAACAGGACAGGAGTACCAAATGCTAGAGTTGTTGGGCTTTCACCAAAACTGGAGGAAAATTTCTATGCAAATCCTTTCCCTGGCTGTATTTGTCTCAGACCAAAACAGAAGAGCAGATGATTGGGACGTATCGAAAACAGTTCCTAATTCCTTGTAACGCTTCCAAAGTCTAAATCCTCAGAAGCAAAAGGAAATATGTAGAGTGAGTAAGATTCTCACTTGCCATACGCCTGCTGCACAGAGCCAACATATATAATTCAACTTTTGAAATTGAAAGATTATGGGTCAGAATTTTATATTTGTTGACATATCAGTAATGTATATCTATCCATACTCTACGTCAAAAATACTGTTGAGTTGAACCATAAATTGTAAGGTCCATCTGTCTGCCTTTGCAAGTCAGAGCCAGACCAGTTCAGATCGTTTGTATATAATCTTCAGCTTGCCAGTTCTTTCATTAATTGTGTATCTATAAATGGAAAATCAGTAAATCAACAGACTGATTCTTACACAAATCAACTTTATATCTCAACCATAAGATTAATGGTTGACAAAAAAAATCGAATATTTTTAAAAGTGAATTTTGAATAACAAGACAAATTCCGTCAAAATCATTTACCTACTTCTTCAATTAGTCTGCTTTCCTTTTTCTTCGAAACATCATCCAGTAGTTTTCTTTTCTTCAGACTGAAGTGATGCATTTGCTCTAAAATCTAGTTTTCAAATTAACTGAAATCACAATTAGAGCAAAACATGAAAGACCCGACAACCTAGAAGTTAAGACGACATCAGCTGTGTGGTTGTTGAAGTTTTGTCTTGTTGGCGGATTTGCAGAGAGAATATGAGCATTTGATTTTTACAAAACTCAAGTTTTCATCTCTTGCTATATTGAATATGTATAATCATTTTATATGCATCCTATTTTTGCAAATAAGACGAATCTTCGTGGGACTTGAAAAATAATTCAATTAAAGAATTAGAATTATAGTCGCCACCAAATGTTTGGATGATTAAAAAACTAATTGATTATTTACAAAAATATCTATGAAACTAATAGATCCTAAGTAAGGGTTTAAGTTATTCTAAAGGGACGGTATTAGCACAACTCAGAATTCTCAACCTTTTTGGTCCCAACTGAGTTTATTTTTTAATTGAGGAGAAGAAACATATTGTACAAGTACAATAAATATGAAATATACACAAAGAATAAAGTGCCCGTAATGGATTAATATGAATAAACAAAAAAATATTTGTAATTCTTTCGAATATTTTCCTTGGGAAGCAATTCTTGGTACTTGTAAAGACACTTGTAAAAGTGCTAGTAATGGATTAATATGAGTCAAATAAATGAAAGAAAATAAGAACTTAAAAACAAAACTATAACGATCTGGCCCCCCCTCGTCATGGATAAGTCAATAAGGAAGAAAATTAAGCTAGAAAACTTCCAGTATCACTTGAAAATTTTCAGGCTAGGCCAGATTTGGAAGAAATTTGAGTCGGATAAGGTCCAGGCAATCTGGTAACAGAATGAGCTGTAATGTGCGGTAAATTTATCAAAATGCCCCTAAAAAGAAATCGTGTGCATAACGCGTCTTCCCCAGCTCAGATGAAAAATCCAAGACTGGATTTGCGATCAACACAAAAAATTAGGCGGGCAAGTGGCCTCTACCTGATTTTAGAGTAACCGGGTCAAAAAATAATTTTTTACAATAAAACACAAACTAGTGAGGGTGCGCGACATCGCGAACCAACACTTAGTTTAATTAGAAAGCTCGTTTAGAGTAGTTTCGATGAAAATTATCAAAAAAATACACGGTCAGTGTCGTGGACCTTGCGTCTTAAAACTGACTTTTTTTCGAACTTCGTAAGGGGCATCCTAGACCTTTTCAAACCCCTCCTAGCCTTAATATATGACCAAAATACGTCATTTTAAGCGTAAAAAGGATTTATAACTCATTCTTAGGCCGTTCTAAAACTCTGAAAAAGATCAAGGGCTAAAAGAAAAGAGAGAAGAGCAAGGAGTTGAAGATTGCAAGTCAAATTCATGCCAAATTGATTGTCTACCTTCATTCCAGGTATGTAAGGCTACACGAAAGTATGAGATTGTTCCCCCATGTGCCCTATAGATGGTTATAGATGAGTTGAGAGTCCATGAGTCTCCATATATGTTTCTGGAAATACTTTCTTAATTGTTTTCTTGAAAATTGTATCTATTACATGTATTTTCATATGTTGATGACCATCATAAACTTGTTTTTCTTGATTGAATACTTTTCATGAGATATTGTATAAACCCTATATGTTAACTTTTGAAAGCATGCATGAATGAACCTAGGGATAGAGTCTAGAGCCTTAACGTGAGTATGTTAATAGAAATCTTGATGTGAGTATGAGGTTGAGTTAGTTGAGCTTGATGATCCTATGTGTCTTTATAATTGAGTTCTCGAGTCTTGTCTAAATGACTTCTTCTAAATGATGCTCTAAGTCTTTGAGTTCTTAAATGAGAATTGAGTTAATTAAGATAGGTTAAAATCCCTGAAATCAATAGAAGATATAGAGTTTGAGTTAATGAGATATTGACAGTCTCTACGAGGCTAATTTGAGATAATTGAATTGAGATGAGGAGTCTTATGAGCATTGAGTCTTGGGAGGAGTATCGAGTACCGAAATAAGTAAGAGCAAGAGCAAGTCCAACTCGCACTCATTAACTACGTTGCCAAGCGTAGGAGTGGACTAAGTCCGTTAGAGTCAGAAAAGTCCTTATCTTGAAGGCTAGGTCCTTTAGAGTAGGGCTAAGTCTGTTAAAGTCGGAAAAGTTCTCATTCTATGGATTAAGTCCATTAGAGTCAAATAGGTCCTCACCTTATTGTCCTGAAACAACAGAACTTAATCAGTTGATCTTCCAGATTCCTTGTGGATCATATTCGTTCCTTATTTAGCAAGTACGGAGCGGTTGTGGCAACATCAACGGGATTGTTGTACAACCCCTGGCTCATAAATGGTTGTTTTCGGTTAAGAGAAACTCTCATAAAGTTCTTAAACTGAGTACTTTGAGTCGAGATGAGATGTGATGAGATGATTTGAGTTGAGTTCCTTTGAAATGAGTCCCTCTGAGATGAGCCTAATTTGATTGATGAGTTAGTTGGTTGATGGGTCACTTGTCTACTCTTTATTCTTGCTTTAGATAGACATTTGACATGATGATTTTTACTATCCTTGATGTTGATTGTTGTTTCTATATTATCTACCTATTTCAGTTTCATTCAACTATTTTACATACCAGTACATTCCATGTACTGACGTCCCCCTCTGGGAATGTATCGTTTCATAATGTAGATACAAGATTTGGAGATCGTCAATGGGCGCATCGTTGAGGATTTGAGACGTTTAGCTGATTGGTGAGCCTCCCCTACTTCGGAGGATTCGTTATATTTATTTTATCTTGCTTTAGAGTTAGATAGTTATTAGTTTTATTTTGATTGAGGTAGTCATGGGTCTGTCATTGGAACCACCTAATAGTCATAGAGGCTTCATAAACTAGAGTCGAATGTTGATGTTAAGACCTGTTGAACTAGCTTCTTTGTACTAGCCTTTCCATTTATGATATTCTTTTGAGACTACATGAGATGTGCCTATTTACTTCTTTATGTCTTTCGCTGGTTAGTAGAGTTTATTGATTGAATGGATGTTATAAGGCCAAGTGGTTCGCTTGGAGAGTAGCAATAGTCTCCGAGTGCCGATTACATCTAGAGCAACCTCCCGGGGCGTGAAAAACTTGGTATCAGAGCACAAAGTTCAAGTGTCCTAGGAAGCCTATGAAGAGTCTAGTAGAGTCTTGTTTATGGGTGTGTTGTGCACCACACTTTATAAGCAAGAGGCTATAGGACATTAGGAATTGTTACACTTCTTTCATGATTTGAATCGTGCGATAGAGCTATTCTCTAAGAAACCTATGATGATTCGTGCGTTGCTCTAAACCTTTCAATTATGCCTCTTCTATAAAATGATAGAGACAGTAATGTTCAAGCTCTTACCGATGATATCCCCTGTGATAAAATAATCAGAATGGTAGAGAGACTGCACCAGGCTTGAGAGAAGTCGACTAGTATGTTAAGTTGATTGACTAGAAAGAGTGCACTATTGCTCATATGAATCATGCATTTAAGTTAGCTCTAGATTTACCGAGACCCTCTTATTCAAAACTTGCTTCTGATGTTACCCATAAGAAAGAAACTTACGTCTCTAAGGAGTTTAATGTTACCACCTAAGAATAAGATGTGAGGTCTAATACCACCCTCAGTATAGCTGTCATTCCAGAGCTAGAATGATGACGATAGAAGGAAAAGGACGAGATAGTGAGAGTAATAGTTGATTGGGGTTTGTAATAAGAGATATATATCTATTAGGTAAGCAATGAGATAACGAGTCGATTGCCATAAGTTTGATGAAAAAGTGATGAGTAGCCTATGATTGTTATGATGAGGTATAGATAGACAGAAACACAAATAGATAGATAGATAAATAGATAGACAGACAGACAGACAGACAGACAGACAGACAGATAGATAGATAGTTAGATAGATAGATAGATAGATAGATAGATAGATAGATAGATAGATGGAGAGAGACATACATGGCGAGTTATACATATATATATATAGAGAGATAGAGAGAGACAGAGAGAGAGAGAGAGAGAGAGAGAGAGAGAGTTATTGTCAGGATGTGATAGAGTGTGCTGAAACTAGAAGGAAGTTATGTCGATGTGTTATAGTTAGGGGTGTTCATGGTTCGGTTTGGATCAGTTATTAGTTAAAACATAACCAAACCAATATAATCGGTTTTTAAATTCCTAAAACCAAACCAAACCAAACCAAATAAAAAAATAATCGTCGGGTTGGTTATTGTCGATTTGGATTGGTTTGATTTATTTTTTGGTTATTTTTTCTGTTTGAAAGTAATATGTTTGTTCAGGGCATACACATAACGATAAACACAAACACCTAGTACATGAATAATCCACAAAATGCTACTGTGGATTCTATTAAGCAATAGTGCTAGAGTTATTATTATACAAACAAAGTGATTTAGTTAAGCAATACTAAAGTTATTATACACGAATAAAGTGATTTAATTGAACAATACTAAAGTCATTATACACCAAAGATCAAATCTTCATAAAAAAAATCAAGCTCAACAACCAAATAACTACCCGGGGAAGGTGCTACAAGAAAATCATATTCCAAAATACTAACAAACGTATTTTCAAATATAAATGGTAAGTCAAAGATTTAAATTAATTAAAATATAAAAAAATATTGATATATTATTTGTGAATACTATATAAACAATTATAAAATTTTTATGTATAATTATTTGGTTCGATTTGGTTATTTTGCAGATTCTTTTTAGTAAAACCAAAACCAAATCAAATAGTATCGGTTTTCAAAACAGAAAAAACTAAACCTAACCAAATCAAATCAAAGATCATATTTTTTAATCGATTTGGTTTGGATTGCGGTTCCGTTTGGTTGTTTAACCATAACCATGAACAACCCTAGTTATAGTATTCATACTATTGAGGGTGAAGTGTAGATGTTGAATAGGGGAAAATAGTGTTGTAATGTGATAGATCTGAATTAGGCTTATGAATTTTAAGTGAGAGCTCATAAGATTCATTGAGTTATGAGCCTTAGTCAGATAAGAAGATATGACTCAATAGGTAAGTAGTACTGAATTATAAGGAAAGTGATGCTATGAGCAGAGTACAAGTGCCTCTTAGGTAAGATGAGTGAACCGAGGATAGATCAATAGATAAGAAGAGACTTGAGATGTGTACCCATGATTGTGTAAAGATGTGTGAATTTCTAAGCTGTGACTGCTATAAGAATCTAGATAGTATATTTGAGTTGTCAATCTGGAGTAGGCTGAGGTAAGTATTCCTTGTCATCCCAAGGAACTAAGTTGATTGAGACGTATAGATAGACGATGATGAGTTTTTCCCTTATATTCTATGTCTCATACAAATGAGTTTATGAGAGCACAAAAGTTGAGCATTAGCAGGCAAAATAAGAGGTTAGATAGTAAGAGTTGTGGAAAGTCGTTATGTACGCCATTAAGATTAACAAATATAGAGAGAGATTTCCATAGAGACAAGACGAAGCTGAGAGTGGTATCTTTGAAGAAAGTCTAAATGGCTAATTTATTTATGAGACTACATAATGATAGAAGAGTTTAATACGCCTATTCTTGTAAATAGTGAATCCTCGATCGTGTGACTGTATATGCCTATAGCCTAGTAGAGGGAATTGATTCGCAAAACTTCAGAGATGACCCTTTGAGCTAAGGGGGAGATGGTGATAGATCAAAGTAGATTTTGAGTGTTCGATGGTGATAGGTTGATTTGGGTGAGGCATTAATTTTTGCCACCTCGTATATTCCTTATACTTCAGTGAAGATGATACTCTATTCCCCATCTGGTATATAATTGCCAGGTCCATGGCCTAGTCAAATATACCACTTATTGATTATTATTCATATTGAATTGTGAGAATGCAAAGCGATGAATTCATTCATTAACTTTGATTTTACCCCATGGATCTAAGAGTTTTCAGTCCTATGTTGAATGAGATATGAACTGAGTTTTACACTACATATAGTTCTGTGAACTTAAAATGAGTTTTGATAGATGAGGGAGATTATACTTCATTTTGAATGTCCTCAGATGAGATTTCTCGATCGAGTCGTGCTAATGATCATTCGTTCCAAGTTCTTTGAGTGATCCTGTCTTCCCCATGTATTGATAGAAATGTCGATGATAGTAGAGTAGTGATGGTTGAAGGGAGAGAGTGGGAGTTCTTCATTCTAATGCTATCTTACGCATGCACTAACTTTCAGCTTGTTATGCCATTTTTGATGGTAGGATGTAGTCATAATGAGTTCCCCTTGGTCCAAATAGTGATATTGATAGTAGTAGATGGAGAATGAGGGTATATAAGGAGGAGGGAATGTATCCTTATTGTGACATTGGTGTCATACTTGTGTCATGTAGGGGTAGGGATAGGGAGGAGGAGAGAGATGAGACTTTATTACGTGCAACAGATAGGTAAGAGTATGTTGGTGTGTATTTGAGTGGGAGTTCATTGAATGGTGGAGGTAGAAGTGCTCAGTAGGCTTGAAAATACTAAGACAGAGTTGCAATGGTTAGAGTGATAGGCTTGAACGCGTGGTTGTTATTATATGAGTATTGATGACAGACTATCGAAGACTTCATGATAGTAAAGTAGTGAAGAGGATTAGTGATCTTTTAATGAAAAACCCATATGGAAGTATAAAGCTAAGTATTGAGGATTAGCTTTGTATGAATATGATAATCTTAAGGGTACACCTTGAGGCTCAAAAGTAGGCTTGAATGGAATAAGAGGATGTGGATAAGTAGAGAGTTAAATAGGAGCTATAAGCTTAAGTTGATAGAGTAGAGTGTCATGAAGAGGAGCACAATTGAGATGAGGTGCTAAGCTTTAGAGTTGTACATAGAGTCTTATATATCGATGGCCCCATTCTCGATTAGAGTTTATACTTTCCTTCCTGAGTTCGAAGGACTGATTGTCGAAGTATTTAAATAATTCGAATTGATTGAGTTTCGACATTCCATTTTTGCTTGATGGTGAAAATGTCTAAAAGAGAATCTCTACTCTTGATATGAACTGATTTGTCTATTTTGAGTTACTTGCGACTGTCTAGATTGGTTGATTGAGTATTGAAAGGAGTCTTGATCGTTATTCGTGCCTGATGATAAGAATGTTGAAGGTAATGTCCTTACCCTTAACTAAATTGATTGTCTTTTCTTGAATTGATTGTCTATTCTTGAGTCTGAATAGAAATTGTTGATAGTGATGAGGAGTCGAAAGAGTGATTGATAGATGTGAATGTTGAGATGATTTTTGAGTCTATTCGTGCCTTGATATCCACCTTTACTCATCATTCGAGGACGAATGATCCCAAGGGATAGATGATGTAACGCTCGGTAAAATTACCAAAATGCCCCTAGAATGGAATCGTGTGCATAACGCATCTTCCCAAGCTCGGATGGAAAATTTGAGATCGGATTTGTGAGCAGCATAAAACACTAGGTGAGAAAGTGGCCTCGACTCGATTTTAGAGTCACCGGGTCAAAAACAAATTCACAATAAAACGCAAACCAGTGAGGGTGCGTGATGGGGCCGCGATACGCCCCCATCGCAGACTAACACTTAGTTTGATTAGAAATCTTGTTCAGAGAAGGTTCGACGAAAAATACGAAAAAATATACGGTTCACATCGCAGACCCACGTCCTGAAACTGATTTTTTTTAATTTCATGAGGGGCATCCTAGACCTTTCCAAACTCCTCCTAGTCTTAATATATGATCAAAATAGGCCGTTTTAAGCGTAAAAAGGGTTTATAACCCATTCTCAGGCTATTCAAAATTTATGAAAAAGACATAAGGCTAAAAGAGAAGAGAGAAGAGTAAGGAGTTGAAGATTACAAGTCGAATTCGTGCCAAATTGATTGTCTACCTTGATTCCAGGTATGTAAGGCTAAACGAAAGCATGGGCTTCTTATCCCATGTGCCCCATAGATGGTCATAGATGAGTTGAGAGTCCATGAGTCCCCATACATATTTCTTAAAATACTTTCTTGATTGTTTTCTTGAAAATTGTATCTATTTAATGTATTTTCATATGTTGATGATCATCATAAATTTTTTTTTCTTGAATTGAATACTGTTCATGAGATATTGTATAAACCCTATATGTTAACTTTTGAAAGCATGCATAAATGAACCTAGGGATGGACTCTAGGGCCTTGACATGAGTATGTTGATGGAAATCTTGATGTGAGTATGAGATTGAGTTAGTTGAGCTTGATGAACCTATGAGTCTTTATAATTGAGTTCTCGAGTCTTGTCCAAATGACTTCTTCTAAATGATGCTCTGAGGCTTTGAGTTCTTAAATGAGAATTAAGTTAATTAAGATGAGTTAAAGTTCCTCAAATCAATATAGGATGAGTTTGAGTTAATGAGATATTGAGAATCTCTACGAGGCTAATTTGAGATAATTGAATTGAGATGAAGAGTCATATGAGCATTGAGTCTTGGGAGAAATATCGAGCACCGAAATGAGTAAGAGCAAGAGCAAGATCAACTCCAACTCGCACTTATTAACTACATCGCCAAGCATAGGAGTGGACTAAGCCTGTTAGAGTCGGAAAAGTCCCTATCTTGAGGGATGATTCCTTTAGAGTCGGACAAGTTCTCACTCGAGGGCTAAGTCTATTAGATTCATACAAGTTCTCATTCTATGGATTAAGTCCGTTAGAGTCGGACAGGTCCTCACCTTATTATCCTGAAATAATAGGACTTGATAAGTTGATCATCATCTAGATTCCTTGTGGATCATATTTGTTCCTTACCTGGCAAGTACGGAGCGGTTGTGGCAACATCAGTGGGATTATTGTACAACCCTTGGCTCATAAATGATTGTTGTCGGTTAAGAGAAACTCCTAGAAAGTTCCCAAACTGAGTAAAATGAGTCCCTCTGAGATGAGTTTGATTTGATTGATGAGTTGATTGGTTGATGGGTCACTTGTCTACTCTTTATTTTTTGCTTTAGATAGACATTTGACATGATGATTTTTACTATCCTTGATGTTGATTGTTGCTTCTATATTATTCTACCTG
>JAPFFP010000070.1:17085289-17110073 GCA_026153255.1 Solanum medicagineum
GCCTCATCAACAGGGCTTTATTCCGAGCGGTCTTGGCCTGGTACATGTCCTCCAACTTCTTCCAGAGGGCATATGCGTCTGTTTCTTGTGCAACATGGTGGAAGACACTATGATCAATCCATTGACGAATTTGACCTATAGTTTTTCGATTTGATTTTTTCCATTCTGACTCCTTGGCGGGATCAGGATTTTCAACTTTCAATTTGATAGGATCAAAAATCTTTATAGCTCAGGTGATCTTCCATCTGAGGTCTCCACAACGTGTAGTTGGTTGCAGTGAGCATAACCATGGCTCCGAAAGATGATGTTGACTCTTCTATGGTCATTATCACCTTGCAATAGCTTAATTCATCAAAATGAGGTCGGATCTTGAAAAATGGAGCTCACCATTACGTCCGAAATGGTCAAAAAGGTGGAATTGACACTTCGAGGCCAAAATTCCACTATTTGGGTAGAACAACAATTTTGAAAAACTTTAGGGATCAAACTATAATTTTAGAACGATTAGGGGTCAATCTATAATTTCAGAAAGCTCAGGGGCCAATCTGATATTTCCTAAAAATTGAGGGACCAAATTGATATTTCAGATAACTTGAGGGGTCAATTTGTAATTTTTAAACTATTGCAGATTCCGGCTATGAACAGTATTTCTGGTCGACTTCTTCGTCGTTCTCCGATGAACAGTGTCGCCGTCTCCGGCAGAACTCCGGTGAACAGTATCTCCATCACCGACAAAACTTCGACAGAGTTGACCGAAGTTTGACTGCGATTTCTGGACTCGTTTGAACTCCGATTAGGTCGCAATTTGGTGAGTTGGACTCCGTTTGACGAGAAGAATCCAATGGTGCAGTCAGAATTCGATTTCGAACAAAGCTCAGAAAACCCAAATTCGGCCTGTCACCTAAAAAACTCGACCAACGCTTCTAACTTGGCTCTGATACAACTTGTTGTAACCCAAGGGAACAATTGGACGTTGGTAAATGCAAATTTGAGAGAAAAAATTCTTCTATTACTCACAAGAATAGATTACAAAACAACTCTCAAACTCACACTTTACTTCACTCTTGTCTTTGTGTTTTTCTTTTTTTGGTGTATAACAAATGAGAATTTGCACCTTTATTTATAGTTGATTTTAGAGTTCTTCTGCAGGTGTGAACAAAAAGTCTTCATCTTAAAAAACGGTGGCTGGACGGTGGATTATGGCGGCTTGTTTGGTGGCTTGGTGGCTGCAAGATTTTGACGAAGATATGGTCCAAGATCTTCAAAGATGTGGTGGCTGGACTTCTTTACTCACGCAGTCTCTTCGATCTTGGATATCTTGAGAAGCTCAATCTGGCTTATAATGACCTACACTTGGTTCCAATACCAACAGAATTTTATAAGCTCACAAACTTGACATACCCTGAATTTGTCATTTGCTAGTTTTGATGGGCAAATTCCAATGGAATTGTCCAGATTTACAAAGCTAGTAATTCTTGACCTTTCTTCATATATTGAATATGTAGATTATCTTTCCTATTTTTTAAAGCTAGAGAGCCCGGATTTGAAGACAATTGTTGAAAACCTAGCAAATATTAGAGAACTTTACCTTGATCGAGTGAGTATTTCATTGGAGGGGAGTGAGTGGTGCTTCGTGTTATCTTCATATCTACCTTAATTGAGAGTCTTGTCACTGAGAGACGAAAATTTCAAGCTCTCTTGATCCAGTCCTTTTAAATCTTTCTTTCTTTCAATCATTAATCTCGATGACAACAACTGGTCCACTATAGTTCCCGATTTTCTGGCAAATTTCACAAATTTGACAGCCTTAAGTGTCACGAGGTGCAACTTCTTTGGTCCATTTCCCAGTAAAATCTTTCAAGTACTAACTCTACAGCAACTTTATTTATCTTTCTATGAAAAACTTACAAGAACTTTACCTGAATTTCCACATAAAAGTGCATTAAGGAAGTTGAGGCTTGGAGGAACAAGCTTCACTGGTTTCCTTCCAAATTGAATTTCTAACCTTCCAAGTTTAACCATGCTTTACTTATTTGAGTGCAATTTTGGGTGGACCTATTCCATCGACAATGGCAAATATAACGAACTTATGTCAAACAATAACTTTACTGGCTTGATTCCGTTGTTTCATGAGGCTAAGAAGCTTAGTTGCTTTGATATTTCTAATTACAATGGTCCGCTTTCTAATACCTCGATGTCTATTCCCAAAGGCTAACCATATTCGAATGTTGAATTTAGGGAGAAACAAACTAAGTGGCATTATTCCTGATACATTTTTGTCCAAGTGCAGTTTGGAAACTTTAGATGTCACTAGAAATAAAGATCCCTGGAAAGATGTGAGTTTCTGGAAGTTCTTGACAATGGAAACAATAAGATAAGAGATACATGGTCAGTTATGTTGAAAAAATAACCCAATTTGCACATCCTAATCCTAAGGTTGAACAAGTTTTATGGAGATCTCCAGTGTCATAGAGCTAATTATACATGGACAAAGCTTCAAATTGTGGATATTGCTTCCAACAGTTCCAATAAGAGATATTGCTTCCAATAGTTTCAGGATAGCACAACCCCACTACTTGCAATGCAGGTTCTGTTTTATAAACTTTCTCCACAGCTGCACAAAAGTCTTCTTCTTATGTTCTGCGGCTTTTGTTGATGTTTTTGGATAATGCTCGATGAAATTTGAATTACTTTTGAAGTGAGCGATCTACTTGATTGTAGTATGATATTTACATGTATACAAATAGTTATTTATCATTTTTAAATTTTGTACTTATAGATTTTAAAGATTGAAGTTTCAAACTAGGATAAAAGTTTAGAAGAAGATGCACAAAATTGTTATTAGTTTGCTAGAGCTATTATGCAAAACTTGGCATCATAGTCTAACTCGAATGTTAGAAGAGTTTTTTTAAGAAAATATTTGAAACTTATTAACATCATGGGATATAACCATTTCATTATAATTAATCGCACTCGTTATCTCTATCTTCTTATTGTCTCTCCATATCTTGATTATTGTATCTAGAGTTTCAAAAGAAATTAGTATTTATTGATGACCCTTTATTCGTGTGATATCCTTTGCTCTTGGACAATTGGTGATTAATCTAGAATTAGAAATGTCGCTCGTCTCTAAAGAATATTTTAGGTCCAAAAATGTCACTCATCTCTAATAAATAATAATCTAAGACTAGAAATGATATGCTTGTCTCTAAAACTAAGCAAGGACCAGGTCATTCTCGTCTCTAAAGACATTCAAGGACCAGGTTGTTCTCGACTCTAAAGCTAATTAAAGACCAGGTTGTTCTTGTGTCTTAAACTAATTAAGGACCAGGACGGTCTAGTCTCTAAAGATTATTAGGAACAAGTTGTTGATGGTAGCTAAAAAGGTCTAACCACCTAAAACTATGACATTCTCAAGACCATTTAACGGCCACTTATGCAGTCTCTAAAAGGATTTTAGCTACCTTATTTTCCCTCGTCTCTAAAAAGCATTTAACGATCAATTGTTCTCCTTTGTCATTACTCACTTTAGCGCAAGAGGCTGTTACGATGGGTGATGACCAGCTTTTTTAGGTCTCAATTGCTTATTTGGGACTGGATTCAGACTTTTTAGGACCAAATTTCCAATCCTTTTGTTTTTCTTGTAATGCTGAATTTTTTATGTATCACGAGCTGCTTTCAATGTATCCTGAAGCGGCGTCTTTCAAGGGATTGATAAATTAAAAAAGGGTAGGAATAAAATGAAATTTGCTCCTCCCACAATGAAATTTATGTAAGTTACACAAAAACAAACTAAAATTCTATTTATAAAGTTTGAGAATTTATTTTCATTTTCCACTAAAATTCAAACTTCCTTAAAAATCTGGAAATTTCGTCAAGGTTTCATTGGGCAGTGCGCCAACACTAGTACTTCAAGAGTTTGGTCCTAGCAGCCACACTCTGCCAATCTATGCCTAGTTGAAGTGATGGGCTGAGCCGACACACCACTAGTGCCTTCTAGCACAAATTGCTCTTGTAACTCGTTTGCATGCTCCTTTGAGTTTCGTCCAAGCCATTCTCCTCTACTCTCACTTTTTCGTGCTCACTTCTTCAAACTCCATGTATTCACTAATTGATGTTTCAGTGCAAAATCAATGAACACTTAACATAAATAATAGAGAATTGTAAGTGACTACGTTTCGTTCTTGAAAAACAATCAAGAAAAGAAAAATAGAGGCAAACAACAATATTTGTAATTTAATAATTTGTATGAAGGTTACAATCTTTATAAAATCTAATGAAAAAGATGTAATCCTCTGATTCTTCTCCTCACGATCATCAACTCAAGAGATTTGATTTGTTCTTGAATCGAATAAGTACTTGTTAAAACTTCACCAAGCTTTGATCACAACCATAGAAATAGGGGAATTTGCGGCTTACAACTTGGAGACAAAACTCGTTTGTATGCGGAAGACTTACGGATAAGAGCAGAACTTTTCTATGTATTTCTCTTTTTCTTGTTCCTCTTCTTCTCTTTTCTAGTCTTATCAAGACCCCATTATATATTTGTAAACTAGGGTATGGGGGCATTTTGGTCCTCAATTAATTTCAGAAGATTTTGGGCTTGAAGAACATGAGTTAGGCTTGTCTTGTCAACTTAACAGACTGACCCAAATATAATTTGAACTTTATTTTAAGTCATATAATTTTGGAAAAAGTACGCAAAATAGACCTGATTTGAAATTATTTACCCTTAATAGACTCAATCTAAACTATTTAACTTTAATGGACCCATTACCCAAACTATTTACATTTCTACCCACTTACCCCCTTTTATTTCGCGCACTGACGTCATGCTGACATCGGCATATATACTATGAAATATATGTTGGCGGTATATATATACCATAGTGGTATCATATAGAACGAGCTTAGTACTTTGTGATACTCAGGCAGTATATTGATACCCAATTGTATATAGGATTTTTTTTAAGAAACAAATAAAAAAATTATTAAACTCTAAATTAGTAGAAAACATATTCGTTATATACTCTGTCGGTATATTTATACCATATCGGTATCATATAAGATTGAGCTTAATTATCTATGATACCCTGTTAGTGTATGTATACCCTATTGATATATCATACAATCAGGTGCTTGTGACACTCCCGTAAAAAGACCAAAATACCCCTAAAATTGACCATGCGCGTAACGCATCTTCCCATGCTCCATTCGCAAATCCGAGATCGGATCTGCGGTCAGCGCATAAATTGAGTGGGAAAATAATCTCAACTCGAATTTGAAGTAACTGAAGCGAATTAAAATTTCACTAATTATTTCCGAGCAGTGAGGTTTCCGCGCCCAGGGCGCGACGCGCCTGGGATGCAGAGCCACCCTTAGGAAATATTGAAGAATTTCGACGGGAATCTGATTTCGTGAAAAATGAGAAAAATATACATGTCCGCATCGCGCCTCAGACGCAGACTTGTATAAATTTTGACCTCAATTTTTCTTTTAATTAAGGAAGGGTAGTTTCGGCTTTTCCCACCCTCCATAAGCCTAATATAGTTGGTTTTAACTCTAAATCAACCCCTGAATATACAAATTCACTCGCATGATTTCAAAAACCTCTCCAAAGACTCAAACTTAGGATCAAGAACTATTAGGGTACTCAAGAATCTATCCAAGCAAGCTCTTCCAAGAATTCTTTCCTCAGGTATGTAAGGCCCTCCAAAAAAGTTATTTTTATTATTATTTTGGAATCTAAAGTTTTTAATTCCATACAAGCTTCTGGTTAAGCCGTAAGATCAAGAGTTTTCATCCCGTATTAGTTAATTCCATCCAAATGTTGGTTTATGCACTCGTTTTGATATGAAATCATGTCTTTTACGAATTTTAGTATGAAGTTGCATTGTTGTATAATATTTACTGTAAAGATATATTCTTGAGAATCTTGAATCTACTTCAAGAAAAGAAAAACTAGCATATGTATAGTTTGAATCAAGTTAAAGAGTATTTTCTTTGAGATTTCTTTGCACTTTAGCTGAGTAACCTAGCATGTATGAAAATGCTTGAAAAGTTACTAGTTTCAGTCAAGTTAAAGAATTCATTCAAGAAAGTTAAGTAGTAAGTTGGGCTAAGTCCCCAAAAGATCAAATTTTAAGAATTCATAATCTCTAAGTATGAACTATATAAAGATCATTTTTAGGAGTAGTATTGAGCACCGATATGAGTGAGAGTAGAATTAATTACTCAAACTCATAAACTATGTAGCCAGCATAGGATAGGATCGTACCACGCTACCTTCCTCATTAGCCACTTAGATGGCCCAATTTTGGGATGGATCCACTTCCCTAGTTCTTCGTCCCCTACTCCGGCAAAGTACGGGATGGCTCTGGCAGCATGAGCAAGGGGTTGTTTCACCATGAAGCTCATAGTTGTGGTTGTAGGTTAGAAACTCCCCAAGCTAAGAAGATATTTTTTATTTACAAAATGTCAGCATGTTAATTTCAGCATAGCAAGTATCTATTGTTATTGTTATTTCATTATGAGTTGTGTTTATGTCTTTTTGAGAAATATTATGATATTCTGAGTTACTATTTTGGGCATCTTACATACCGTGCATTCTACATATTGACGTCCTTAGGACCTGCATCATTTTATGACGCAGACGCAGGTGACAGAGTTCCTCAGCAGCCGCTTCGTTGAGAACTAGACAGCTTCCAGTCATTTGGTGAGGCCTCTTCTCAGTCAGAGGCTGTTGAGTTACTTATGTTTTATTTCTGCATTTATTTTAGTTTTGGCTACTTGGACCTATCCCAGTAGTCCTTTCAGACAGCTTTAGTAGAGGTACCATAGATTACGTGTCAGTATTCTGGTTCTAGTTCATTCAATTATTGCTTGTGAACTTTTAAACTATGGTTATGTAGACAATTCTTGTCTAGCTTGTTACTTTTACGGCCTTTCCATTATTGTTTAAGTCTTCCGCTGAGTAGGCAGCCAGGCCAAGTGGTTCGCTTGGGACCATAAATGGTTTCTGAGTGCCGGCCACGTCCAGGGTGTAGGCTCGGGGTGTGACAGTGCAGACGTCAGCGTTCGAATTTTAATATTAGGGAGGCAAAATTTTTATAGTATGGGAGTACAAAATGTAAAGGGGTATATGAATGTAAATAGTTGCTTTAAAGGGGTACAAGCTTAGTTTTCCCTATAATTTTAAGAAAAAAATAAACTCATGCCCCTTTAAAGTAAACTATTTACATCCATATACCGCTTTACATTTTATGCCCCATGCTATTAAAAGTTTTCCCTTAATATTAAAATTCGTGTGCTGACGTTATGTTGACGTCAGCACCCACCTTGTATGATATACCGATAGGGTATCATAGAGAATGAAGCTCAGTTTCTATATGATACTGAGATAGTATCAATATACCAATAGAGTATCACAAAGAATATATTTTCTATTAATTTAGAATTTAATAAATAAGTTTGCAACTTAAATAATTTTTCTTAATTATTTTATTTATTAAAAGAAGATCTCAAAATTATATGATACCCGATAGGGTAGCAATATACCAATTGAGTATCACAAGAATATATTTTCTACTTATTTAGAATTTAATAAATAATTTTATAATTTTAATAATTTTCTAGTCCTACATGATACTAATATGGTATAAATATAGCGATGGAGTATCACAATAAATATATTTTCTATTAATTTAGAGTTTAATAAATTTTTCTTATTTATTTCTTTTAAAAAATAACATAATCCTATATGATACCGATTGGGTATCAATATACCGCCAGAGTATCACAGAGGATTGAGCTTCTTCTATATGATACCGGAATGGTTATATATACACCACTGAAGTATATTTCATAGTATTTATGCTGATATCAGCATGACATCAACACTGCATCAAGGCGACGTCAGCATGATGTCAGGTGAAATAAAAGGGGGTAAGAGGATAAATAGTTTGGATTATGGGTTCATTAAGGGTAAATAGTTTGTATTGAGTCTATTAAAGGTAAATAATTTCAAATTAGGTCTACTTTGTGTGCTTTTCCCTAATTTTAACTTAAATATTAATCCAACCTCATTAACCAATAATTTGAATTGGTCAATGTATCATTAGATTTAATCTGCATTTAATATAGGTTGATCAATCAAATTTCACTATCTATAAATGCCCCCTATTTCAAGGCTTGTCGGGGTGCTTGAGTTGTCGAACCTTTAAAGACAAGGCTCGAAGTGTTCATGAATCAAATATTTCTATTTTTTTCGTAGGAAGTTTTTCAAAATTTTCCATATTTGATTTCAATAGTGATTTTTCATAATCTGACTCCAATGAAATTTTTCATAACTTGATTCCTATGTAATTTACTATAACTTGAATCTATCAAATTTTTCAAATTTGGCTCCTAGAAAAAATTATCATAATTTGATTTCAATTATGAGTTTTTCATAATTTGTAGGAAAATAATTGATGTATTTTTTATATCTATATATATATATATCATACTCCCATGGAGGCTAATTGTTAATTTGCGGCATTGTCAAGCTCGATCAGATCCATCTCCATTAGGTAATATTTATTTTTTAATTTTTGTCACCTTTTTTTCAGCTCAGCACATATGTGGTAGAAATTCATATGTTGTTGTAGAAATATCAAAATCATGATTCGTTTGATTTTCACAATCTAGACTCATAAATCTACAACATATCCGAAAATTAATGTCAAAATCCTTCTCAATTTTCGGAAATTAATTTTTCATTTTGCTTCTCCAGATCTAATTATAACTTGAACACTTAGCTCGAATTTGATGAGTTTTAGGACATGCATTTTATGCTCATGCGTCGAGGAGCATTTCTACCTATATAGACTCTTCAATTTCAATTTTGGACGAAAGACCGTCCTCATCCTCAATATCACGTACATTTTCTTCATAGGGCTCAAAGCGTAACCCATGATCTCTATCTATAGTGATACTCAATTCAATATCAAGAGTATGAGTTTCTAGTTCTTCAAATGTTTTAGGTTTTGTGCCTTGCATTATGTAGCGAAGATCTCAATGCATACCTTGGATGCATATTTCGATGCCAAAAGTTTCACTAAGGCGATCTTTGCAATTAAGGCTCAAGCTCCTACAACGATTAATGAAGTCAATGACATGCTCATTATTCCTTTGGCGGGTATTGGTCAGCTCTATCATGCTTACAACATGTCTTGTGCTCTAAAAACGCTTAAGAAATTATTGCTCCATCTGCTCCCAACTGTCAATGGAACCAAGTTCAAGGTCTATGCATCAGTCAAAAGCAATTCTTGTGAGTGATTGAACAAACTGCTTAACAAGATAATCATCACATGTTCCAGCATTATTGCAAGTTTCAACAAAGTGTGCTGCATGTTGTTTCAGATTTCCCTTGTCATCAACTTGTTGCAGCTTAGAAAGTTGATAGCCAACATGTACTTTAGGTTATCAATTTGAGAATACGACTTTACATATGTGAGTAGAGAGTTAGATATGGATAGGAGTGTGCAAAAACTTAACCGACCAATAAATCAAACCGATAAAAACGTTATTGGGTTATTAGGTTATTGGGTTTCTAATGGTTTTGAAAAAAAGATTATTAGGTTATTGGTTCGATATCGATTTTTACTATTGGGTTATTGGGTAAACTGATAACCCAATAAGATTATAATAGTTTATTATTTTACTCCTTCGTAAATATTAAATATTACTCCCTCCGTCTCATATTACTTAAATTTTTGAGGCTTTTACCAAGGTTCAAAATATTTGAATTGTTCAAAGTTCAAGGTAAATGTTTTAAACTTTTTCCATATCTGTCCTTTCATTTATTAAACTTTTATATTTCTAGGATATAAATTACATTATGTATTTATGATTTTACAAAGGACAATAGTGAAAAATATGGTGTAAATATGGTCTTTGAAATTTTTTCTTAATATGTGTATATTACTTTATAAATTCAATTATTTTGAGACGGAGGGAAAAGTAATTTAATAGTAATAGGACACTATAGCAATACTTTATATATTTTAATCTTTATAGTGCTTAAGTGATTAGTTATTCACTTTAGTATTTTAATTTGTAATTAACAAATTGTAGTTTTGCAAGTTTGTAAACATAATTTTTGTACTCTACCTGCTTTTTATTGATACGAATTTTCATTATCATTCTTATCGGATAAACCAAAAATCGAGCCGTTGAGGACTTAAAATCGATAAATCGAAAATCGATAAAAATTATTTTATTGGTTTTTTATTGGTTTAGTATATTTAAAAATCGAAAACCGATAAATCAAACCAATAATATACAAAATCGAACCGAACTGACCGATGCACACCCCTAGATATGGACTCTGATTTATCTTTGATAGTCTCCATGATGAAGTCTTTCAATTGTTCAACTAGAATTAGGCTTTCGGGAGACACATGGAACTCCTTGATTGTTGTTTCTTGTCTTGTGAAAGACTCTTTTCTCTTGTATTTCATGAAGCTCTGCATATAATCGAGTGGATTCTCCCTTTATCACATTCTCCATCATATTTGTCAACTTGGTAATTTGGATATCTTGACCTTTGATGTACCTTGATAGGCCTTCAACCGCTTTCGTCAAATTTGCAAGCTGTTCTTCTCTGGTGAAAGTTTCAATTACCATCACTTGCACAACCATCATAAAGGATGAAGAGTAGTGCGGAACATCACTAGAGCATAGCTTGAATTGAGAAGTAACATGAGAGAAGATCATAGTAGATCTAACACTTAAGACATCATCATCTTCATGCATGACGGGATCATTACACTGACAGTGTCATCCTTGTGACAGTCTTAGTCGATCAAAAGTTCTTTCTACTACCTCAGCGATGTCTTTCTCTTGTTCTAGAACATACAAAGAGGATAGACCTTCTTTTAATGAAGACAAATGATAAACATGAGATGATTTAGGTGGTGCTTGAAGCGTTTGTTGTCCCAACATTTCAGCTTTTCTCCTTCTAATTTGGGTTACAATCTCCATGGAAATGTTCAAAGCATTTGTAGAGTCAATACACTCAAAAACATCATATTTAAGTTGATGTCAATTGCGACCATATTGATAACTTTTTGTAACTGTAAAGAGATCAAAATTTAGATCCAATAGCTTTTTTGCAGATACGGATTTCAAGTTGACCTTTTTGAAAGCGTCTCGGTGTTCTTGAACATTAATTTTTTTGGAAGAGAAGAGATGAGAGGTAAAGATTGTCCCACTGGGCATGCCAATAGGTAAGTGACTAAGTTTTATTCTTGAAAAATAACAATCAAGAAAATAAAAATAGAAGCAAACAACAATATTTATATTTCAAGAATTTGTGCGAATGTCACAATCTTTATAAAATCTAATGAAAAAGACGTATTTCTCTGATTCTTTTTCTCACGATCATCAAGTCAAGTGTTTTGCTTTGTTCTTTAATCAAAGAAATACTTGTTGAAACTTCACTAAGAATGGATAATCAAGTTTTTATCACATTTAGAAATATGAGATCTTGCGACTTTCAACTTGGAGACAAAACTCTTCTGTATGTGGAAGACTTATGGATAAGAGCAGAACTTTTCTATATATTTCTCTTCTTATTGTTCTTCTTATTCTCTTTTTCTGGTCTTATGAAGACCCCTTTATATAGTTGTAAACTAGGTATGGGGGCATTTTGGTCTACAATTAATTTCAGAAGACTTTGAGCTTGAAGAACATGAGTTGGACTTATCTTGTCAACTTAACGGATTGACCCTAATAAAATTTGAACTTTATTTAAGTCATATGATTTTAATTTAAATATTAATCTAACCGCATTAATCAATTGACGTGATCAATGTATCATGAAGTTAAGATTCAATCTACATTTAATATGAATTGATCAATAAAATTTCACAGTCTACAAGAATATCTTAAAATAAGAGGTAAAAATGGACACAATATAGTAAATAATCATATAAATATGCTCTAGACCATACATCTATTTCATTTTCAATATATAATGCAGTTCTTTTTATCAAAACAAATATAATACATTTTGATATATTTATAAAAATATTTTAATTACATATATAATTCACTACTAATACATAGTACAATGCCATAGATGACAAATATTTTTTAAGTATGGTATACCAACATAATAAATAAAAAATATATTTAAAAGCAGTAATATTTTATAAAAAGAATTCGAAAAGGTAATTATTCCTTAAATGAATAGTATCGCTTTGAATTATAATTCTTTTAAACTATAATTGTGCATAGGAAATTCATAAAATATGTTTACCTTATTACATAACTTTCATTTATTGTACCATTAAAAAATTATAAATTCTAACTCGAAATAATTACAGAATAAGCAGGCAGCTCTCCATCAACATGCCTACTTGAGGTGCCTGCTTCTTTACCGCTATTATATGAGTCCCACAAAAATAATTTGCGGGTTCATTAATTTAGTATTTTCAAAGCAGCTCAAATTATATTTCTTCAACTGCTGCAATTATGATTTTACAATATTAGTCCTAATAAATTATTTTTGTAAGTTTCTTAATTTAATATTTCCAAAGCAGCTTGATTATATTTCTTCAGCTGCTTCAAATATGATTTTACAATATTAGTCTTGATAAATTATTTTGCGAATAAACAAGTAGCTTTCTGCCAACATGTCTGCTTGAGCTGTCTGCTTATTCGCCCGCTATTATATGGGACCCACCAAAATAACCAATGAATTTTTTAGTTTAATATTTTCAAAGCAGCTTCATTATATTTCTTCAGGTTCTAATAACTTAAATTTTTCTAAATGCATCTGAAAAATCTATTCACACCACAAAAATAGAAATAAAAAAAATCTGTTGGGCCCGTGCAACGAAACTCGTGACTAGTATATTAAGAAATATGAATAATGAAAAGTTTAACACATACTTACAATTACACTATGTTGCAAACAATAAAATATTTATAAAATTTGTTTAAATACAATGTCAATTTAATTTGATTTTTTTTAATTAAACCAAATAAATCATGATAGACTTACCAACACCAAGTCAAGCCAAATCACACTACTAGTCAATTTACTTTTTCAATTTGATGGACCAATTAATTAGGTATTGTTTGTTGGTATCCTTTGACCACCCCTAATTGAGGCATTCCAGTGACCTGGTCTATCAAATACAATTCTTTTTGTCGTTTTGAAGAGTTGTGGTTAAATAAAAATTTTAATCAATGAAGGATGTTACCGTCAGAATATATAAAACTATACAAAAGAGAAAAAGATTCATGCATAAATTACATACTACTGTCATTTTGTAAAGGAAACAAACTGGTAAATAGACAGATTAACATGGATTACTTTTATCTTATCCATAAACCCCAACAACAAAGGCAATATATGTTGATGTGGATGTCACATAATGTAACATATTCAGATCAACAAGATCAAAGAGATGAAAGATATTTATACAACCAAGCCTTAATTTCTAGTGATGCACTTTAAAATTATGTGGTCTAAACCCAAATCAAATTATATCACTAATGATTCCGAGTTATTGCATACAATATCAAAGCCACTTTGTGGATAACCTTTGGCTATATTGTGGAGAAACTTAAATGTTCTATTAAACAAATCTCATATCATTAAAATTGACCGTAGAAGAAACCAATCTACGCTTAGGCCAATCAAATGAAACATTTAACAAGAACGTCAAGTACTTAATAAAAGAAATGTATGACAGGCTAGGCACCCTCCATTGCCAAATACAAAAGTGATGCTCAACAAAATACAAAAGTGATGTTTTGTGCAAGCCTTAAATCCTAGTGATGCATTATAAAGTCATAGGAACTTAGAAAAAAACTGAACAATATCATTCGTAGGCTAGCATGCTACTTTCTCCGTCCAACAATACTTGCACACTATTGACTTTGCACACTTTTTAAGAAATTAAATAAAAGCGCAATGTTACCATATCACCCTTTGGATACAATAAACACAATAACTTAAACATACAATAGAGGAATGACTATAATTAACAATAAGAGTAATTAGGAAATAAGTGTCGATAAGAGTAAATGAAGAATTAAATTTAAAATTATCTGTTGATTTCATAAATTGGACAAGTATTTGCATGACATCTATTTTCAGTATAGTGGACAAATAAAAATGGACAGAGGGAGTAGATGATATCAACAAATGGATAAAACTGATTGGCAGCATCAAATTAACAAAACCTGACAGCTAATGTATTCGAAGTTTGTGCTTGAATGAGATCATCATCAATGAACAAATACAACCAAGATCTTATTGTTCTAGAAATACTATAAGAGTTGCTAAAACAGAAATATGAATCTTGGAACATTTTTTACTAACCTAAACAGGGAAAAGAAATTACAAATCAGCAAAGACATGATAAGTTTGAGTCTGTACAACGGTAAGCTTCAGGGCAGCTACAAATGCAGCAACTGACACGCAACCAAAGACGACAATATTTAGCCAATGCCAACTCTTCTGTAAGCTAGATAACTTGTTTTTCTTAGCAATAATGTACATGTGGTTTGGGAGTATGAATGTGAGCGGAATCGTGCTGGTAGCACCAGTAAGGCTCATGAAGTTCCCCAGGAAAGGTAGCAAAGCCGAGAGGAAAGTAGTCATGATAAGGTAACCACCTCTGACAACCAGTCTGAATAGAATATTTCGTGGAGCCAAGGCACTTCCTGCGATTCCATATTTAGTATCTAGGTACTCATATGTTGGACTTGCAAATATCTACAAGCAGCAGCAAAGTAACAACTATTAGGTCAGAATAATCAACTGAGTGAAGTGTCGGCCTCTTCTTCAGTAAAATGAAAAATATAGTCACAAGGTGATTATTACGTGCAAGGTGATGATAGCTTGGAAAAAAGCAGATAAGTGAGCCACTCCCAACAACCAAGCTGGACCGTGAACATTGTTGAGTAAATAGGACGAAACGCCAGAACCGTAAGCCCAATACCCAATGTAAGTGACAGCATGCATAGGCACCACTCCCACCGTGAACTGAAAGTTAAGCGCTTTCACCATGTTTTTAACAACAGGTTGTCTGATTGTAGCCTGTTGCAACACAAATTTAAGAAAATTGTATCAAAACATAGGTTGAAAGAAAACGAAGAGCTAACAGAAAAGCCAGAGAGAAGTCAACAGAAGTATTCTCCAAAAAATAACTCTTTTTCCACAACCCATTATTAAAACATAATATTTCTCAATCAGCAAGCAACACCAACGAAGATTGGGAGTAAATTTTTGGAAATAAAGATGGCCAGACATTTCACTTCAAATTCATTTGAGTTTATCCAATTTGATAAGGATGAAGTCGTTTCAATCTGAATCCAATATCAAATAGATAATAGTAGTCCTGCAATGCTGCAATCGCTGGTTGAAATTTCAGATTACTAACTGAGCATAGGTAACGGATATACATATCCTATAACCTCACTGGAAGGATATAATCATGTCATTCTAACTTCAAATTCATAACAAAGGATGAAAGTCATCAGAAAAGTTGGTGGACATATATGCAAACCTGTATCTCTGGAATCATTCCAGTGTTAAATGCGAAGAAAAGGTTTCCAATCGCACCAATCATTGCCCAAATTTTGTTGTCTCCTGATCCTGGAATATTATAGTCCCTAGGAGGTGCCTTTACACCTGCAATAAGGAACATAGACACTTCATTTCTTTTCGCCTATGAGATGAGCAAGACAATGCTAAAGTAGTTCTTCAAACAATTCTCAAGGACCAACTATTGACAGACTAATGAAAGAAACTGTAGGCATCCTTATCACTCAATAATACCAAACCAAACCAAACAGTCTCCAAATCCCAAAGACATGCATGTGATTAATATTATAGACATTTATCATAAAGTACAGGTTCATAACAAATTTGTAGGGGTGACACAGTCCTAATGCTATGATAAGCACAAATAAATGAAGAAAATCAAAAGGTTCAAATTCACTAAGTGAGCATGACAAAATTTTGGAAAAAATTAAAAAAATTCCACAAGGTAAAAGTAAGAATAAAGTAAGGAAAAGTTCAAATTATTTCCTTTGGTCTCTAAGAAAAAGGTGAGAGATTGCAAAAGATATTATTCCATTTGAACTCATCTGAAACTAGAAGGGAATCTCTCATCTTACAGAATTTTGCAACTCCTTCATTGTAATTAAATTTCGCCATGCATATCTATCTCCCTATAAGAGGTGGTTTTGGGGCCAAAAGAAAGATTTCCTGCAACCATATTTCCTCCTCTTTGATATAACCTTTGAAAATTTAACCCTTAATTTTGAACACCATAATTTTTTTATATATATAAAAGCATGGTGCTTGTGCATCAAGAAATACTCCAATGTGACATCAACTACATATCAGGTCTGCAGACAAAATAAACCCCTTCATGTGTAGATACCTACATGTGAACTATTCTCCTCATATGATGATTAAATGGCAACGAATATGATATTTTTACTACCATCACAAAGATTGCTTGCAGCCTTAGACAACATAGAACAGTACAGATAGAGGAAACATGGCTGATAAGGAAGAACAAAATCCACCAAAACCCCAAAGAATAGACCCAAACTTTTAAGGAACTGCTGGTGGGTAGGAAAGCAAGTTCATATCGCCTTCATAATAGCTCAAGTGACTGTTCCTTGTGAGTATTGAACACTTTCTAGAAATGAATGAATGAAAAAGCAAAAGTGACATGTCGCACAGATAAAATCTAGATGCCTTTCCATGTATAATTTTGACAAACTGGTGATATTTGACATTGGGATGCACCTCAAAATATCTTATGCAGCAAATGCTGGTCAGCAAAGAATAGATATCTGCTTATGCAATCAATTTAACAAAAATGATTTTGTTAAAAATGCATTAGTTTTCTTTTGAGAAGTTTGTTTTTATAATGCAGAGAAAAACAAAACCACATGATGAGCAACGAGAGCCTGACAATCTTTTTAATACACAACTTGACCATGGCTTGTCTTACTTGACAAATGGCAATATTCAGTACAAGTCCTGTCAATTGGCACGAGACTTTTGAAACCTATAAAACTGTTTCAACATTGATAATCATGATTTTATGATCTAAGTATATCATCAAATTTTATCCTGAATGAATGTGTAGTCAATTGCAACTTAGAAGTTAATCATCGATAAGTCAGTATTCAATTTTGTCACAATGAAAACAGCCTACTTTACAATTTTCTCACATCATATGTAGTTCTAGTGTTAATTTCATGTCATTACATGTTCTACTTTATTAGTGATGTGACTTGGCACATGCAGACAGTGTTCTCTGATGGCTAGTCAAACATTGAAGGAAGTAGCACGCATACCATCTTGAACGGACAACACGAATGCTATGACGAGATACAGTATCATGAATAGTGTTGAAAACCCAAGCCAAACCCTCAGTGCTGATAAATGAGGTGTTGCAATGGCAAAGAGGATGCATGCAACTCCAGCTATTGCTATAAAGTGTGGCAGCTTTAGCATATGGTCATCCCTAAAGAGCATATAGAAAGCCTAGCAATCAACTCAAAGAAACGATGCATCAGAATATTTTTAGAATTTATATACACTTCAAAGCCTAAAGAGATAAAAAAATTTCCAACATTTACTGAACTCAATATTTGCACGGTGCAATGAAGCAATAAAGAGCCAACACAAAAAAATGTATTCAGTCAGTGATATCTCTATTTGTCAATGCCTTGCCACCTTTCTCTTCTCTTTATCTAGTAAAAGGACATCCAGCTCACCATATCTAAGTATCTGAAGAAAAAAATAAAGTTTGCCCGAGGGGAGATATGTCTAACCTTTAAGGCTGAACCACTCATGATGACATATCCAATATTTATCAAGAAGAGATTCGCATATTGTAATGCCCATATAAGCAAATAAGCTGTCCGACCTGCAGCAATAAAATAAGCTCAATTTAAATTAAAAGGGAAGAAACAGTCAAGCAATAAAACAAGCTATTGATGTTGAGAGCTTGAAAATCAGCTGGTTATGATTTCGTCATTGTTCATACCATACAAAAATCTGGCAAGGTCTCTATATCTGATATGCCTCTTGCCTCCAACTTCATGTAGCTTAGCCATAAGACAACTTGCATACAAAGACACAATTGTGGACAAGACTAAACCAACTACACCACCAATCCAACCTAGAGGAACCATGATTGTGCCAGAGTATCCCAGTGCATACGCACTGTTGACACCCATGCTCAGAACAACTCCCACCTGAAACCATGAATCTACATTCCACAAAACAAATCAATCAACAAAAGAGTCAAATAGCATTGCTGCCACTGATAAAAATTATAAAAAGAAACTACAATAAAAGAAACAGAAAACACCCAAGTTCTTTTAACTGTAATGATAGATCAGACAACCTATTTCTAGAGCTTTTCAAAGAGACAAGCAGGAAAATGACTTCTTTCTCATTCTTCATGACAGCCAAAAAAGTTCCATCGATAGAGGACATTAGGCAAAGAGGTGCAAGGGGGTTGCCACAAAAATTATACCTGTAAATAGGGCTTTTTTGTTTTTGCACATATATAAATTATCATTTTCTTTGCTTTTCGTTTTCCCCCCCAAAAAACTAGTATAAAACAGCGATGCTAAAAAAAAAAAAAGGAATTACAAGAATTTTGATATACGTTGACCCCAAGAAACTATCCGAATAGCTCTTCGGTTGTTAATATGCAAATAGCTTCAGAATTTCTGAAATTCCTCGTATTTTTTATCAATTAGAATAATATAGACGGCAACAAAAGATTGGCTAGAAAGTGGGAAACAAACCGTTGCTAACTTGATGGGCAGTTTCAGGAATGATAACAGAGGCGTGATCGTCTTTTTTCTCCTTATGAAAATCATCGTTGTGGTCACTTTCCATTATAAGCTTTTGTGGTTGAAGAAGCAAAACTCCTTCCTCCTCTGCACTTTCCAAAGCCAGCCCACACTTGTTTTTTTTTCTTTCTTTCAATTCAATTGAATGGAGTCTTCACACCAAATACGCAAAAAGAATGCGTATATGGATGAGAAGATAAGCAAAGGAGGGAAGGGGTGGAGACGAAACTTTTATAGAAGACCAATGAATGAAGGCATAAAATTAGCGGCCGTACCTCTTTCTTTCCACGAAATTAGCAGAGCTATCGGTTCTGTCTGATACACCATTCACAAAATGGCTGCTGCGCCTTCTTAATAGTAAAAAATAATACCTTTGCTTCATTTTTTTTTTCTCCAAATAGATGCCCATGGAATTTTATTATTTTTTATTTTTCTTGAATTTTAGCTTAGGCAAAATGTCAATGTCTACTTTAAAAAATATCTTTTCGTTTAAAAAATAATTTAATTTTAATTTGACACGAAATTTTAAAAAAATATTTTTTTTAATTTTGTGATCCTAAATAAAATTTATATTAAATGTAGTAAAATATTTAATATTGTATTAAAATTGAAATTAAAATTTTCCAAAAAAGAAAATGAGTGATTCTTTTACAATTAGACTAAAAAGAAAAATAAGTCATTATTTTTTAAAAAGAGCAAGTAAATTTTTTTTTTGGGAAAAGGTCTTTAATTATAGG
The DNA here is from genome assembly GCA_026153255.1 of Solanum medicagineum. Classification (NCBI taxonomy): domain Eukaryota; kingdom Viridiplantae; phylum Streptophyta; class Magnoliopsida; order Solanales; family Solanaceae; genus Solanum; species Solanum medicagineum. Next base: position 17,104,924 of record JAPFFP010000070.1, read on the forward strand.
AAAATCTTTATATAATTGTATCATTAATTCACATCATTTTATTATCTGAGTGAAATAATGTTATAGTATATTAATTATATATAATAGAAAAGATCAATTTCATAAAAAGATCACAACAATGTTAATAAAGTTGAGCATAAGTGGTGCTTCATCTATTTCAATTCATACAGCACAGTTTAAATAATTTAATTTTGACTAGAAATGTGGATATTCATATATTTTTTTAAAAAAATTAATATATTTAAATAACACTTAAAGAAATATTATATATAAGAACAGATAACAATTAAAAATATTTTTAAAAATTTATGATAAAAACATTATTTATATGTTGAGATTTTGGAATATGCCACAAAATTTGGGATGTTAAAGTAATATACTAATGGCAGAATAAAAATGAGAAAAAAGAGGAATAGAGAATAAAAAGCCAGAAGAAAACTGGATGGAGGGAACAAAGGAGAAGCTGTGGTGGATCGAAGGCCACGTTGTAATTTCAATTTTTAAAAAATGGCTTCACGCGTTTAGTAAGAATTGCGCCTCATTCATAATAATCTTTTCTGATTCATAATAACCTTTTTTGATTGCAATAATTTTGTAATTATATTTTCAACATTATCCAAACGTTAGTTGAAGTGACTAATGAGTACAGAAGCAAGAGGCCAGATACTACTTATGAAAAAAAAACATCTAATTTAAATTTATAATAATTTCTTTTGAGGGTTAAATTTTTTTTACTTAATGCAATTTACTTTTCAAATTTCAATACATCTGATTATTTAAAAAGGAAAAACATTTACCACACTAGTACTATTTTTAACTATTGCCAAAATAAATAAATTTTACCAAACATTTTTTTCCTTCAAAAAGGAAAATCACAATTCAAAATAAAAAACAACAAATAATTATTTTCTCAATTCACAATTCTATATATATACACTTGCGTCTTTAAATGTTCCACTTTCATCACCTCTAAAATAAATTTAAAGATTCTTTCTCTCTCTCTCTTTTCTGCAAGGAAATGATAATTCAAATATGACATTGCTCAATTGTCAATTGGCAGCTGAAAAAGAGACATGTTTGTCGACGGTTGCAAACTCTTCCGCGAAATACTCTCTTAGCTCTACTTCATTTGTCATATTATATTTTTCATAAGTTAATTTAATTAATTTTAAATTAAATTAATATTTTTAAAATAAAATATTTAAAAAAATTATATAAAAAATTATAAAATTATAGTTTTTAATATTAATATAATAAAAATAAAATTTAAAGTATTAATATAAATTTTATTTGACTCTCAAAATAAAAGATATCTAAAAAGAAATTGTGGGAAAATTATTCTAGCTGATCACGTTAGCTGCGTGTTTGATATGTCTAATAGTGTGAAGCATCTGACTAAAATGGTTGCCGAAAAAAAAAAGAGAGAAGCAAAACTAATTTAACTCTCACTTTTTCATTGCAACTTGTGTGAATAATAGTTTTTTCGTTTCAAATTAATTATATTTTTAATATTTAAAATAATTAAATTGTTCAAAATTTAAAAAGAAAGTTTGAAATTTTTTTTCATAATTATCTTTTTATTTGTTGAAGTTTTATATTTTCTAAGAGATAAATAATATTACATATTTATGATTTCACAAATGACAATAGTGAAAAATATGATATAATTTTTTATTATTTTTCTTAATATCTGTGATTTATCTCATAGATTTAATTAATATAAAATAAATGAGTAATAATGATATGATACATCATGGACTAATTAATCCGGTTCTTTTATTTTATTTTTAAAAAAATATTATTATTTAGTCAACCACGTGGTGAAGTACCGCATAATCCGTAATTTCGAGTTCCCATGTTGTCATTATGACTGATGTTTTATGATGGTCAAACACATGAAGTGATATTAAATTTGACATATTTTTTTATTTTGATACATTAATTATTGGTTGTTCCAAGATTTTTTAATTTCATTTTAATTAAATTTATAAGATAATTCATATATATTAAGAAAACATTTAAAAATAAAATTTATATCATATTTTTGTTGTTAACTTTTATAAAGTAATAAATATATGATACAATATATCTCATAGAAAATATAAATCTACAATAAATAAATGGACAAATGTGGAAAAAATTTAAGACATTCACCTTCAATTTTAAACAATTCAAATATTTTGAATATTGAAAAAAGTCTCAAAAATTCAATTAATTTGGGACCAAGGGAGTAGTACTAAAAGTGACCATTTAAACACAAATAAATAATACGGAAAAGTGTGTGCATTACACTTCTTCTAGGAAAGTGAAAGCCAAAAAAATATTTATTTTTTTTTTTGAAATCAAATTTTTATTTCTTCTTTGATGTTTTGTGAGCATTAATATTATCACTCTTCCTCGTGAGATAGGATTTGTTGAAGCAAAACAAAATTAAAAAATAGTTCTTTGCTAATTGAAATATTCTAAAATTTTATTTAGCGATTAAAAATTCACACAATAATTGTTTAATTAGATTAAACACATTTATAACCCCTCTAACTTACTCTTAATTGTTATTTTGGCACTCTATCTTGGCTTTGTTTCATTTTAGTCACTCAATTCTATTTTTTATATATCATTTAAATTAAAAAAATATTAATTTTAAAATTTTTAAATTTTTTATATATGTTCTTCAACTGTAATTTTTATTTTAAAAATCAATGCTCGTATGTTAGTTTGAGAATTTCTCTGTATATTTTGCATGAAAAATAACTGCTAAAAGTGCACTGATTTTCTTTCTTAAAAAAATCAATAAAAACCCAATGAAGTCTATCAAGTTCAACGTTCCTTTAATAGCGTAATTAACAATGAACAAGAGTTTTTTCTTACTTGTATTGAAGATGAGTTACTTTTACCCTATTGAGTTGAATGAAAAATTAAAAAGCTAGCATTTGAGTTAAATTCAAATAGCTTCAATATGAAAGAAAATATATATGGTGCCATTAAATTCAATTGCTTGTTTAAGAAAGAAAATCAATACAATTTTCTTGGTTATTTTTCAATAAAAGATATAGAGAAACTCGAGAAAAAAATTTTTAGAAAAATTTATCCAGCATCTTTTTTAAAAAATATTTTTTAAAAAAATAATGGACAAACATAGACTATCAAATGGAAAAGTGAATATAAAGAGTATAAATAAAAATAAAAAAATTAGAAAAATTAGTATTTGTATTTAAATGGTATATAAAAAATATAATTGAAGGATAAAATAAAACAAAGGTAAGATATAGGTGTCAAAATAAAAAATGAGGGCACTTTAGATTTATGTATTTTTAATTAACTTTGTGCCATGTTACGACATGAGGAATACACTCTCCTCATTTTGCTGATTCTTTCGGTAAAAGTGTCAAAATAAAATATGAAAATTTGAATTGAAGAGTTAAAATAGAACAAAATTAAATTAAAGTGTCAAAACAAAATTTAAAGATAAATTTAAGGATCTACATATATGTTGGATTGTCGTGGTTGCATGATCATTAAAGTCAGCTTTAGAATGAGACACCTAAAATAAGGACTTTAGCTTTAGAATGAGACACCTAAAATAAGGACTTTAGATGCCAAAATTTTTGGGACTTTCATTTCTTATTAATATAAATTTATAAATTAAAATTCTTAAAAAAAGAAGTTGGAGTATTATAATTTTTTAAAAACTGGAGTGTGTGTGTATGTATATAAAGTGGTGTTCAACTTACTTTTTTCGTTCATTTCTACTTGTCCCTCATTAATTTGGCACAAGAATTAAGAAGCAATAATGATAGAGATAATTTTACTAAAACATCCTTTGAATATAATGAATACAATGTCTTAAAAAATATAATTGAAAATGTGTATAATTAATAATAAAAGTAATTTAGGAACTAAGTGCAAAATTATCTCTTGATTTTATAATCTGGACAAGTATTGTTAGACATCTCAAAATAGTATAGTGGACAAGTAAAGAATGACGAAGGAAGTTGTAATTAAAAACTAAATCACTAGTTAATGCATTTATTAGTTATGCTTGCATTAATTAATTATATATAAAATATTTGTATGCATTGCTTGGTTTGATGCATTAAAAATATCATGCATTGTATAAAAACAATATTTATAAAGCACCCTCCATATTTATGGTGAAAAAGATCTAAAAAAAAAAAACGATTAGAGGGACATTGGGTCTTTGACTATGCTAATGCATAATTAAATCCTCTTGCATTACTAATACCTAGAAATTTATGATATTAGTAATACACACCTTAATACACAATAGAGTATATAACTAATGCTTACACATGACATGAAAAAGTGTACCAAACATCTGCCAAATGACCCCTAAAGCATATATAATGTCACCCAGATTTTGATAAACAAGAAATGTTAAGGAAAATGATATTATTTTACATAAAAATACAATATACTAAAATAGGAAAAATTACTTCATTATTTTTCAAATAAATATATTGCATAAGTAAATAATTTTTGTAACAGATGCATATTCAAAAAGAAGTATCCAAAATTAAAATTGGCAAAATTTTATCTAAGATTCACAATATATATTGAAAAAAGCAGTTTAAAAGATCGATTTTGAAATGTTATTAGGTCAGGACCCAAGCCTAGGGCCTAGACGTGACACGACGCATGGGGAACCCGAAGGGACCCCAAGCAAGTCGCTTAACATATCATTACACATCTTTGGTCGCGGAAGAAATAAATTACAACAAGAAATAGTAAATAGAGACAAGTGGGGCTAAGGGACAACTTTCATATCATAAACATCAAGAGTCAAGAGAGAGTCAAAGCTCATATCATAATACAAAATATGTCCAACAACCTCTAAAACTTGGATACTTAGCGGGGGCCAAGACAAGCTACCGGGCTTACCCTCGTATTCAACATATACATAAAAGAAAGATAGTCTTAAAACATAGCATGAGATCATAAACATCGTCCCCAAAATGGAGGACTCGCCAAAGAGCTTGAGAGAAGTCGTACTAGCCACGTGGATGTTAGACCCCGTAGTTAAAGTAACCGGAGCGAAGTGTCCATTTGAAAACTTTTGTGAATATTGGGTAATTTAAGGGAAATAAGTTTGGTGCCTATTTAAAAGGTTTCGGAGCAGTTGGAAGGTGTAT
>JAPFFP010000070.1:17125039-17148166 GCA_026153255.1 Solanum medicagineum
TATGGAGGAAACGCAATCTTTTAGATTGAAACATGGTAACAAAACAACCTAGTTTGACTGCCATAGGATGTTTCTTATCCAACATCACCCATTTAGGAAAGATTGCAAGAACTTTCTTAAAGGTAAGATTGTCCAAAGATCACTTAGTAGAACAGGAGAGAAAGTACTAAACGAAATTTGTGATTTGGGTAGATGAAAATTAATAGAGTTAGATGCATAAGAGGTTAATAGAAGAATATGTAAGCCTTGTGGAAGGAAAAAGTGAAGCATCTTTTACGATTTGCCTTATTGGAGTTCTGTCATTATTCGACACAATCTTGATGTTAGGCATGTTGAAAAAAATGTCTTTGATAATGTGTTTAACACAGTTCTCAATTATGATGCAAAAATTAAAGACAATCCACAATCACGTCAAGATATAGTAGAGTATGGTGATCGACCTCAAATGGCAAAGGATAGTAGTGGAAAGTATCCCAAAGTTGTGTACACAATAGACAAGGAAGCAAGAGTTATCTCGTTCAATTGGGTGAAAGGCTTAATATTTGCTGATGGTTGTGTTTCAAATTTGGGCAGATGTCCAGACACAAATGCGACAAGGTCATTTGGCATGAAAAACCATGATTTCCATGTGTTCATGCAACGACTAATCCCTATTGCTTTTTGTGAACTACTTCCTAGTAATGTGCGGTAGGCACTTACAAAATTGAGCTTAGTTTTTAAAAATTTTACTTCAACCACACTATGAGTGGATGACATGAAGAGATTAGAGGGAGCAATTCCACAAATCTTGTGCAAGTTAGAACATATATTTCCTCCTTGATTCTTTGACTCTATGGAACATCTTCCAGTGCATCTTTCATAATGAAACAACCCAAAATGTGCCTGAAAATGTGCCTCGGAAATGCTCAAAATTTTAATTTCTATTGATCTCAAAATTCGTGCGTTATTTCAGAAATCCGACTTCATATTCTTGTTTAGGGGTCAGAATTAAGGGGATAATGGTCTAACCTTGATTTTTGAATAATCTTATCAAAATTTTAAAATCACAAAATGGGATTTCCAGTGGCAAAACCGCGTCAATGGCGCGACGCGCCAGTGTGTAAACACTGACCATATTTTTAATTCTTGTCCAAGACTTTTATGTCTTGGGCCTAAGCCTTCCCACATGAGAAAATACTTGTACATACCCATATTTCACCCTCATATTATCCTTAACATTCCCCAATATCCTCTAAAACACTTAGACTCATACTTCAACCTTAATTCAAGTCCCAAATCTCAAGACCAATCTTTATGTTTTCATTCAAGCTTCAAGTCTATATCTCCAATCTCTTTCAAAGGTTCTCCAAAGCTAAGGTTTGTGGGTTTCTTTCATAGGTTCCTCTCACCCATGATACCCAAGCCTCCTTTTACTTAAATTGCATGATTTAAAGTTGATTTATAAATGGGTCTTGCATATTATGAAATTCACTGCACACTATGTTAACGCTATGTGAAATTGTGACTGTTTTGCTATATTTTGAGCTTTAAATCTTTGATCTATTGTAAGATTTGAGGAGAGGTTTTGAAGTATGTTTCTTGAGGGTGTTGCAAGGTACTGATTGACGGTTTTACAATTGATTTTGTTGCATAATTTCATCTCTACATTTAATTGTTTTATATTAGCATTATACACCCTGTAAGTGTTTGATAAAATGTACGGCTATGGTTTCTTGAGGGATTGAAGTTCCAAAGAATGAGATATGATATGATTGACTATATTAGTACGAAATGAGCTTATGTATACGATAAATTCTATATAAAGTTTTGCGTTAGACAACACTTAACATGGAGATACTAAGAACCTAAATAACCTAGATGGGGGTTTGTACTTATCAACCTAGTGAAGGGTTTGTACCTATCCACCTAGTGATAGGGAAACATTATCACCAATCTACAAAGGGGTTTGTACTTTGGATATCTAGCTTAGTCTCTTCTACATATATGTTTCTCTAAATGAGAATGAGTTACTTAAGTATGTTTTACTTATGCATTGATCATACATGTCATATTGTTATACTATGTCTATTGCCTATTGTTTTGCATTTTGATTATGTTGCCTATCTCTTCTGACATTGCATCCTACATACTTAGTGCACTCAAATGTACTAATGCATACTCTTGCTTACATGATATCACCATGTAGGAACCGGAGCCCAAATTAATCATCCTCCTCCTCCACGTGGTTAGTTCGGTGCTACTCAAGCTAGTTGATGAGTCCTCCACTTCGGAGATCCTACTGTATGTTTCTCTTATTATGTATTGAGACACACTTCATTGTGTTCTATTTGACTATGAGGGTGAGCCTGGTTGCTTTGTCTTGGCCCCTGCTCCTATCTATGTAACAGAGGTGTTGTTAGATGTGTTATGTATCTATGTTATAAGCCTTGACTCTTTTGTCTCTGAGTGTTGATGTTACGCAAGCTTTCCCTTAGTCCCTTGCCTTTGCTTCCTAAACATTTAAAGTTAGTTAAGTATTAATCTCTCTCCCATAGTCCTAATTCCGCTTGTTTAAGTTTCTTATGTTGTTTTACATTGCCTGCACGACTAAGGATGTGTAATGATATGACAAGAGGCTTGTTTGGGGTTTCTTCTTGTTCCACATTCGCCGGTCATGTCTAGGCCCTAGGCTTGGGTTGTGACACATATGAAGCAAGAATCGGTACACCTGTTCAATATCGATGGATGTCTCCTTCTGAAAGGTAAATGTGTAGATTTATGTCTTACTTTTTACTAGTATGCTATACATTCATTTTCTGATGTAATAGTCCATCCATTTTAGCTACTTAGGTATCTGGGAAGTCTTCCAAAGATGATCAGGAATAATGCTAGTGTCGAGGCTTCCATTTATGAAGCATACTTGATGACAGAGTCATACAATTATTTTCTTATTATTTTGAATCTCTTGTCATTACAGGTAATCATAATGTAGAGTGTATGATGATAGTTGTGGCATGACAGATCTTGAAGGAATTTTATCAATATTCTCCTATCCAGGGCGACTTGGGGAGAAGCCAAAAAGGAAGATTTATCTCTCGAAGAAATCAAGGCTAGCCAAGCATTTATCTTACAAAATTGTAAGGAGGTTGAGCCATTTGTGAGGTAACAAAAGTTAGTTATAGTTGCTTAATAATATAAACATATCCTTATATCACAACTTTTCAATTTAACTTATTTTCATGTAATGAAGTATGCTCATGCAACACTTGCAAGAAGAATTTCGAAATCTATCTCAAGATCAAATAGATAAGAGCCTTGAAGAAAATTTCTCTATGTGGTTTAAGGAATTCGTAAGATTTCAAAAGTTATTATCCTTTATATAGTGATGTACTTAAGTTGGTTTATGAAATTTTACTAAGTCCTAGACTATTAAGAAACAGGTCAGATGCAATCACGTTGAGAATAAAATCTTGCATACTCTTGCTCGTGGACCATTAATAGGCAGTACATGTTATTCCTTTTATTTTGTGAATGGATACAAATTTCACATAAATCATCATAGTATCGCAGGATCAACAATGAATAATGAAATAAGTATCGCAGATTCAAATTTTGGTGATTATTATGGATGGATCAAAGAGATGATGCAAGTGGAATACCATGAAACACCTATAAAACAAATTGTATTATTCAGATGTGAGTGGTTTGATCTAACTATGGGTGTTGGTATTAGAAAGTATAATCAGTACCAATTGGCTGATATTAACTATCATCGTCAATATAAAAAATATGAACCTTTTATTCTTGCAATGTAAGTAACTCAAGTGTGTTATGTGCCTTATCCAATCAAGAAAAAAGACAAGGATGATTGGAAAGTTATATTGAAGGTCAAACCTCAAAATGTTGTTGAATTACCTAATGTGGAAGTGGCTGAATATTCTAGTGACAATTGAAGAAGTTGAAGTCTATGAAATAGATATAACTTTTTTCGTTGATGAAAATATACTCTTAAATAATCCAAATTGAGAAGTAATTGAGATGACTAAACTCTTTGATGATGAATTATTGCAAGAGCATCATGAAAATTAAAACAGAATCCATGAAAGAAGAATTTGAAACTGAAAAACTAAGGAGGAAGAGGAAGAAGAAGATGAAGAAGAAAAGGAAGTCTCTGAAGAAGACATAGATAGTGATTAGTGCTATTAATCAGATATTCTATATTCACTCTACTTTGTTTGTGGTAATATTTCTCCAAATATTATCATTTCTTGATTAGTGCTTGCTTTTTCTAAATGAACTGATTAGTGCTTGATTTTTCTCATGATAATAATTTCACCCTTTACGGGCACAAGTTTTGTCACTTTATTAGCAAGCTCTTTGAAACGCAGTTAAAATATTTCAACATACTCACTTAATTTCAAAGTACGTTAATTAGTTAGTTTAATTTTGTTTTTTGCCAGTGATAACTGTTTAACTCTAGTTCTTGTTGGTGCAATAATCCTTGTTATTGTTGATTATGCTTAATTTGATTATGTCTAATAACATTGTTATATTTGTTTGTAGGCATGGCTCGAGGTAGAGGTCGTGGAAAGTCCTCAGGTAGGAGTAATCTTGCTAGTCATGTAAGCATGCCAATTATGCCCATGGCCACTATGGCTTCTCCTTAGCAAGGTGGTACCTTACTTTTGAAGCATCAACTCAAAGTGTTACCCCAACCATCTTCAAGACATCTCCAACTACACCAAATCAAAGCCACCCAATAGGTCAGGGTATGTCTACTCAAACCAACCCAACAATCCATAGTAACACAAATTGCTGAAGGTGATTCTAGCTGTAACCACACACCGACCTTAATTTTTCTAACTTCTATCGGGTTAGTCCAATATTTCGCTTTTTATTCTTTTCACTTTTTTCTACTTATGTTCTTTGCTTCTACTCATGTTTTAATTAGTTAAAAAATTACACTTATTTGAAAATGGACTATAGTGAATGCTATCTACTTTTAGAAGAATGTTAAATTAGTAAACAAAGTGATTCGTCACTTTACTTGGATATAAAAGTCAGCATTTTTCTACTTTTTCATCATCTGTTGTTAGAAGATCCATCATAGGTTGTAGGAGCTTTACCATTGTAAACTATTTGTTTATTTAATAATTATTACTTAGATAAGTTTCCCATGGCTTTTGTCTGGTAGAAGCTGAATGGGTGATGTCCTGGCTAGGTGTATATTTCATGGGTTCTAACAAACCTATTATTTAAGCATAAAAGGTAAATGAGTATTCTCATTATCTGAGCTCCTACAGAGTTCAATCACTAGCTAGGTAGAAATGCAGAAGGCCTTTTTGGAGACATTATTTCCAAGGTCAAAGAAGTTAAATCAAAAGGATCATATCAACAACTTCAACCAATTGCCTGGTCATTCAATCAGCACTACATGGGAGAGGTTCACAAAGTGCTGAAAAAGAGTGTACCTGACCACAAGATCATGGATGATGCCTTGATGCAAACCATCTATCGAGCCCTAAATGAAAATAGCTAAGTTGTTGCTGACACTATCATGGGAGGTTTGTTTTTAGATCATCAATTTTTGATGATAGCTGAAAGTTAAGAGAACGTGGTCAAGATGAATTATGCATGGGGGATGAGAGATAACTCAACAACTAAAAGCTTGTTCTCAGTCAGTATGAGTTTGGGTCCTACAAAGAAAAATAAGGATATGATGCAAGAGCTTTCTCGGATTAGTTATACCAAAATGGAGTTGTTGATAAAGCAGAACCAACAACGTGTGAATGCAGTAGGTCATCAGCCTTCACAAGCACTCTTGTACAAGGAGGCTTACTATAAGGAGGACACTTTCTTTGTCAATGAACAAATAGTGCATTTCCAGAACAACGCCTAAGTGTCCAGGCACGACTATTGGTTCCAAGGTCAAAGAAATCAAGGTTGGAACTTTAATAGAGATGGCACTTTCAGAGTGAAAAATTGCGGAGGCTACTATGATAAGAACAGGGCCCAGGATAGAGATACTGATTAGGGATGTAGAGATGGTTACTGAAATGGCCCATATGTTCCACCACGTAAACGAGACTTTCGTGCTGGTAGCTCTCTACTTGAGGACATGTTCGACGGATTGTTGAAGAAGGCTGACACTCAAGATAAGATCTTGAAGAGGATAAAAGTTGGCATCCCTAGAATTAATATGAAAATCGGGTCTTATTCTGTTGCTGTTAGCAGTTGGAGCAACAGTTCGGTCAGGTGTAAACTCAATTGAACTAGAATCAAAAAAGGTACATTACCCGCCAACACACTTCAGAATCTAAAGAATGAGGGGCAGTGTATAGTAGTGACGACACATTGCGGTAAATAGACCATTGACCGTCTGATGACAATTGATGGTGATGATGTTCATGAGGAGATGGTTGAGAGGCAGGATGCATAGATAGAAGATGCTCATGCCAAGGATAGTGTGACTAATATGGCTGTGACGCAAAAGAAGTTGGAACCCATTAGTAGACTTCCCCCTTATTTCTCTCAGAGACTCAAAATGAAGGAGGAGGAAGGTAAATTCTAGCACTTCTTATCCATGCCGAAGCAACTCTCCATCAACATCCCTCTTATTGAGGCATTAGAGAAGATGCAACAACAACAACAACAACATACCCAGTGTAATCCCACAAGTGGGGTCTGGGGAGGGTAAAATGTACGCAGACCTTACCACTACTACAAAAGTAGAGAGGCTGTTTCCAGGGGACCCTCGTCATAAAACCCGTAAGTAAGAACGAACTAGATATGCATTAGGGAAGATGCGCGGGCATTAAAATTTCATGAAGGACTTGGTGATGAAGAAGTGGACAGTAAGATAAGAGCTCTCTCAAGAGCTTCACCGCTGCAGTATGATACCAATAAGGTCCTTAATGCAGTAGAGAGATGATCCCAGAGCATTAACCATAACTTGCACCATTGGGGATGTTGAAGTAGCAAAGGCATTATGTGATCTAGGCACAAACATAATCCTAATGCCTCTAGCGGTATTTAAGAAGTTAGGCTTGGGAGCCCTTACTCTAGCAAACACGTGGTTGTTGAGGGTTGACAGAATGGTGAAGAAGCTTGTAGGGATATCATATGACGTCCTTGTTAAAGTGGAAAAATTTATATTTTCCACATATTTTGTGATCCTTGATTGTGAGGTCAACTTCAAAGTCCCAATCTTCTCAGGGAGCCCTTTCTTAATTACTGGGTTAGCACTAGTGGATATGGAATCAAGCCAATCATGTTTCAATTGAATGATGAAGAAGTCGACTTCAATATCAATCAGTCTATGAAAAGTCCTAATGATCTGAATATGGATTTTCTGGCACTTGGTGAAGTTTGAATAACCAATTTGTCCAAGTCGTGCGGAGACAATAAATCAGGCACTACTAGGGAGATAACCAAGACTTTCAATATAACATCTGTGTTTTGTTTTTATTTATAGGTTGTTGGACTTGTAGGTATCTTAATGTTAGTGTGTTGGTTATGTTTAGACACTGGACTAGTGGCATATAGGGTAACAATGTGTTCTATGAAGGACATGCAGGTACAGATGTTAAAACACTAAAAAGTGGTTCTATGACTCATACACTAATTCTTAAAACACTTCTAGTGAGAAAATTGATGTGCACTCCAGTCCACAAGCAAACTTCACAGCCCATAGATAAATCTATGCACCATGAATAGGTCTTATGGACCCCAGATAAGATTCCTAAAAACTAAGTGCTGGGGAATCCATGACCTAGTCTATGAGCCATATGTCAGGACCCAATCCTAGGGCCTAGACCTACCATGACAAATAGAGAACCCGAAGGGACACCCAAACAAGCCTCTTAGTATATCAATAATACATCCATGATCGCAGAAGCAAAATAAGCATCACAAGATATAATAAAAAGGGAAGCAGGACTAAGGGAAGTCTTTGATATATCAAAAGTATGAAAGAGTGAAGCTCAAAGCATAAATATATCATAGAATTCAACAACACCACTAACTTGGAACGGAGGGGGGGCCAACACACTTTCTGGGCTCACCCACAAATAGAAAGTGTTTAACATAATGAAGTGTTAAAACAACAAGAGTAATGTAGATAGTGTCCTCGGACTGGAGGACTCAAAAATGTTTATCTCCGAAGTACCAAGCTAGCCACGTGGAAAATGATCAGTAGGAGTTCTGGTCCCTATATGGTAATATCATGTACGCATAGAGTATGTGTTAGTACGTTTGAATGTACTAAGTGTCATGACACAAGCCTAGGGCCTATATGTGACACGAAGAATGGGAAACTCGAAGGGACCCCAATCAAGCCTCTTAACATATCATTACACATCCTTGGTCGCGGAAGCAACCAAACAACAATAAGAGAAAAGAAATAAGGCTAAAGGGATTGAGGGAATGTTTCATAGCTTAAAACATACAAGAGTCAAGAGGATCAAAGCTTATGGCATCATTACACAACTTGTCCAATAACACGTCTAAACTTATAATTTAGCAAGAGCCAAGATAACTTTCCGGGCTCACCCTCATAGTCAACAGAATACAATAAGATAGAGAGAGTCTTTGCATGACATAAGATCAAAAGATATCATCCTCGAAGTTAAGGACTCACCAAAATTGCTATCTTCAAGATGTCAAAACTAGCCACGCATGGGATGATCGTGAGCAGCTAGTGTAAAACCATGTAATTCAAGAGTGGATTCATGCTAGAAAGTTCAACGTAAAACCATCAATAGATAATTGGTAACTCCCTCAAGCAATATACATCGAAACCCTTCATCAAACCTGACAACAGATCTAACATTCATAACTCCAAAACATGCTAAAAATAACATAATTTCATGAACCCCAAACATAGTGTGCAGTGAAATTCATTAAAATGTACGGCCCGTGAGTAAATCAACTTTAAATCATGCAATTTTAGGTAAAAGAAAGCTTGGGCATCATGGGTGAAAGTAAACAATGAAAGAAACCCACATACCTTGACTTTGTAGAATAGCTTGATTAAGATTAGAGATGGAGACTTGAAGGTTGAATGAGAACCTTAAGATTCGGATGAGTTTTGGTACTTGAAATTTGGAGGTTAAATATTGTCTAAGTGTTTAAGAGATTATTTGGGAATATCTTGAATGATATGAGGGTGAAATATGGCTAAGTATAAGTATTTTCATGCTTGGGTACACTTAGGCCCAAGATCCTAGACTGAGATAGAAAAATAGTGCACAAAAATACACAGTAGCGCGCCCTAGGTGCGTCGCGCCAGGGGCGTGGATGGCTCTCACGAAATCGCATTTTGCGATTTTCAAATTTTGATATAGTTGCTTAAAAGTCTGGGATAGACCCATATCCCACTTAATTTGACCCCCTTATCAAGAATACGAAGTCGAATTGTTGATATTATGCCTGGATTTTGAGATATATGGAAATTACAATTCTGGGCACTTCTGAGGCACATTTTCGGTCACTTTTTTGGGTCGTTTCTATATCTTCCCCTTGGGAACATTCTTCCCCGAATGTAAAAGAATGTATATAAGAATACTAATTACAAAGAAATCAGCCCCACCAAGAATGCAACAACACAGTTGATACACCATTTTCAAAATCTCAACATAAGTATAAAGTCACCGTGAACTTGTCAATATAAACATAAATGCATGCAAATGACTTAGGTCCTGGAACATGAGACATGAAATCACATTGAAGACTTAGAATTAGTACCTTAAGCTTGAGTAGGATGGAAAAGATAAGGATATCATTTTTCCATGTCAGTTCCGGCTTCCAAGGTAGCATTCTCGACTTGTTGATTCTTCCAAAGGACCTTAACGGAAGCGGCATCCTTGTTCCTCAACCTCTCAACTTGTCTATCAAAGATATGTCAAGTTGTCTTTAACTGCCCCCACAACATCAAGAGACAATAGCATTAGGGTCACTCACATACTTCCTCAACATAGACCCATGGAAGACCGGATAAACTAATTCCATTTCACTAGGCAATTACAACTCATAGGCCACTTTAGTAATCCTCCTCATCACCCTATAAGGAATCACATATCTAGGGCTTCACTTACCCGTCTAATCAAACGCACCACAACATTCATGGGTGAAACCTTCAAATAAACCTAGTCACCAACTTTGAACTTATGATCCCTTACCCTCACATCAACATAGGACTTTTGGTGACTTTGGGCTGTCTTCAACCTTTCTTTATAACCTTCTCAAGAGCCTCCATAACTAGATCTGGTCCCAACAAGGCCACCTCTAAAACCTCAAACCACCCAATCGGTGACCTATAACATCTACCATAGAGAGCCTCAAATGGAGCCATTCAAATGCTAGAATGATAGCTATTGTTATAGGCAAACTCAATCAATGGAAGATGATGATCCCAACTACCCTTAAGCTCCAATACACAAGCCCTATACATGACCTCAAGAGTTTGGATAGTTCTTTAAGCTTTGCCATCCGTTTGAGGATGAAGGACCATACTAAGTTTAACTCTTGTACCAAGACCTCTTTGGAAAGATCTCCAACAATTTAAAGTAGATGGAGATCCACAATCCTATATGATGGACAAAGGAACCCCATGCAAGCTCACAAAGTCATGAATGTACAACCTATCATAATCTTCAGCCCCATATGTAGTCTTAATCGTTAGAAAGTAAGCCAATTTTGTTATCGTATCAACCACAACCCAAATGGAATCAAACCCCTTTCTAGCCTTGGGCAATACAACCACAAAATCCATATTAATCTCTTCCCTGTTCTAAGTAGGAATCTCTATGTCTTGGGCTAGGCCACCCGGTCATTGATGCTCGTAGACCTAGGGTGAATAAAGTAAGAAGAACCATGAGCCTCATCAAGAATATTTTCTCTCAATACATCAACACAAACCACACATAACCTACCTTGGTATCTAAGGGCACTATCTCCTGCATACAATTGGTCAAACAAGTCATCAATTTTCGGAAAAGGATATCTATTCTTTATAGTGACCCTACCGATTTGCCGGTACTCAATGCACATTCTAAGTAACCCATACTTCTTTTTCACGAACAACACCGGAGAACCCCAAGGTGATTGACTAGGTCTAATAAATCCCTTTTCCAACAAATCTTTCAATCGCTCTTTTAACTCCTTCAACTCCGCCGGGGCCATACGGTAAGGGGCAATGGAGATAGGTTGAGTGTCAGGAAGGATATCCATTCCAAACTTTATCACCTCTTTGGAGGAATACCGGGAAGGTCATTTGGGAAGATATTAAGAAACTAGTTTATAATGGGGACAGACTCAATGGACGGCACTTTGGATACAAACACTCCCAAGAAATCAACTTATGCGCTTTAATGCATGAAATGAATCTACCCTTGATCACCATATGTTGACTTTCCCACTGGAGGACGAGTTCATTAGGAAATTCAAACTTGATCCTATGGATTCTACAAATAATAGATGCATAGTAGGCATGCAACCAATCTATCCCATGTGTGACATCAAAATCTACCATATCTAATTCAAGAAGACCACAAGGCAACAACTTATGCAAAATGCAAATAGGACAACTCCTACAAACTTTTCTAGGAAGAATGGAGGCACCACTAGGAGTTGACATGTCATATGACTCCTGCAACAACTCAGGAACAACATGAAACGTTTTAGCATGAAGAGGGGTAACAAAGAAAAGAGTGGCACCCAGATCAATCAAAGCATACACATCAAAGTCAAAGATTTTCAATATACCGGTAACAATATCTGGGACCTCACCAACCCCTTACCTCCCATGTTGAGCATAAAATCGAATGTACCTTGGGGCACCACCTTGAGGATCACCTCTTCCAAATGGGACCGGATTAGAACCCCGGTTCTTGCCACGATTTCTTGGACAATCTACCTTCTTGTGACCAAGCTCCCCACATTCATAGTATGCATTAGAACCCTTTAAACACTGGCCATTATGACCTTTCAAACATCAAGGACACACATCAATAGGAGCCATCCTACCAATACCTTGAGGTGTAGGGAAGTTATTGGCAAGCCCCCTATTAGTAGCATGAGGAGGCCCTTGGCTTTGACGAAATTTAGCACCCTTTTGCAATTTAGACTCAAATCGGGCCTTCTTACCTCATGCCCCCTTCTCATCCTCAATTTCTCCTCCTCTATTTGCTCAGCATAGGTCATCAACCGAGACAAGTCTATGTCACTATTTAACATGGCGGACCGACATTCTTCACTTACCAAGTTTGAGACCCCATCACAAATTTATTCATCCTAGATCTAGGATCGACCACCAAATGAGGAGCATACTTCGAAAATTGATTAAACTTGAGGGCATACTCCCTCACACTCATAGCACCTTGTTTTAAGTTCATAAACTCTCTCAACGTTGCCTCCCTAAGATCAAGAGGGAAAACCGATTAAGGAAGGCCAATTTGAATTCCTCCCAAAGAACCACATTACGAACCCCCTTCTCACCTGTCCATGGCTCATACCAAATTTGGACTACCCCTTTGAGTTGGTGTGCCACCAACTCAACCTTTTCATTCGGCCCAACTCCAATAATATTCAAGATTTTGTACACCTCATCAATGAACTGTTGTGGATCTTCATCCACCTTTGACATATAGAAAACCGAAGGATTCATCCTCGTTAAATCTCTTACCCTAGATCTCGGGGTAGTAGTATGAGGGGCTTGGGCCCCTTGTTGGGCTTGGTTACCCACCACTTGGGCAAGCGTATTAAGTGCATCCTGGAGCTCACCATTGGTATGTTGCTCCTTGGGTGTTTGGGCCCATCTTCCTCTAGTGTTTGGCATGATCTAGCATAGCAAAGAACAATCGTAAGGGGGAAAAACTCACTATAACTCTATAGTACGACATAGAACATGAAGAAGGGAAATATTTCCTAAAACGTCTCATAGCCTCCTATTCATAATAATGGTGTGCTTCACAACCGTGAATAGGACTCTGATCGATGCAGTGTGTTGGACTCCGAGGATCTATCAACCTAGTGCTCTGATACAAAGTTTTCACGACCCAAGCCTAGGGCCTAGATGTGACATGGTTCAAGGGGAACCCAAAGGGACCCCAAGGAAGCTCATAAAGCATCATTACACATCCTTGCTCGCGAAAGCAATAAATCAAGCATTCAAGATTTAAGAATGGGGAAAAATAGGGCTAAGGGAAAAGCTTGCACAATATCATGGTAAAAAGACAAGAGTTAAATTTATATCATAGATACTTAACATGTCCAACAAACACCTCTACTACATAGATAAGAGTGGGGGACAAGTCAATGTAATCGGGCTCACCCTCATAGTCAAAATAAACAATGAAAATGAATGCCTCAATGCAAAATAGAAGAACAATAAACTAGGTCCCCGAATTGGAGGACTCACCAACTAGCTTTAATAGCACCGAACTAGCCATGTGGAAGAGGATGATCAACTTAGGCACCGGTTCCAACATGGTGACATCATGTAGGCATAGAGTATGCATTAATATGTTTGAATATACTAAGTATTTAGGATGGAATGCAAAAATAAGTAGGCATCATAATCAAAATGCATAATATTAAGTAGTAGACATAACATAAAAATATGGCATGTATGTTCAATACTTAAGTAAAACATGTTTCACACTCATATACGATATCATATGTGAAGAAGAGACTAAGATAGTTATTCAAGGTATAAACCCCTTTGTGGTTGTGTGGAATAAACCCCACACATGGTTGATGGTAATCACACCTTACCAACATCCTGATGATGTATAAACCTCTCGCATGGTTGATTAGTACAAACCCCCAACATGGTTACCCTGGCTCTTACCCCCATCGGATCGGGCATGGTCTAATGCAACACTTTATATAGAGTACATAATTACATAAGCTCTTTTTATCATCATAACATCTTTCATATCATATCTCATGCTTTGGACTTTCATTTCCTGAAGAAACCCTAGCCGGCCATTTTATCAAACACCTTAAGGGTGTGTAATGGGGGTAAAAGGCCATGCAATTTAGAGATGAAATCATACAAGAAAAATTATTGTAAAAACATCAATCAACACCTTGCAACACCCCAAGACATTCACATCAAAATCCCTCATCACATCTAACATTAGATCCAAGATTTATAGCTCAAAACATAGCAAAATAGTCACAACATTACATAGCTTTAACATAGTGTGCAATGAATTTCATAGTAATCAAGACCATTTGTAAATCAACCTTAAATCATTCAATTTATGAAAAAGAATGCTTGGGTATCATGGGTGAAAGGAACCCACGAAAGAAACCCACACAACTTAGCTTGGAGTTTAACTTGGTGAAGATTGCAGATGGAGACTTGTAGGTTGAAGAAGAACCTTGAAAGAGAACCTTAGCTTAGGATGAGGGTTTGGGACTTGAATTTGAGGAGTGAAAATGTGACCAAGTGTTTGAGTGAGATTGGGAAATGGTTTTCATAGTATGAGGGTGAAATATGACTAAGCATAGGTAAAAACACGTATGGGAGCTTTTAGGCCCAAGACTTAATGTCTTGGACCGAAGCTGGAAAACAGTGTCCAACTTAACACTATGGCGCACCGCGAAAAGGCGACTAGGAATTGCACTTTGGAATTTAGTAATTGCTAAATCTTTGCTAATAAATTGGAGTTAGACCTTCTTCCACCAAATTTGGACCCCCCGAACAAGAATCTGAAGTCGGATTTTTGAAATAACAAACAAATTTTGCGATATATGAAAAATTTAAATTTCGGGCATTTTGAGGCACGCTTTTGGGTACTTTTTGGGGTTGTTACAATATCTATCCCTTGGGAACATTCGTCCCAGAATCTAAAACAGATGTATAAGACGAGAGTGATCATCAATAAATCAGCCCCAACAAGAATGCAACATAACATGTAACATACCATTATCAAATTCTCAACATAAGTGTAAAATCATCATAAACTTTCCAACTTAAACATGAATGCATATTAATGACATAGGGGCTGAAACATAAGACTTGAAAGTTCATAGGGGACTTAGAATTAGTACCTTAAGGTTGAGTTGAGTGGAAAGGACAAGGATACCGCTTTTGCATGTCTGCTTTGGCCACACATGTGGCACTTTCAACCTGTTGGTTCCTCCAAACGACCTTAATGGATACCACCTCTTTATTCCACAATTTCTTTACTTACCTATCCAAGACATGAAACAAAACCTCCTCATGAGTGAAGTTATCCTCAATAACACCCAAAACATCAAGACGCATCATAGCATTAGGATAACCAACAAATTTTCTCAACATAGAGACATGGAACACTGGGTGAACCAAATTCATTTGTCTAGGCAACTTCAATTCATAAGCTACCATTCCAACCCTCTCTATCAACTCATAAGGACCAACATACCTTGGACTCAACTTCCCCTTCTTACCAAATCGGACCACAAGTTTCATTAGAGAAGCCTTTAAATAGACCCAATCACCCACTTGAAATTCTAGGCCTTTCCTTCTTACATCGACATACGATTTTTGACGATTTTGGGATGTCCTCAACCTTTCCCTAATCATCATAACCTTCTCAATAGCCTCCATAACAAGATATGGTCCCAATAAATCCACCTCTCAAACCTCAAACTAACCCACCGGTGATCTACAATGTTTCCCATATAGAGCCTCAAAAGGAGTTGTACCAATACTAGAGTGATAGCTATTGTTGTATACTGATTCAATCAAAGGATGATGGACATACAAACTACCCCTCAACTCCAATACACATGCCCTAAGCATATGTTCAAGGGTTTGAATTGTTTTTTCGGCTTGGCGATCTGTTTGGGGGTGAAAGGTCGTACTGAGGTGAACTTTTGTACCAAGACCCCTTTGAAAAGACCTCTAAAAGTGAGAAGTGAATTGTGCACCGTGATCTTATATGATGGATAAAGGAACCCCATGAAACCTCACTAACTCATGGATGTACACCCTTCCATACTCTTCAGCCCCATATGTAGTCTTTACCGGTAAAAAGTGAGCCGATTTTGTCATCCTATCAACCACCACCCAAATGGAATCAAAACCTTTTCTAGTCTTGGGAAACCCAACCACAAAATCCATATTAATCACCTTCCACTTCTAAGAATAAAACTCTATGTCTTGGTTTAGGCCACCCGGCCTTTGATGTTCAACTTTGACTTGTTGAAAACTATGGCAACCGAAAAAAAGTTTATCAATGCCCCACTTCATGCCTCCCCACTAATAGACATCTCTCAAGTCTCTATACATTTTGGTGGAACCGGGGTGAATGGAATAAGAAGAATTATGGGTCTCATCAAGGATCTTCTCCTTTAAACAATAAACACAAGGCACGCACAAGCTACCTTGGTGCCTAAGGGCACCATCTCCCCCTTGGGAGAAAACCTCCACATTGCTCTCTTTCATCAAGGCCTTCAATTCAAGTAAAGAGGAGTCAAGATCTTGCTTTTCTATCACCTCATCAAGCAAAAAAAAACTTAGACCCATCAATAACCACAACACTTTTATCACCAACCTCTTCCAACCTAACCCCCATTCTAGCCAATCTATGCTCCCCCCTAGCCATTTCCCTATCACCACCATCTACATGAGCTAGGCTACCCATGGACACCTAACTCAAAGCATCCGCCATCACATTTTCCCTTCCCGGATGATAATGCACACTCATGTCATAATCCTTGAGAAGTTCTAGCCACATTCTTTGTCTCAAATTGAGATCTTTTTGAGTGAAGAAATATTGGAGGCTCTTATGATTGGTGATGACATCCACATGCACCTCATTGAAATAATGATGCCCAATCTTTAAAGCAAACACAACGGCGGTTATCTCTGATCATGGGTAGGGTAATTCCTTTCATGCACCTTTAGTTGTGTAGAAGCATAAGCTATGGCCTTACCATTTTACATTAGCACACAACACAAACCAACTCTAGATGCATATAGGAGCAGATACAAGCCTATCTGGTAGTGATAATATAGGAGCAGACACAAGCCTATCCTTCAATGTTTCGAACCTCCTCTCACATTCAATAGTCCACTCAAAGTTAACCTTCTTTTGAGTCAATTAGGTCATAGGGGAAGCAATGGAGGAGAACACATTCACAAATCTTCTATAGTAACCCGCAAGACCAATGAAGCTCCTAATATCCGACGGGTTCAACGGCCTAGGAAAATTCCTAATTACATCGGTCTTCTTAGGATCCACCTTTGTACCATCCCCCAACACAACAAGACCCAAGAATGCAACCTCCTTCAACAAAAATTCACACTTATCATACTTAGTATACAATCTCTCCTCCCTCAACCTTTGCAACATAAGCCTCAAATGACCCATATGCTCATCCCTACTATGTGAATAGATAAAAATATCATCAATGAAGACCATAACAAAGGAATCAAGGTAAGGTTTGAAGATCCTATTCATTAGGTCCATGAATATGGATGCGTATTAGTAAACCAAAATGACATCACAACAAACTCGTAATGCCCATATCTAGTAAGGAAGGCCTTCTTTGGAATATCACACTCCCGTACTCTCACTTGATGGTACCAGGACCGAAGATCAATGTTAGAGAAGAATCTAGCCCCTTGCAATTGGTCAAACAAGTCATCAATTCTTGGAAAAGGATATCTATTCTTTATAGTGACCTTATTGAGTTGCCGATAATCAGTGCACACTCTAAGTGACCCATCCTTCTTTTTTACAAACAACATTAGAGCACCCTAAGGTGATTGACTAGGTCTAATAAATCCCTTTTCCAACAAATCTTTCAATTGCTCCTTTAACTCCTTCAACTCCGCCGGGGCCATACGGTAAGGAGGCATGGAGATCTATGCCAAAATCTATCTCACTCTCGGGAGGAACACACCCCGTAGAAATTAACATATGGGCTTTAATGCATGAAATGAATCTACCCTTGACCACCACATCTTGACTTTCTCGCTCGAGGATGGGTTCATTAGGAAATTGAAACACGACCTTTCGAGTTCTACAATCAACAGACGCATAGTAGGCATGCAACCAATCCATCCCAAGTATGATATCAAAATCTACCATCTCTAATTCAAAAAGATCACAAGGCAAAAACTTATGCAAAGTAAATAGGACAACTCCTATAAACATACCTACCAGCATTAGAAGGGCCAATAGGAGTAGACACTTCATATGACTTATGCAACAACTTGTGGACAACATGGAACATTTTAGAAACAAGAGGGGTAACAAAGCAAAGAGTGGCACCCGGATCTATCAAAGCATGCACATCTAAGTCAAAGATTTTTAACATACCGGTAGCAACATCGGGGACCTCACCAACCCCTTGCCTCCCATGTAGAGCATAAAAGCAATTATGCCTTGGGGCACGACCTTGAGGACCACCTCTCCCTAGAGGAACCGCATTAGCATCCTAGACCTTGCCATGGTTTCTTGGACTATCTACCTTCTTGTGACTAAGCTCCCCATATTCATAGCATGCGTTAAAACCCTTCAAACACGGGCTATTATGACCCTCCCGACATTTAGGACACACATCAATAGGAGCCATCCCACCAACACCTTGAGGCCTTGGGAAGTCATTGGCAAGCCTCCTATTAGTAGCATGAGGAGTCCCTTGGACTTGACGAAATTTAGCATCCTTTTGGAATTTACCCTCAAATCGGGCCCTGTTGGCCTCATGCCCCTTTATCTTCCTCAATTACTCCTCCTCTATTTGCTCAGCATAGGTTATCAACTGAGACAAGTCCATGTCACTAATTAGCATGGTGGACTGACATTCTTCACATACCAAGTCAGAGACCTCCATCAAAAATTTTATTCATCCTAGATCTAGGTCGACTACCAAATGACGAGCATACTTCAAAATTTGATTAAACATTACGGCATATTCCTTCAAAGTCATAGCACCTTGTTTCAAGTTTACAAACTCTAGCACCTTTGCCTCCCTAAGCTTAAGAGGGAAAAGCCAATTAAGGAAGGCCAGTTTAAACTCCTCCCAAAGCACCACATTACGAACCCCTTCTCACCTATTGCTCATACAAAATTTTTGCTACCCCTTTGAATTGGTATGCTGCCAACTCCACCTTTTCATTTGGCCCAACCCCCATGATATTCAAGATTTTGTACACGTTTGACCTATGAAAAACTGGAGGATTCATCTTTATGAAGTCTCTTACCCTTTCTCTCGGGGTAGTAGCATGAGGGGCTTGGGCCCCTTGTTGGACTTGGTTGGGAGCAACTTGGGAAAGCACAGTAAGGGCATCTCTAAGCTCACCATTGGTAGGTTGCTCCTCGGTAGTTTAGGCCCTTCTTCATCTAGTGTTTTGCATGATCTAGCATAGCAAAGAACAATTGTGAGGGGGGAAAAACTCACTACAACTCTATAGCACAACATAGAGCATCAAGAATGGAAACATTTCCTAAAACATCTCATAGCCTCCTATTAATAGTCATGGCAAGCTTCACAACCATGAATAGGACTCTAATTGCCGTGTTGTGTTGGACTGGGAGGATCTATCAACCTAGTGCTCTGATATCAAGTTTGTCATAACCTAAGCCTAGGGCCTAGATGTGAAACGACGAAACGGGAACCTGAAGGGACCCTAAGCAAGCTTCATAAAACATCATTACACATCCTTGGTTGTGGACACAATTAATTGAATAATACAACTGATACAATGTCTTAACATATCAAAACAAGCATGAAACTACTACCTAACTATTCAAATATCCAAATTAAACTTAAAATAAACCAAAAACCTAAAAGATACTTGGGTTTCATTGATTGTTGGATGTCAAACACGACCTCTTCATCATTGACCATGAACTGAAGCTAACCTAAATGTATATCTACCAAGGCTCTCCCAGTGGCAAGAAATGGTCTTTCCAATATAATGGGCACCTCGAAATCAACCTCACAATCAAGGATGATAAAGTCTGCGAGAAAAATGAATTTATCAGCCTTTACAAGAACATCAAAAATTATTCCTTCTGACTTTTTAATAGTTTGATCTACCATGATCAACCATATTTTTTGTCGGAGTGGGAGTGCCAAGGCCAAGCATTTTGAATACGACAAGAGGCATTAGATTAATACTCGCTTCTAAGTCACATAATGCTTTTGCGAATTGAACATCACCAATAGTGCAAGGAATGGTGAATACACTTGGGTCCTCTAACTTTTGAACAAGGCATTTGGTCATAATGGCAATACATTGTTGGATCTCTTGTGAAACCTCTTGGCTCAAAGTACGCTTCGTTGTCACCAAATCCTTCATATAGTTTGCGTACCTGCGCATCTTCTCCATATATTCTAAGAGGGGAATGTTTATAGACAATTGTTTTAACATTGAGATGAAGTGTTTGAATTTTCCATCCTCTTCATTTTTCTTAAGACTTGGAGGGAAGGAGGCAAGAGGTTTTGGGATCGTCTTAACTTTTTATTGCTCTCTCACTTCTTATCTTTGCAACCCAACATTCTCCAAACCTTCTCCCTCAACCACAAGTTCACTGTCAATACCCTTCCCACAAGCTTCATCCTCAACCACCGGCATAGGCGGATGTGTGGTGCTTTTACCACTCCTAGTCATGACTGCCATGCAACACCCATCATTCTTTAGATTTTGAACCGTATTGCCTAGTAAGGTGCCATTTTGGAGTTGGTTCAATAGTACAAAAACTTTCCCAAATTGTTGTTCTAATTGTTTGATAGCCACCAAGTGAGACTCTATCTTTTGGTTCATGCTTGAAATGTCCAATTTCATTCCTTTCAAGGTCTCATCTTATTGGACGACTCTTTTCAACAACTTGTCAAACAACTTTTCAATGCTCGAAGTATTTGGCCCGGCATCACGGTTATGGGGCGGCATATAAGGACCATGTACCTTGAAACAGCCCGAAATTGTAATTTATATATATCTCAAAATCTGTGTGTTATTTAAGAAATCCAACTTCATATTCATGTTTAGGGGGTCAAATTTAGGGGGAAAAGGCTCTAATCTTGACTATAGAGAGAATGATTCACAATTTCAAATTTTAAAGCGACGATATCCAAAATGTTTTGCATGATGCTGGTGTGACGTGTCAGTGTTATTTTTCTGAGTATTTTTTGACTTTGGTCCAAGAATTTCAAATCTTGGGCCAAAGCCTTCCACACGAGAAAATACCTATACATAACCTTGTTTCAGCCTCATATAATCCCAGACATTCCCCAATATTCACTCAAATACTTAATCTGATATTTCTCTTAAGATTCAAGTGACAAAACCCTCATCCTGATCTTAAAGTTCTCCTTTAAGCATCAATTTTCCATTAGCTATGTTCATCAATTTCATCTCCAAAACAAAGGCATGTGGGTTTCTTTCATGGGTTCCTTTCACTCATGATGCCCAAGCTTTCTTGAAACGACCCCCAAAAGTGCACGAAAATGTGTCTCAAAAGTGGCCATAATTGTAATTTTCATATATCTAAAAATCCATTTGTTATTTCAAAAACCCAACTTCAATTCTTGTTCATGGGGCAAAATTGAGTGAAAAATGGGTCTAACCCTAATTTTCAACAACCGTATCAAAATTCAAAAATCGCAAAAATGCTATTTAGGAGGGTCAACTTTAAAGGTGTATAACGTTTTATACCAAGTAATTGGGTGGCCCATGACCTACCAAATTGATGCTCTTTGAATTAGCTTTCCAACCAACTTTGTGTCACCTCATTTTGATTTCTAATGAAGAATTTATGCCTGTTTTCTTAGAACTCATAGGTGCAAAAATGCAAATTCCACTAAGTAATTTGCGTCACTTCCACGACGCAGAGCAGTGTTATGTTGGTCCTATTTTTCGGACTTCGTTCTAAGACTTTCAAGTCTTGGGTCTAAGGGTTCCCATACTTGAAAATAACTATACTCAGCTTTATTTCACCCTCATATCATTCATAACATTCCTCAATATCCTCTCAAATAGTTAGACTCATATTTCACCCTAAATTCAAGTCCCAAAACTCAAGACCAATCTTAAGGATTTCATCAAGGTTCTCCTTCAAGCTTCAAGTCTCCATCTCCAATCTTCACCAAGCTCATCTCCAAAGCTAAGGTATGTGGGTGTCAATCATTGGGTTCTTCTACCCATGGTGCCCTAATCTCCTTTCACTCAAATTGTATGATTTAAAGTTGATTTACAAATGGGTCTTACATATTGGGAAATTCACTGCACACTACGTTAAAGCTATGTAAAGTTGTGACCATTTTGCTATGTTTTGAGCTATAAGTCTTGGATCTATTGTAATATTTTAAGAGGAATTTTAATGTATATTGCTTGAGAGTGTTGCAAGGTGTTGATTGATGATTTTACAAAGGATTTCCCTGCACGATTTCATCTCTAAATTTCATGGTTTTATACTAGTGTTACGCACTCTATAAGTGTTTGATAAAATGTCCACTTACAATTCTTGAGGAAATGAAGGTCCAAAGTATGAGGTATGATATGATTGCTTATTTGATGATGAAATGATCTTATATATATGATAAATTCTAAATAAAGTGTTGCATTAGACCATGCCCAATCTGGGGGAACTAAGAATAGGACAACCTAGGTGGTTAAGATCTTTAGTCCCCACTCCAATAGGCTTGTGGTGATTTTGGTGATTATATGATGGTTCATTTCCCTAATGAGGTAGTGCGTGTGAGTCATTTGAGGGTAGTACTACAAAGTTCTGGAAGAAAGTTGGATGCTAGATAGGAGAAATCAGAATTTTGGTTGTAAGAGGTTGCCTTCCTAGGTCGTGCGGTGTGGGTGATAACATTAAGGTGGAACCTAGTAAGACAAAGGTGATTAGCTATTAGACTAGACCTTGACTACCTTGGGTGTTAGGAGATTCTTGGACTTAACGGGCTATTACAGGAGGTTGTGAATAAGTTATCTTCTATTGCCACTCTTGTGACTTAGTTGACATTAAGTAAGGGAAATATTATGACAGACTTTTTGAGTAGGGTTATTTGATAGGTCCAGAATTTGCTATCTCTTGTCTGATTCCTTTGTGTTAATATGATTCATGTGTGTCTCTCGGATGGTTGCGTGAGCCTATAGTGGCCGGAGAGATCTATAAAGGTTGCCCTATGTTATTA
>JAPFFP010000070.1:17148266-17160022 GCA_026153255.1 Solanum medicagineum
ATGTAGTCACACCACCTCAAGACCTCCAATCCATCAACCAAAATTCAACCAAGATCACAAGACAAGACTTTATGCAACAAGAACATGGAGCAAACCTTACAAGCCCTTCTAGCAGCAATACTCTCACATAACTGAATCTTACTAGAAACAAAGAATAATGGGAAGAAATAACGACCCCTGAAACATCAAAGCATGCACAATAAAATCAAGGAAAACCTCTAACTTACCGGTAGCATCATCGGGCACCACCTCTTCTCCTTGCCTTCTTTGGAGAGAATAGAAATGATTACATTTTGGAGCATCCCCTTGATCAAGATCACCACCTCTACCCTTGTTTTGAGCATATGGACAATTCGGGATTTTGTGGCCCATCTCACCACACCCAAAGCATGCACCCGTGTTTCTCCAATATGTACCACCATGTTTCCTTCCACATTTTGGGCATCTAGGACGAGTCACCCCACCATCTCCTTGGGGCCTTGGGTTTAGCACCCCACACCTAACAATCCTCTTGCTTGGAGCATCATCGAACTCTAGACCTTGGGAGCTACCATCCAATCGGGCCATGTTGGCCTCACTACTCCTCCTTTTTCTCTTCTCCCTCTTAATTTTCTCAGCATAAGTCATCAAGCGGGACAAAGCCATGTCTCTAATCAACATAGCGGACCGGCATTCTTCACTCACCAAGTAGAAGATGCACATCACGAACTTGTTCATTCTAGCCCTTGGGTTTGCAACCAAGTGACAAGTATACTTAGAGAGTTGATTAAACTTGAGGGCATACTCCCTCACACTCATAGCACCTTGTTTCAAGTTCATAAACTCTACCAACTTAGCTTCCCTAAGCTCAAGAGGGAAAAACCGACTAAGGAAAGTCGTCTTCTCCTCCTTCCAAAGCACCACATTGTGGACTCCCTTCTCCTCCTTCCATTCATCGTACCATATTTGTGATATCCTTTTAAGTTGGTAGGTTGCCAACTCCGCCTTATCCTCCAATCTAACACCCATGATGGCCAATACCTTATAGATCTCATCAATAAACTCTTGTGGGTCCTCATCCACCTTTGACTCATATAACTCCGGTCGGTTCATCCTCATAAAGTCTCTTACCCGAGAAGACGGTGAAGGAGAATGAGGGGCTTGGGCCCCTTTATTGGCTTGATTAGCCACAACATGTGCAAGCAAGGTGAGAGCATCCCAAAGATCTCAATTGCTCGATTGCTCCTCGGCAGCGCGAGCCCTTCTTCCTCTTGCGTTAGGTATGATCTAGCATAGCAAAGAACAATCGTTAGGGAGGAGAATAACCTTACTTCAACTCTATAGCACGATTTTGGCCATGAAGAAGGGAACATTTCCTAAAGTGTCTCATAGCCTCCTACTCATAGTTGTGGTGCACAACATTCTAATCGACGCAGTGTGTTAGACTCGAGGATCTAACAATCTAGTGCTCTGATACAAACTTTGTCACGACCCAAGCCTAGGGCCTGCCGTCACCAACGAATAGGGAACCCAAAGGAACCCCAAACAAGCCTCATAGCATATCATTACACATCTTTGGTCATGGAAGCAATTAAAATGACAATAAAAGATAAGCATAAACAAGGAAAAATTGGGAGTAAGGGAACACCTTTCATATCATATGCAAGAAAGGTCAATAGAGTCAAGGCTCACAGCATGGTTACACCATATGTCCAACAACAACTCTACTACATAAAGATAAGAGCGGGGGTCAAGACAAAGTAACCAGTCTCACCCTCATAACCACAATAGAAAATAAAGAAGATTGTCTCAATACATAATAAGAGAATCATAGACCAAGGTCCTCGAAATGGAGGACTCACCAACAAGCTTGAGCGAAGTCATACTATCCACGTGGAGGAGGATGTTCAAGCGGGGCTCCGGTTCCTACATGGTGACATCATGTAGGCATAGAGTATGCATTAGCACGTTTGAATGTACTAGTTATGTGGGATGCAATGCTAGCAAGAGATAGGCAACATAATCGAAATGCATAATTGTAAGCAAAGGATAGGTATAATATCAATATGACGTGCATGCTCAATGCTCAAGGTAAAGCATACTAGTAAATTATGATCAAGGAATATAAATTCTATATGAGAAACATACTCAAACCCCTTTGTACCAACATTCATGAAATGGTCCCAATGGACCCCAGTTACCTTATGGTATAACCTTTTCGGAGAGCTTTATCAATACCCCTACCATACGACATAGTCTTTTTGGTAAGTAGATAAGATGTCCCCTACTTTATGATATCATCTTTTGGGTAGGAACCGTGATTCATTCTATCTTACGGCATGACTTTTTCAATAGAATGTCCACACCTTATGACATGATCTTTTTGGTGGGAGCTTTGAGTATTTCTACCTTATGGCATGGCCTTTTCGGTGGAATGTCCATACCTTACGATATAATCTTTTCGATAGGTGAAATTATCTATTTTACCTTGTGGCATAGCCTTTTCTATAGGGTGTCCATACCTTATGATATGATCTTTTCGGTAGGAATCATTAAACAACTACCTTATGGCATGGCCTTTTCAGTAGGAATCTTAGAATTAGCTCATCAAGCCATTACATTCAAATCATCAAGAAAGAACTACTCATTTTCCCAAGAACACAACAAACATAAGAACCCTACAACAACATGCAACACCATAGGTACTTCTCCATGGAAGCAACTCATATAGACATCCCTATCATCATCACAAAGTCATCATATACCTACACTTCCTCTCCTCATTATACATCATATGTATGTAATCGTCTCATCATCATTCCATCATTATTTCATCATCATATAATCATCATAACACCATTCAACTCATAAGACATGTGTTGGACCTTCAATTCCTCAAGAAATCCTAGCCAAAAATTTTATCAAACACTTGGCGGGTGTGCAATGGAGGTAAAAGACCATGCAATTTAGAGATGAAATCATGCAAGAAAATCCATTGTAAAACCATCACTCAACACCCTGCAACACTCTCAAGACATACACATCAAAACCCCTTATCAAATTTTACATTAGATCCAAGATTTGAAGCTCAAAACATGCTAAACAATACTTTTATGAACTCAAATCACTGTGCAGTAAATTTCTTAATGTACAAGAACCACATGTAAAATTCAACTTTAAATCATGCAATATTAATAAAAAGGAGGCTTAGGCCTTATAGGTGAAAGGACCCAATGGTCCACCATAAACCTTAACCTTGAAGAATTTCTTGAAGAAGACTTTAATGGAGACTTGAAGCTTGAAGGAATTCCTTAGATTCGGATGAGGGTATTGGGACTTAAATTTTGAGAGAAATATTAGTCTAAGTGTTTGAGTGAGTATTGAGGAATGTTTAGGATGATATGAGAGTGAAATAAAGCTAAGTATAGGTAAAACTACGTTTGGGAACACTTAGGCCCAAGACTTTGAAGTCTTGAACCGAAAAATAAAATTGGGGCAAAATAACACACTGGCGCGTCGCACCAATGTCACGCACCACATTCTGGGAATCATATTTTGCAATTTTTGAATTTTGATATGGTTGCATTAAAATCGGGGTTAGACCCTTTTCCCTAATTTGGACCCCCTAAACAAGAATATGAAGTCAGATTTTTGAAATAACAAATGAATTTTGAGATATATGAAAATTAAAATTTTGGACATTCTGAGGCACATTTTCGGGCACTTTTTGGGGTCGTTACATAGTTATGATCATGAGACTATGATGACCTTTTAGTAGAGGATATGATGATGGCGCTAGCCAATAGTAGAGGCTTAGCCAAGATATAGGAGCTATCCTTATGATAGTGATTAATGTTCTAAATGTTTATGGGATGGGTTAGTAGAATTCCTCTCCATCATTTTGAAAGGCTTATGAGATGGATAGTAGAATACTTCTCCACTAATAAATTTCATGATTCATGCTTATGATTATTCCGTGAGAGTCTACTTAGCACCGAGTGGACCTTGGGATAGATGCAGAAGCTCCTCGTTAAAAGAGGCGTGAGACCGTTAGTAGAATCCCATTATCTCATAACTACGTACCATCATAGGAAATAAAAAATCACCGGCTAGTAGAGTTTGATTTCTAGACCAACCGATAGTAGAGGTTGCTCAACAGCAAGGCTTTAGTGGATCCGCTTTGGCATCTCAGGAGGTCACCTTGGTAAGTGACTTCCCCCTTACTTTCGATGTAGGGGAAACATCAGGACTCCATGGCTTAGGTCACATGGTTTATGTCGGTTAAAGATTACTCTTACATATGTTCAAGTTCTCCTCATATTCCCAAGAGGTCCTCTTATGATAAATTAAATGGTTCCTTTATGTTATGTCCAAAGGTGATTTAAAGTTCCTATGATTCATTGTTTCACAAGTTCAAATGGTACTTCCCCTAAAGGTACAAGATGATGTCTACAAGTATGTAAGGTGAACTGCATTATGATTACTAATGTTCCTTGCATAATAAAATAGTCTTTTATGTAAAGCGATATATTATTCACCCAAGAATATAATACTTCAATTATGCATGACATCTTGTATTTCTCACTAATTTAAGTTTATGTTACCTATCATGCATTCAAGTAAGGGTAAGTTCTTTATTTCTAATGTGCATTATTCTATGTTATATGGTGAGAGTAAAATATCTAAATGATCACTCATATGTATATTCCAAGTTTATATAATTTACTTATTCTCAATTATATTAATCTATGCATCCTACTATGTTATTTCTAAGTTGTCCTTTATGTTTAAGTAATATTAGCTTGATTGCGGCTTACTAATGCCTTTGTAAATGTATCCTTTTTTTATGACAAGACTTAGCATGAATCACTTCATTATTTATTTTCATATCATGCATTGCATACCTACATACCAGTATATTCCAAGTACTAGTGCATACTTCTATACCTGCATGATTTAACCATGCAGGGACCAACGCTCAACGATATCCTCCACGTCGTTAGCTTTGGATCATTGAAAGAAGAGAGTTGGTGAGCCCTCTAGTTCGGGGGAAATATCCAGTTTCTATCTTACTTATGTTGAGACTTTTTTCCACTTTACTTTCTAGTTTAAGGGTGAGCCTTGAACATGTCTTGGCCCCCGTCCTATTCATACTTAGAGGTGTTGTTGAATACTACGCTATGTACCTATAAGTTGATGTTGAGGTTTCATGGAAACTTATCCCTTAGACCCAATCCCTTATGTGATACTATTTGTCGCTATTGATAGTGATGAAAAGTGATGAAACTCCTAATTAAGTCCCTATTTCCCCCTAGCTTGAGTCCTACTTATCCTCCATTTAGTACTTGCTTATTATGTGATTCATGCAAATCCCTTTCCCCTATCTATCCCCATAGCGTGAGAGATAAGCCCCTGTTCCTGTAGAATTATTTGTTGAATGCTTATTTTATATTCCGCAACCAAGGATGTCCAAATGATATGCTAAGAGGCTTGTTTCGGTTGCCTTCGGATTTTTCATTCTCTGTATCACGTCTATGCCCTAGGCTTGGGCTGTGACAAGGATCGCTGAACACATTCGATGATCCGCTGAATGGTTGCACTATCGCCGACTTGAACAGCTTCCATGTATCCGGATTTTTGTAATATTCGGTGATCACACTGCAGATGGCTGACTTTATTTGGCGATCCCTCGAATGGTAACATCCATCACCGAGTTGAACCATCACTTTTGACTTCTTTCTTGTTAGGTTCTGTATATTTCGACGACAGTCGATTAGACCGTCGAATTGGTTCAATGATCGACTGAATTTGTCCTTCATCGCCAAGTTGTTACATCATTTGAGGGGTTGAATTCTACAACATCAAGCAACCAATGTGCATGTTCAGCGTTCCATCGAACATGTTAGGTGATGGTCAATTTGACTATCTTTTGTTCATTTTTGCTCCTTTTGACTTGA
The DNA here is from genome assembly GCA_026153255.1 of Solanum medicagineum. Classification (NCBI taxonomy): domain Eukaryota; kingdom Viridiplantae; phylum Streptophyta; class Magnoliopsida; order Solanales; family Solanaceae; genus Solanum; species Solanum medicagineum. The sequence continues at coordinate 17,154,203 of JAPFFP010000070.1, forward strand.
TTTGCCATGATTTGTCCCTTTTTGCAACTTGTTCCTCATTTCTAGCATCAAACACACATTTAGATAAGTTTTCAAGGTAAAGTAGTACAGTGAAGACAATATCTAAGGCATTTTATGCTCAATATGAATCCAAGTTACGGACCCTTCAACCGTCGATAGAGATTTGGTGCAATGACTTTCAAATTTTCGGAGGTTGAATTCTACATTGCTTTAATCATATTTTGCTGAGTTTATGGGAACACATCATTGACTACTATTTAAACATGTTTCCATATCTCTAAATGTTTGTCTTTTGTTAGTATGCTTAGTTGAGTTATAGTAATAGTTCTCCACTAGATAATTAGTATGGGTGCCAATCACGACGGGCGAAGGTAGTAATAATAGCCACAACAAAACCCCCAAACAATTTAAAAAAAAAAAAAATCCCCTAATTACTTTGTGTCTTATTTATTTCTCTTTCTCATTACTCCTGCACCATTTTGCAAATAACATTCTCCCCATAGTGTTTATAACTCTATCCTTAATCCATTCCTTCATCCGCTTCTACACAACATCATTTAAATTACTATTTTTATTTTCACCTAAAATACAAATTTGATTTTCAAATTACTATTTTTATTTTCACCTAAAATGCAAATTTGATTTTCAAAGAAGAAGAAGAAATCAAGGAATGTAACCTTGGCCAGAAAAAGGAATATAACTGAGCAAAATTTTGTATGGCACAAGAACACACGATTTTGGTGGATTTTGAAAAGAAGAATTCATGAAAAGGTGAAGAAGGCACAAGCAAAACAAGAGAAAGGGTGTGGGTAGGGGTGGAGGGAATGAATGAGATATTCTATTTTTTTTTAGAAAAAAAGTAAAATGGAGTTTTATAAAATAAAGAAAAATTTATGTTTTATGTGTCACATATCAATTTGTTTCTTTATCCATGTAGGTGGTTTTTAGATATACATTTGCTTAGAATAGTTGTGAGAATATAAAAAAGTATCAAAATGGTATAACAATCTTAATATGAGTTGTTAAAAAAAGAACTCAAACCCAATAAGGTGTCTAAATAAAAATTAGTCAATTTTAGGAGGGTGGTGATGAGTTCCACCAAGTATTAAAAAATATCCTAAAATTCGACATAAATTATTAATTTTATTTTTGAACGTCTTAAAAATAGTCAAATATACATAAAGAATTTTTATTAAGTTTAAAACTGTTTTCAAACATTTTAGGCTTATTAAGGCCTCATTCTCTTGCGGGAGTCATCATGTGCTTTTAAGTCGTTTGGGGTTTATATATACCTCCAATTTTGAATGTATTGTTGACAAGGAAATGCTGGATGGATCAAATTTACATCAAGACATCCTACTTAGTCTAGATAAATGCAAGAGACTTACTCAACTCAAACAACTTCAGGGCCATCTCATCACCATTGGCCATGGACAAACACAGCTTTATGCATTCAAACTTGTTCGTTTATGCACCATTTTTCTCTCCAACCTCAATTATGGTCGCTTAATCTTCAATTACATCAATATCCCGAATGTTTACCTTTATACTGCGATGATCACCGCATACACTTCCCTTTCTGATCATAAATCATCTCTCTTGTTATACCGTGAAATGGTTCGCACTGGCTTCTCAAAGCCCAACCAATTTGTATTCCCTATTATCCTAAAGTCTTTTCCTCAAGTTACAAACCGTTACGGGATTGAAATGGCGCATACCCATATTGAGAAGGTGGGTTTTGGGAAATACCCTGTTGTCCAGACAGCTCTTTTGGATGCTTATTCGAGGTTTTCGTCTGACATCAGTGTTGCACGCCAGCTATTTGATGAAATTTCTGAGAAGAATGTGGTTTCATGGACTGCCATGATATCCGGATATACTAAAGTGGGGCGAATGGGGGATGCTTTTTTGCTTTTTGAAGAGGTGCCTCAGCATATAAGGGACACTCCCTCTTGGAATTCAATAATTGCAGGATGTACACAAAATGGTTTGTTTAGTGAGGCCATATCACTGTTAAGAAGAATGATTGTTGAGAAAGGGATGGTTCGAGGGAATAAGCCTAATGATGTTACATTTGCATGTGTACTTGCTGCTTGTGGCCACACTGGGATGCTTCAGCTCGGAAAATGTATTCATGGGCACATATATCGAAATAACCTTCATTTGAATGAGCTTAATTTAAATGCTCTCATTGACATGTATGGAAAATGTGGTAGCTTGAAAGACGCAAGAAATCTTTTTGATAAGGCTAACAGAGCCAGTTTGACATGTTGGAATTCCATGATCAATTGTTTGGCCCTTCAAGGCCATTGGGAAGGTGCTATTGGAGTTTTCAAAGATATGTTGCAACATGGAGATGATGTAAAACCTGATACAGTGACTTTTATTGGCTTGTTAAGTGCCTGTACTCATGGGGGATTGGTGGAAGAGGGGCTTCGTTATTATGATTTGATGACACGAGTATATGGAATTAATCCTGAAATTGAGCATTATGGGTGTTTAACTGATCTTCTTGGACGAGCAGGTAGGTTTGAGGAAATTATGAAGATCGTGAGGGAGATGCACATAAGTCCAGATGCAGTTATATGGGGTTCCTTGCTTAATGGGTGCAAAATTCATGGCCGTATAGACTTGGCAGAATATGCACTGGAAAAATTGATCAGTATTGATCCTAACAATGGTAGTTATTACTCTATGCTGGCTAATTTATATGGGGAGTTGGGGAAGTGGGATGAGGCTCGAAAGGTAAGGAAGATCCTAAATCGGCAGAATGCTTATAAAGCTCCCGGTTGCAGTTGGATTGAGCTAGATAGCCAAGTTCATCAGTTTTACTCAGTAGACAAATCTCACCCTAGAATGGAAGAGATATACTCAATTTTGGAATGTTTGTATGATTTGCATTAACATTAGCATGTACCTTCTTGCTGATTTTCATCTTCCTAAGAGATTCACATTCTTATATCCCTCTTCTAACCATGATCTGATTCAGTGTGGAATACCAGTTGCTTTTTGATCAACCGCTTGCACTGGTTCGCAGCTTTGGTGTATGAGCTAGACACTAGCTAACTCTGGTGCATTTATGGTTAATCTGGAACATTAACAAGCAAGAATAAAGGAAAATCGTTAATGGAATTTTGTATCTCTCACCACTTATTTGATTATACTGAGCTTGAAGATGATAGTATTTATTCACTTTCTGCATCAGACATTCAAAATATGGACTTATTGTTAGCTGCACAGGGTGTAACAGTATTGCATTCAGACTTCAAGCATATTTATGCATCTTTTTAAACATTTTTTTGAGTTAGAAGTTTGAATTTGAAATGTTTCTTAGAACGTCAGAGTCCATGTACTTTATGGAAATAGAAGATATAGTACAGTTAGAGAAATACAAATTTATAAGACTTCTATTCTTTGAAAGTTTAGTATTCAGTTCTTAAATCCATATACTAATGCGTTAATTATATAAAAAGTTAAAAATAGAAATGCTTATGTATTTGAAGATAACTTAGGTTGTATGTCTCTCTTTTCTTTTCTCATTTAGTTTAAAAACCATGTGTCTGGGATTCATGCAATGCAAGGTGAATATGACGTATCTCTCTCCTTGTCGTTGCATCACTGCACCGGTTTGCTTACCACACCAATGGCCAATTTCCACAGCCTTCTTCCCTCAGCCATACATCATATGCCTATACCTCCAAAATTTCCCTTCACTCTTTGAAGAGCCACCTTCTGTCCCCTCTAGAACCTTCTCACCGCCATACTTCATCAATATAAATTGATAAATTCGTCACCCTAAGGATATCTAAACCACAATATATGCATTTCTGTCATCTGATACTCTCAAGTGAAAAAGAGACCACTTACTACATATTCCTATTTCAAACTCTTCTACTACATGTAACATTTATATCTCTTCTTTGTTTCCATTTGTGTTTTACTTAATCATGGTGGAATTTGATGAAATTGTTGAGCCTTCGAATGATCCTATGAAAGAGTTGTTAGAAGTTGGAGATGGTGAAGAAAATATCTGCTACGATGATCTCAAGAAACGGATGTGGAAGGACCGGATAAAATTGCAGAAGCTCAAGGCAAAGCGTGAAAGCTCATGTAAGGATCCAGTACATGAGAGTGATGAAACACAAGCTAAGCAAGAAGAACAATCTAGGCGCAAAAAGATGTCAAGAGCTCAAGATTCAATTCTCAAGTACATGGTTAAGATCATGGAGGTTTGCCACGGTCAAGGCTTTGTTTATGGAATAGTGGGGGAAAAGGGGAAACTTTTTAGTGGATCATCGGATAGTTTAAGAGAATGGTGGAGGGAGAAGGTGAGATTTGAACAGAGTGCCCCTGCTGCCATTGCTGATTTCTTGCCAAAATTAGTAGAGGACAACATCATCTTGGATACTTCCTCCCATATTCATCTCTTAGAAGATTTGAGAGATGGTACTTTAAGCACTCTCCTTTCTACCCTTATGCAACATTGTGAACCTCCACAGAGGATTTTTCCTTTAGAAAGAGGATTAGCCCCACCTTGGTGGCCTACAGGGAAGGAACCCTGGTGGGGTGATCAGGGAATAGCCCAAGAGCAAGGTCCACCACCTTACAGGAAGCCTCATGATCTCAAGAAGGCATGGAAGATAACTGTTTTGGCTGCAATCATCAAGAATATGACTCCCAATTTAGATAGAATGAGGAGGTTGGTGACACAGTCCAGAAGCTTGCAAAATAAGATGACAGCCAAAGAAACAGTCGCATGGTCTAAATTGGTTAACCAAGAAGAAGCCCTTGTCAATTTAACTGACAAGTCTCTCAAGAATTCATCATCCAAGGAAGAAGAAAAATGCAAAGAAAATCTTCCTTTGGTTCCCAAGAATGTATGTGTCGATGGCTCTGCTCTGAGGAGAAAACACAAGAGGAAGTATAACTTTGAGCGTGATATTACAAAAGAGGATATATTATATCCTTGCCAAAACATGAATTGCCCACACCATGAATTGGGTTTCGAGTTTGAGGATAAAAACAGTAGAATTCCCTATGGCGAAAATGGTGGTCTGAATGACAAAGAAAATATCGACCAAGTTAACTTGCTGGTTGAAGCACAAACGCTGCCGCATGAAGAATGGATAGCTAAAGTAGAAGAGATTTCTCCTCACGATTGGATGAACATGGAGATCCAGAGGAGCTTCAGTAACTACCATGCACAATTTACTGCTTGTAGTGGAATTCAGAAGAATTTCGAAAGCTACTCAGGAGAAGACGTCCTTGAACATCTTCTCTCTTATGGAAGCATGAACATAGATGGAACTCAATCAGAAGCCACTTCTATTTGGGAATTTAAGTAGGAAGATAGATGAGCAGTGCACTAATAAGAGTTGTTACTAGAAAGACAAGCTTTTTTGTTTACTGCATTTCTTCTTTTAGAAATAGAGTTAATGAACACAAGATAAAACATGGACTGAAAACAAAAAATTCCAGTACAATGTGTTGTTTCCTTTTTGTCCTATTTCGGCCTCCTGGTCCTATTCTTATGTTTTACTGACCATTAAAAAGGAGTCTCCATTTGTAGGAAGATTCCTTCTTTCATTTTTGTCCTATTGGGAACATGATCCCTGGCCATTGCGTATTGATATGGTGATGGGACCAGAAGGTGATCACATCTAGTTTCAAGATTGACCTAATCTAATTTGATGACATCCTCAGAGTTTTCCAACCTGTAAATGATGCGTAAAGTGTCTTTATTGCTAGGTAACCAATCAACGAACTCATTGTGGATCCCTAACTCGTCTCTATATGAGCTTTCGACCAGTTTGACACTCG
>JAPFFP010000070.1:17163060-17191072 GCA_026153255.1 Solanum medicagineum
TCCCCAAACTTTCTATTTTAAAACCGATTAAGGACTTCCGAATCTCAACTTAAATGTACCCTCCGACTGCAATTAAGTATCTTGAACTTACTTCACTTAAGTTACGCCACAGTCGCCATAGTCTTTCCAATTAAACGATTAACTTTGAAATAATTACTGTACGGGGTCTAACAAGTCATTTATCCTGGGAGGATATATTCCATAGCCTTGGGTACTTGACGGGAATAATTTCCTTAAGGAAACTCTGTGAATTTAGAGGACTTGACTCCTCTCTCCTTTCATCTAATCAATGTCCTTGAAATTGATTTTGCTTCATATTAAATATTACATTAATATATGAAATTTGTATGAAGTTATTTCATTGGAAAAATTAGAGTTTGTACTACACAATTATCATTATTACTTAGAGAAACAATTAGATCCTATAAATTTGTCGATCCTCAAATGTAACGGCTTCGATTTTGCAAATTAATAGTAGCGACCCTGAAATTCGTTTCATAATTCAATGAATAAATGTTCAATTGTTTTTTAAAAATTATTTTGGGCCTAAGATTTTAGGAATTTTTGTGAAAAAATTGTTGAGATGGCGGAAGGAATCGAACTTAATGTGCAAAGAAATTGAATATAAAGTATTAAAAAAAGCATCATAATAGCATTTATAAATTACCATAAAACAGCAACGATGAATTAAAAACTCACCCGAAACGAAGAAGAAGTCTAAATCAGAAAAAGGAAGGAAGGTCATAGTTAGGAATCAAGAACAATCAGGATAGAATTGAAGTGAGAGAATGAGGGTTTTCTTGAACTTAACACAACTGTAATGGAGAGAAACCAGGATGTGTCAATTTGAGCTAAAATTATCGCGTAATCTTTGGACGGCAAGCTAGCATAACAATGACTAGTTATTTTTCAAGCGACTCTATATTATAGTTATATATAATGAACAAGTAAAAAAAACATACAGAGAGTATTTATTTATATTCATCTATATATTTAAAGGTTAAACCATTTTATCACTCTATGACATAAGGGAAAAAAACACGATTTACATGATCACTTGAAATCTCTTATCAAGTAGATATGGTTTATATACTTAGCACGTTTTAATTTGTCTGTGTCACTTCTCTTTTTAATTTGTTTAAACAATTTTATTTTAGTAATTTTAATTAAACAAAATTTATGTGATATGTTCAAAACTATAATTATCAATATTTTAGTACATTTTCTACTTAACTTTAATTAACAATAACAACAATAACATACTCAACGAAAGCCCACAATTAGGGTTTGAAGAGAGTAAAATATACGCATGCCTTACCACTACATCATAGAGATAGAGAGACTGTTTCCAGAAGACTCTCGTCTCAAATTTCAAATTTTTTAAAATTTCATCCAAGGATCAGAAAACAAATTAAAACGAAGAGAATATATAATATTTAAATGCAACATAAAATTGTCTATATCTAATATTTAAATGCAACATAAACTTGTCTACATATAGACTTCAGTCTTGAGTCCTTACAATCATCTTCTCTCAAACTTGAAGCTGCTTTTGTTCATTTTTCTTCAAGATAATTATCTCAAAAATATTAATGGAGATGTTGTTTTCGAAATCGAGAAGCTTAAATCATTTTTTGCAATGGAGATCAAGAAAATGCTGGCACCAATACTATAGGAAAAAGTCTAAAGCCATTTTCATACAGCAGATGAGATATTTTGAATCCATCAAAGCTGGAGAGAATCTTGATACATGCAACTATGATGAAGATGATCAGGTAAAATCTCGCAGACAAACACTATGTGATTTCTTTTCTATCGTTTAAGTCTATATTAGGTAGACAAAGTTATCTTATATGTGCACAGTGCACTTAATGGAAGGTGCACTAATAAGTACTCCATTAATTTAATTTAGTCAGTAACAATAACATATCTAGTTAAATTTCATAAGTGACTTATGGAGAGGGTAGAATATACGTAGATCTTATCACTATCTTATAAATAAAGAGATTGTTTCTAGAAGACCCTTAGCACAAATATATCAGTTCCAAAACCAGAAAATATATAGTTGACATGTGCGCATATAACATGAGCTTAATACTCAGATTTTGAGAGCGCACATCAAGATATCTTAACTTGATCTCAACTAGCAATTGAACATTTCAACTCGTTTTCATTGTATCTCGTGAACATTTAATGTTGATATAACATATAGATTTTAAAGGTGCCAAGATGATCATTTTGTAAGTTAAAATGTGTTAAAAAATAATTTAAGATGTTTAAATATGCATATTCAAAAGTTAAAATATATTTTTGTCCGCACTAAAAACAAATTTGATATATCAATGGGTACATAAATTACTAAACAATTCATAGTAACAAATCTCAAGATGAATTTAAAATATTAAAAGAAAAAAATTATGATGATTAAGTAGAAAATATTGTAACTCACATTCTATATGTTTTCTCCAACATTAAATAATGCACTATGACAATGCAAATTTCTAGACAGTGATGTGATTTGCTAGATGACACAAATTTACTTGTTTATTTAATTCTACAGATGGAAGTATTTTGTCTCTTTCAATTATGTAGTGAATTATTTTTGTTGTTTTGACGTCTAACTGTATTTCTCATATCAATGTCAAATTAACCAAATTCATAAGGTGTACTCTTGCTTTATGATTTTACAATTTTACAAGCACTTTCAATTTTATCAAAAAAATTATAGTTTCATTATTAATATTTAAAAATATAATATCACTCTATTTTATTTTTCTTATTGGTCATTTTTATTATGTGTGTAAAAACACTTTTAAATTAATATTTTATGTTAGTCATTTAAATATTAAAAAAAGAGTAGATTATCAATATTTTTTTTACCTTATACTAATGATTTATAATCAGTTTGAACACTTGTATTCAAATATGTTATTTTTTAATTATAGTTGTTGTTGTTCATATTTGGTAAGTATTAAACGTGCTTACAAACTCAAATTAGTGAAATGGTGATTTTCAACTTATGATTTTACATCCTATAGCTTTAAAATGAAGGTTTATCAAGTATTGCTAAGACGTACTATTGAATCAGGCAAGTCTGAATTTGCCTGGAGGAAGGATTCCAATTACATATCGGATGAAGTTTATGTCAGAGTCATCTGAAAAGAGGGTACCTTGTTATCGAGTTCTTGATGACGAGGGATATCTAATTCCGGGCAGTATATTTGAGCAGGTATATTTCTAGTGTTAAATATGGAATATGGAATGGTTAATGAAATGGATTACATATTCAGGTGAACAAGGGGCTAGCACTAAATATGTATTCAACAATGGTAGCACTTGAAACAATGGACAGAATTTTCTATGAAGCACAGAGACAGGGGAGGTTATCTTTCTACCTAACCACTACTGGAGAAGAAGCTATTAACATAGCTTCTGCTGCAGCTCTCACACCACATGACATTGTGTTGCCTCAGTATAGGGAGGCAGGGGTTCTTTTATGGCGCGGCTTCACTCTTCAACAATTTGCAGATCAATTATTCGGAAATAAAGCTGATTATGGAAAAGGCCGGCAAATGCCCATACATTATGGTTCTAATAAGCTCAATTACTTCACTGTTTCCTCTCCTCTCACCACACAGCTTCCACAGGCTGCTGGTGTCGCATACTCGCTAAAAATGGATAAAAAGGATGCTTGTGTTGTGGTTTATTTTGGTGACGGTAGCTCCAGTGAGGTGATATGCTTTCTTTGTTAAAATCAACGAGAAATTATTTGCTTTCTTAACTTGTTATTTTTGCAGGGTGATTTCCATGCTGGTTTGAATTTTGCTGCTGTAATGGAATCCCCTGTCATTTTTCTTTGCCGCAACAATGGATGGGCCATTAGCACTCCTGTAACAGAACAATTTCGAAGTAAATTCCAACTTTTCGCCATTTTCAGAGTTTTTAATTTACAAACGTCTCATATACTTTTCAATTTCAGGTGATGGAATTGCTGTTAAGGGGCAGGCGTATGGAATCAGAAGCATTCGCGTAGATGGCAATGATGCTCTAGCAGTTTACAGCACTATTCGTGCTGCTCGTCAAATGGCAATAAAAGAGCAAAGACCAATATTAGTTGAGGTCATCACTACTCGTTGTTCATATTAAGATTTTTACACACGACATACATTTACTAGTTGTAACATGAAAAAAGTATAATTTTGTACTACTACATAACACACTGCAGACCATGACATACAGAGTAAGCCACCATTCAACATCTGATGATTCAACAAAATATCGGTGCGTAAAGGAAATAGAGCAATGGAGAAGAGAAAAAAGCCCCATAACCAGATTCAGAAAATGGATTCAGAGAAATGGCTGGTGGGCTGATCAAAATGAAACTGAACTTCGCAGAAACATCAGAAAACAGGTTCAAGATTCAACAACCATAGCATTATTTCCTACTAAAATCTTCCAAAAAAAATAATTATGATTTGTTTTGGCTCTAGGTAGTGGAAGCAATTCAATCTGCAGAGAAAGTGGAGAAACCTCCATTGACAGACTTATTTTGTGATGTTTATGACAAAATTCCATCAAATTTACAAGAGCAAGAGAGGTATATTAGAGATACTATTAAAAGAGACGCAAAAAAGTATCCTTCTGATGTGCCTTTCTAGGCTTATTTTTCGCGATTGGGGTTATATGATAGAATTTTTGTTGTATTCGGCTCAATTCTTTTAAATAAAATATTGGACCGAGTTTAATTGGAAATTTTCTATTCAATTAAGAGAAAGAGATCACTTCTGAATTTCTCTTCCTTTTCCTTCTTCATTTCCAGCTAATTTATAATTTAGATCCAAAGTATCTTCATATATTGTTGCAAAATCAAATTGAATGAGTCTATGGAGTGAATCTACCTAGAATAAGTTATGCGAGAGTTGGGATTTCCTATAATGTTCTTAGGAAGGATCATGGAGTGTGTGAAGACAACGACCTACACTGTAATGATTAATGGAGACCCTTTGATGCAAAGAAAGGATTCAGGCAAGGACCATTCAATGACGACATAGCCTGAGGGATGGAAAAAGTTAGAAACATGAGAGGAAAGAAAAGTGAAGGTAGTACATCTTAGCAATGAAGAAGATGTGGTCTGCCTAGCCACAAAAAGAAGCAAGCACTACCCAACCATCCTGAAAAAACAGCTATATGAAGAAGATAAGTCAAAGAGAGGGAAGGCAGAAAGATGTTTCCCAAGGTGGAGTGAAAGATATTAGGAATGTTTTAGTACAAGTAATAAAGATAATTGTCTAGTACAATTGTTAATTTTTTCAATGAAATACCTTTATACAAATTTCATATAATTAATGTAATATTCAATATGAAGTTAAATCAATTCCAAGAATATTAGACTAGATGAAAGGAGAGAAGAGTCAAGTCTTCTAAATTCACAGAGTTTCCTTAAGGAAATTATTCCCCCAAGTACTCGAGGTTATAGAATATATCCTCCTAGGATAAAATGACTCACGACAAATAAATAGCGGTACCTCAAATTTGTTGTCCAGCGAACCACTCAATGGCCTGTAATCACACTTGAATTCTTCGAAACAACACTTTTCCTTCTAATTGAAACTTGTCTTAAACTTTTCTACCAAAAGTTCTCAAGTTCTTAAGTTGCAAGGATTTAGATATTTATAACAAATAGGATGGTATAATGATTCATTTATAGTAGACGAAAGGTTGCACCGAAATACGAAAGGTTGCATGAATGTTCATGAATGAAATGAATTCAATCATAATTGCAACTTTTACAATTTTCAATACACCAATCTTTATACAATGTATCATTATTCATTCACATATTACATTGAACTTAACAATCCCCAACATGAATGGGAATGGCTATAACACGAAAGATAGTTACACATGGACTCCTGTGTGATTACAAACAAAGACTAGTTGCATCTGGATAAATGGGTTTCCCTTTGAACTTTCTATAGTGAATTTATATCGGATGCACTTGATCAAATGGTAGATGTGATATCTTTGAACAATTGAACTTGAATGTACACCTAGACAATATAAGTCACACAACCAGCTTTTTACCAGCTATGGTTCTCACGATTTTGTTCGTTTCAGCCATGAACACATCCTGGTTTCATGAGAGCTCAGAGAATCGACCTTTACTAACATTCTCCTTGAAACGGCTTTCATTTCACTCCCATATAGGTGATTTCTAAATGTTTACCCCCGTAGAGAAACTATTTTGTCATACCTGTCCAAACTTAAAAATCATTAAAAAGTTTTAGTATAAACTTTATCTTGATCGTTGAACATTGTCTTCATCATGAGAATGGGTTAGATTATTTGACAATGTTGGACCGTCAAACACAACTTTGTTTGATCTCCTTGAACCTAGCCCTTGTGATCTCCAGTCTACTAGGTAGAGTTACCATCATGCTTGACTTGTCCTAGGCCTTAAACCCATCCTCTTAGACGACCTTTCAACTCCCTCTCTAGTTAAGCCTTTTGTAAGTGGATCTGACACATTATTTTTTGACCTTACATAGTCAAATGCGATAATTCCACTAGAGAGTAGTTCTCTGATGGAATTATGTCTCCGTCTTATGTGACGTGATATATCATTGTACATCATTCTCCCTGCCCTACCTATTGCAGCCTGACTATTACAGTGTATGCATACAGGTGCTAATGGTTTAGGCCAAAAAGAGATATCTTCTAAGAAGTTCTAGAGCCATTTAGCTTCTTCACCAACTTTATCTAAAGCAATGAGCTTCTTCATACATGTTTATTTAGATGATTTCCAAGAAACTGCTCCACCACTTAAAGTAAATATGTATCCACTTGTGGATTTTACTTCATGTGATCTAGTTATCCGATTTGCATCACTATATCCTTCAATTACCGCTGGATATTTGTCACAATACAAAGCATAGTGCTGAGTATGTTTTAAATACCCTAAAACTCTCTTCATTGTCATCTGTTAGGTTGTGGAACCTGATGTAATAGTTAATGTACTATTAAATGTTTGTTAACTCTCTCCATATAAAAGTACTATGTATTCATTTAATATATATATATATATATATATATATATGTGTGTGTGTGTGTGTGTGTGTGTGTGTGTGTGTGTGTGTGTGTGTGTGTGTGTGTGTGTGTGTGTGTATTACACCCGTTGAAGTCCACTAGTGAGTAGTTCTCTGATGGTATTATGTCTCCGTCTTATGTGATGTGATATCCATTGTACATCATGCTCCCTGCCCTACCTATTGCAGCCTGACTATTACAATGTATGCATACAAGTGCCAATGGTTTAGGCCAAAAAGGGATATCTTCTAAGAAGTTCTAGAGCCATTCAGCTTCTTCACCAACTTTATCTAAAGCAATGAGTTCAGATTCCATAGTGGAGCGAGCAATACATGTTTATTTGGATGATTTCCAAGAAACTGCTCCACCACCTAAAGTAAATATGTATCCACTTGTGGATTTTACTTCATCTGATCTAGTTATCCAATTTGCATCACTATATCCTTCAATTACCGCTGGATATTTGTCACAATCCAAAGCATAGTGCTGAGTATGTTTTAAATACCCTAAAACTCTCTTCATTGCCATCTGTTAGGTTGTGGAACCTGATGTAATATTTAATGTACTATTAAATATTTGTTAACTCTCTCCATATAAAAGTACTATGTATTCATTTAATATATATATATATATATATATATATATATTACACCCGTTGAAGTTGCCCAAGTAATTGGGTGTTACCACGTTAAAAAATCTTTCTTTCCGTTTTTAGAGTGAGAAACTCTCACTTCTCTCTACTTCTTCTTCAAGAATTCTTCTCCTTCTTCATCTTAATAGATACAAATATGGTGCAGATTCTAACAATTGGTATCAGAGCGAGGTTAGATTCACCATGATCTGTGTTGATGGAGAGTTTGAAGGTCGATATTGACAAGTTTGATGGCTCCGATTTCGGGTTATAGAAAGTGCAAATTGAAGACTTCTTATATCAGAAAGAACTTCATGAACTCTTGACTAGGGTGAAGCCAGAGGGGATGGCGGAAGAAAAATGAAAACTTAAGGATCGACAAGCTCTAGGCTTGATCCAGTTGAGTTTGTCCAAAAACGTGGCATTTAACATCGTGAAGGAGAAGAAGACAACAAATCTGATGAAAGCTCTATCAAATATGTACGAGAAGCCCTCTGCGATGAACAAGGTACAGTTGATGCGTAGATTATTCAATTTACAAATGTCTGAAGGTGGATCTGTGGCTGACCATATTAATGAGTTCAATATGATTGTAAGTCAATTCAGTTTTGTAATATTAGTATCGAAGACGAAATTAAGGCTTTGATTTTGATGTCATCTCCACCCGAATCTTGAGATATGGTTGTTGCTGCAATTAGTAGTTCCCATAGGTCTGAAAAACTAAAGTTTGATGAAATTCGAGATGTCGTTCACAGCGAAAGTATTCGTAAGACAGGGATCGAAGATACTTCAGGTAATGCTTTCAGTGTTGACCGCAGGGGGAGGAGTAAATCGAGGAGTAAGAATACACATGGTAGATCTAAGTCAAAGAATCATGAAAAATATCCACATAAATCTAATGTTGTGTTGGAACTGTGGAGATAGGGGACATATTAGGATAGACTATAAGAAACCCAAAAAGAAATAGAATGATAGATCAGAAAATGATAACGACTCCATAAATTCAGCAGAAGATATTGGAGATGCACTAGTTCTTAGTGTTGACAACCCGGTTGAATCTTGGATTTTTGATTCTAGTGCTTCCTTCCATACATCACCAAGCAAGGAGTTGTTTCAAAATTTTAAGCCTGGATATTTCAGAAATGTATGTCTTGCTAACAATAAGGTTTTGCCGATTGAATAAAGGGGGATGTTTGTATACATACTCCATCGGGCAATAAATGGATGCCGGAAGATGTCAGATGTGTTGCTTGTCTCAAAATGAATTTGCTTTCTGTTGGTCAGTTGGACAACTCAGGTTATACATTAGTGTTTGGAAATGGTTCGTGGAAGGTTGTGAAAGCTACTATGGTCATCACACGTGGCACAAAAACAGGAACATTGTACATCACTGAAGGATGTATAAACTTAGCTGTTGTTACTGACAATGTTTGTAGTTCAAGTCTATGGCATAATAGACTTGGACACATGAGCGTCAAATGAATGAAGATACTGGCTAGAAAGGGAGTTTTAGAAGATCTCGAGTCTGTTGATTTGGATTTTAGTGAAAGTTGTGTTATGGGAAAGCAAAAACGTGTCAGTTTCATGAAGGTTGCAAGAGAGACAAAGAAAGAACGATTGGAAATGGTCCATACTGATGTATGGGGACTATCTCCAGTTTCATCACTTGGTAGTTCCAGATTTTATGTAACTTTCATTGATGATTTCAGTAGGAAAGTTTGGGTCTACTTCATGAAACACAAGCCCGATGTGTTTGCCATCTTTAAGAGATGGAAGGCAGAAGTTGAGAATCAAACGGGGCTGATAATCAAATGTTTGAGGTCAGACAATGGCGGAAAGTATGACTCGTCAAAATTCAAGACATTTTGTGAAGCTGAGGGAATTAGACTGATGAGAACAGTCCCACGCAAGGTAAGACAGAATAGTGTCGCAGAAAGGATGAACAGAATGTTGAATAAGCATGTACGAAGTATGAGAATTCATTGCCGGCTGCCTAAGACATTTTGGGCAGGCGCAGTGAACACAGCAGCATGCTTGATTAATCGAGGTCCATCAATTCCATTGGATTTAAGATTTCTAAAGAGGTATGGACAGGAAAGGAAATCAAGTTGTCACACTTGAGGACCTTTGGATATGTTGCTTATGTTCACGTTAATCCTGAGAAAAGGGACAAGCTTGATGCTAAGGCTATGAAGTGTTATTTCATAGCTTATGGTTCTAATGTGTTTGGTTACAGGTTTTGGGATGACAAAAATAGAAATATCCTAAGACATTGTGATGTGACATTTACTGAAAATGTTCTGTACAAAGACAACAACAAGAAGGACTCAGAGATCGCAAAGCAAGTGGGAGTTGAGATGGAAATTACACCTAGTCAAGAGGGTGTAACTCAAGAAACTCCAAAAACTATTGCAGAAGAGCTAGAGGTGGAACCAGTGACACCAGAACCGGTGTTGAGGAGATCATCCAGAACCATCAGAGCACGAGACAGGTATTCACCCTCATTACAATATTTGTTGATGACTGATGAGAGGGAACCCAAGTCTTTCAGTGAGGCTAAACAAGTGGAAGACTCAAGCAAGTGGGAGCAAGCCATGGATGATGAAATGAGCTCACTTGAAAATAATAATACTTAGGAGCTAATTGAATTGCCTACTAGAAAGAGAGCCTTGTTGAATAGATGGTTGTATATAATCAAGCATGAACAAGATGGTAAAAGAAGATTCAAAGCTCGGTTACTGATCAAAGGATATTCACAAAGGAAAGGTATTGACTATGCTGAAATATTTTCTCATGTTGTGAAATTAACTACTTTCCAAATTGTTTTGAAGTATTGTTGCTGCTGAAAATTTGCATCTTAGGCAAATGGATGTAAAAGTGACATTTTTACATGGGGACCTTGATAAGGAAATATATATGCAGCAACCAGAAGGGTTTGTAGTTCCTGGCAAGGAACAATTGGTATATAAGCTTAATAGGAGCTTGTATGGGTTGAAGCAGCCACCTAGACAGTGGTATATTAAATTTGACTCTTGATCAAGAGTGGTTTTCACCAAAGTGACAAGGATCAGTGTTGCTACTTCAAGAAAAACTCTAATTATTATATCTTTTTATACTTGTATGTGGATGATATACTGATTGCAGGTTCTAGCATGAAGGATATAAACAATTTGAAGGCAGGTTTGTCTTCTGAGTTTGAAATGAAAGATTTTAGTTGCTACAAAGCAAATTCTTGGAATGAGAATTGTTCGGGACAGATCTGCTGGCACTTTAAATCTTTCCTAAGAGCAGTACAATGAGAAGGTGCTCTCCAGATTCAGGATGAGTAATGCTAAACCCAGGACTACTCCTTTGGCAAGTCATCTAAAATTATCAAAAGAGAAGTCACCGAAGACAACTGAGGAGCGTGAACACATGGTACTAATTACATATGCCTCTGCAGTTAGGAGCTTGATGTATGCTATGGTCTGCACAAGACCTAATATAGCACACGCAGTAGGAGTTGTCAGTAGATGTATGTCAAACCCGGGGAAAGAGCATTGGGAAGTTGTGAAATAGCTTCTAAGATATTTGAAAGGTACATCTAATACTTCACTTTGTTTTGTCAATGACAAGATTATCCTACAGTGATTTGTCAATGCTGATTTGAGTGGTGATGTGGATTCGAGCAAGAGCACATCTGGGTACATCTACACTATAGATGGTACGATGGTGAGTTGGATGTCAAAGCTTCAAAAGTGTGTTGCTCTTTCATCTACTGAAGCTGGAAAGGAAATTATATAGTTAGCTGATTATCTGGAAGAGTTGGACAAAGGGCAGCAGTGGAAAACTCTCTACACAGACAGTCAGAGTACCATACAGTTGGTGAAAACCCCAGTCTATCATGTGAAGACAAAACACATTAGAAGACGCTGTCATTTTACTCGCAAGTCAGTTGACGATGGTGATATGTATTTGGAAAAGATAAAGGGTGTAAAGAATCTAGCAGATATGTTGACTAAATGTATTGATGCTGGGAAACTAAGGTTGTGTAAAACCTTGGTTAGTCTTTTGTAGCTGCTATAGAAGATGATTGTTGTGGTGTAGTGAAAATATCAATGATGCAGCTTTATTTTTGTTGTTGTTGACTGGATCAGTCTCCAAATGGGAGAATTATTAGGTTGTGGAGCTTGATGTAATATTTAATGTACTTTGTAATCATTTAATGTGTGTGTGTATGTGTGTATGTGTATATATATATTACACTTGTGGAAGTTGTCTAAGTAATTGAGTGTTACCACAATAAAAAAAATTTCTTCCCGCTTTTAGAGTGAGAAACTCTTACTTCTCTCTACTTCTTCTTAAAGAATTCTTCTCCTTCTTCATCTTGATTTCTACATATCTGGTGCAGATCCTAACATCATCCAGTGAGTTTGATTGAGATTGTTCATGTACCGACTTAGCTTACTAATAGCACATGCTATATCTAGTCCTGTATAGTTCATGATATACATCAAGCTTCCCTTTACTCTCGCATAGTCCAATTGTGAGTCGCTTTCACCATTATCCTTTCTAAGTGTGAAGCTCATATCCGTTGGAGTCTTGGAAATCTTGAAATCCAAATACTTGAACTTATCAAGTACATTTTTAATATAATGAGACTGCGACAAAGTCAAACCTTGCGAAATTCTAAGAATTTTGATTCCTAATATAACATCAGCTACTCTAAGGACTTTCATTTCAAATTTACTAGAAAGCATTTGCTTAGTAACATTTATGTCAGCCAAGTCTCAACTTGTAACACCCAGTAAAATTATCAAAATACCCCTAGAATGGAGACGTGCGCATAACGCGTCTTGCCATCCTCCGTTTGCGAATCCAAGACTAAATATGCAATCAGTGTGAGAAATTGAGTGGAAAAATGGCCTCGACCCGATTTTAGAGCA
This sequence comes from Solanum medicagineum, assembly GCA_026153255.1. Lineage (NCBI taxonomy): Eukaryota > Viridiplantae > Streptophyta > Magnoliopsida > Solanales > Solanaceae > Solanum > Solanum medicagineum. Next base: position 17,175,703 of record JAPFFP010000070.1, read on the forward strand.
ATTGGATCGAAAAATAATTTTCTTATAATAAATTACGAATAGTGAGGGTACGCGATAGGTCCACGACGCAAACCCATCGCATACTAACACTTAGTTTTTGTTCCAAATATTTTCTACGGAATTTCAAAGAATTTTCGATGAAAAATACTAAAAAAATACGTGGTCTGGATTGCGGACCCCGTATCCCAAAAACTGACGTTTTTCAAATTTCGTGAGGGGCATCCTAGACCTTTCCAAACCCCTCCTAGACTTAATATATGACCAAAATAGATCTTTTTAAGTCTAAAAAGGGTATAGAACCCATTCTTAAGCCATTCTAAGTCTTTAGAAAAGACCTAGGGCTAAAAGAGAAGAGAGAAGAGCGAGCAGTTGAAGATTTCACGACGGATTCGTGCCAAACTGATCTTCTACCTTCGTTCCAGGTATGAAAGGCTAAACAAAAGCATGAGATTGTTCCCTCATGTGCCCCATAGATGGTCTTAGAAAAGAGTTGAAGGTTCTTAAGTCTACATGCATGAATCTTGATTATTTTCATGAAAAGTTATAATTTTTACATGTATTTTCATATGTTGATGATCATCATAGACTTGATTTCTTGAATTGAATATTTTCATGAGATATTTTGCATAAACCCTATTTGTTAACTTTTAAAAACATGCATGAAAGAAGATAGGGAATGAGTCTAGAGCCTTGACAGAGAATGTTGATTGTGATTGTGATTGTGATTGTAATGTGAGAATGATGATTGAGTTGATAGAACTTGATAGCCCCTTGAGTCTCCATAAATGGGATTTACAATTTGTCTATTCGGTTGTACCCTAATGATTGCTCTAAGCCTTGAGCTATTGATTGAGATGTTGATTGATGAGATGATTAGAGTCTCTATGAGACTGATTGAAAGATTGTGCCTCCACGAGGCTGATTGAGATAGTTTGATTAGATGGATTGTTTTATGAGTATTGAGTTATGGGAAGGGTATCGAGCACCGAAAGAGTAAGAGTTAGTCTAACTCGCACTCATCAAACTACGTAGCCAAATGTAGGTGAGGATCAGGACTACCACATCACCTTATGATGAGGTCCCCTCTGATTAGAAGTACCTGAAATCAATAAAGGACTTATCGGTTGTCTCTATTTGGACTTGTCCATGTGGTTTCGATTCGTTCTCTACCTGGAAAGTACAGAATGGTTGTGACAACATCAGCGTGATTGTTGTACAATCACTGACTTATAAGTGATTGTTGTCGGATAAGAGAAACTCGCAGAAAGTTCCTACCTTGAGTACTTTGAGTCGAGATGAGATGAGATGAGATGAGTTGAGTTGAGTTGAGTTCCATTGAGATGAGTCCCTCGTAGTTGAGTCTGATTTGATTGATGAGTTAATTAGTTGATAGGTCACTTATCTACTCTTTATTCTTGCTTTAGATAGACATTTGATATGTTGATTGTTATTATGTCGAGCCGATTGTTGTTTATATATTATTCTACCTGTTTCGATTTCATTCAGCTATTTTATATATTAGTACATTCCACGTACTAACTTCCTCCTCTGGGACTGCATCATTTCATGATGTAGATACAAGATTTGGAGATCACCAAGAGACGCATCGTTGAGGATTTGAGACGTTCAGCTGATTGGTGAGTCTCCCCTATTTCGGAGGATTCATTATATTTATTTCATCTTGCTTTAGACTTGGACACTTATTAGCTTTATTTTAATTGAGGTAGCCATTGGTTTGTCATTGGCACCACTTGATAGTGATAAAGGTTTCATAGACTAGAGTCGAATGTTGATGTTAAGAATTATCGAGCAGTTTCTTTCTACTAGCCTTTTATTTATAATATTATTTTTGAGACTAGATGTTGTGCCCATTTACTTCCTTATTTCTTCCACTGATTAGTAGAATGTATGAATGAATGAATATGATGAGGCAAATGGTTCGCTTGGGGACTAGCAATAGTCTCTGGGTGCCAGTTATGCCCAGGGTACCCTCCCGGAGCATGACACTACTGATGATCAACATATCATCAACATACAAACAAACGATGACCTTATGATTTGGAGTGTCTTTGATGTAAATACATTTATCACACTCATTAATCTTAAGTTCGTTTGCCAACATAGTTTGGTCAAGCTTTGCATACCACTATTTTGGTGCTTGTTTCAGTCCATAGAGTGACTTTACAAGTTTGCACACTTTCCTTTCCTTACCAGGAACTACAAAACACTCAGGTTGTTTAATGTAAATTTCTTTCTCCATTTAAGAAAGCGATTTTTACATCAATTTGATGGATTTCAAGATCATATACTGCTGCCAGTGCTACCAACATCCGAATGGATGTAATCCTTGTCATTGGTGAGTATGTATCAAAGTAATCAAGGTCTTCCTTTTGTTTGAAGCCTTTGACTACAACTCTTGCCTTGTACTTGTCAATAGTACCATCTTCCTTCATTTTCCTTTTAAAGATCCATTTTGATCCTAAAGGCTTATTTCTTGGAGGAAGATCAATCAACTCCTAAGTATGGTTATTCAAGATTGATTCAATCTCACTATTGACAGCTTCTTTCCAAAAAGGTGAATCCATAGAAGACATTGCTTCTTGGAAGGTTTGAGGCTCATTATCAATGAGAAATGTAACAAAATCTAATCCGAAGGAAGTAGCAGTCCTTTGACTCTTACCACGCCTTGGATTTTCTCCATTTTGTATATTTCTCTTTGGTTCAACTTGAGGTAGTTTAGAACCTCCACTAGACTCATCAGATCTAGCTTTATACGAATAAATGTGTTCAAAGAATCAGCATTATCTGATTCAATTACCGTATTTTCATAAATATCTGCATGTTCAGATTTATGAAACAAAAATCGACATGCTTTACTGTTTCTAGCATATCCAATAAACACACAGTCCACAGTCTTTGATCCCATTTTCAACCTTTCTGACATAGGAACTTCGACTTTTGCTAGACATCCCTCACACTTTGAAATATCTCAAGTTGGATTTCTTTCCTTTCCATTTTCATATGGAATTGATTGCGTCTTTCTATGGGGCACCCTATTTAGTATAGGATTTGCTGTAAGCATAGCTTCCCCCCACAAGTTTTGTGGTAAACCTGAACTTATAAGTAAGACATTCATCATTTCCTTCAGAGTTCGATTTTTCCTTTCCGCAATCCCATTAGATAATTGGGGTGAATAAGAGGCAGTCGTTTGATGGATAATTTTATTTTCCGAACATATTTCTGCAAATGGAGATTCATATTCTCCACCCCTATCACTTATTATCATTTTTATTTTTTTATCCAACTGATTTCAACTTCAGTTTTGTATTACCTAAAAGCTTCAATTGCTTCATCCTTACTTGATAGCAAATAAATATAACAATATCTAGTGCAATCATCAATAAATGTTATGAAATATTTTTTCCCACCATGCGTTGGTGTTGACTTCATATCACAAATGTCCGTGTGAATCAAGTCTAAAGGATTGAAATTCCTTTCAACGGACTTACATGAATGCTTAATAAACTTAGGTTCCATATATATTTGACATTTTGTTTTATTACACTCTAAATTAGGCATCACTTCTAAGCTAATTAGTTTTCGCAAGGTCTTATAATTGACATGTCTCAAACGTTCATACCATAAATCTCTCGACTCAAGCAAGTAAGTAGAACCAGAACTTTTATTATCGGTAATAACTATTACATTAAGCTTAAATAGGCCCTCAAAAAGGTAGCCTTTTCCTACATACACTTCATTTTAACTAATTACAATTTTATCAGAATCAAATACATATTTGAATCTATTTTTAGTAAGAAGTGAAGTAGAAACCAAGTTATTTCTTAATTCAGGAACATGAAGCACATTCTTAAGAGTCACCACCTTGCCAGATGTCATCTTCAAGAGAACTTTGCCCATTCCTTTAGTCTTTGCAGTTGCCGAGTTTGCCATGTAGATTTTGTCATCACCTTGAGTAGGCTCATATGATACAGAAAGTTCTTTATTGGGGCATACATGGCGGGTGGCACTAGAATCTCTCCACCACTCTCTTGGGGTGCCAACAAGATTGCATTAAGAAAGCATGACACATAAATCGTCCTCGAATTCAGTAATATTTGCTTGATCTTTCTTCCTTGCTTTCTTTGGAGCCTTACAATCTGTAGCCTTGTGACCATTTTTTTCACAATTAAAGCAATTACCTTTGAATTTCTTCTTAGGTTGACTGCTTTGCTGTCCAGAATTGGTCTTTCTCTTCTTGTACCTTTCATCTTCAACAATATTGGCTCCCAATATTGCTGAATTTCCACGAGATCTTTTCTCAGCAACTTTGTTGTCCTCTTCAATTCTCAATCTTACAATGAGATCTACTAAGGACATCTCCTTCCATTTATGCTTTAAATAATTTTTGAAGTCCTTCCACAAAGGAGGTAACTTCCCGATCGTAGCAGTGACTTAGAAGGCTTGATTAATCACTAGACCTTCCGTGAGGAGATCATTGATAATCACTTGTAATTTTTGAACTTGAGAAATCACAAATTTGTAATCAACCATCTTGTACAAGTCGTCATGAATCCCATCCAGAGTATAGTTCTTACATAAGATATCAGAATGCTTCCAAGGTTCATTAACCATAAAGTGTTCATCTTTCGGAGTTGAATCTGCTAACACAGGAACACTTTCTTTGATGAATCGTTGAAGATTCAAAGTAGTTAAATAAAAGAGCATCTTTTGCTGCCATCTCTTAAAATTCATACTAGTGAATTCTTCAGATTTTTTCAGTCGATGTTATAGCAGGTGCAATACCTGTACAACTCGACAAGGCAATATTCATTGCTGTAATTTTTGGTGTCGTATCATTCATGACTTCAGTTTCATTAGTCATCTTGTTGTTAGCAAAAAACAAGTACACTTAGTCACTTCAAATAAAGACTTGATCTTTATTTTCACTTTGTTTCTAGTTTAATGGTGAAGCTTATAACTCCCAATCGTTAACCGAATGAACTTTGATGTTCTGACGAACTTTTCAAGTTCGCTGAGTCAATATCGAGTTCAAACAAAGTATAAACCCACAAAGGTTTTAATCTCCAAAAATCATTTATAACTACACAATAAGATTTAATTTCCTTAAGATTGGTGTTACTATAAGTAAAAATGATAATTGTGTAGTACAATGTTAATTTTTCTATGAAATAACTTCATACAAATTTTGTATAATTAATGTAATATTCAATATGAAGTTAAATCAATTTCAAGAATATTAGACTAGATGAAAGGAGAGAAGAGTCAAGTCCTCTGAATTCACAGAGTTTCCTTAAGGAAATTATTCTCCTCAAGAACCCGAGGTTATTGAATATATCCTCCCAGATAAAATGACTCACAACAAAAAAATAGCGCTACCTCAAATTTTTTGTACAACGAACCATTCAATGGCTTATAATTGCACTTGAATTTTTTGAAATAACACTTTTCCTTCTAATTGAAACTTGTCTTAAATTTTTCTACCAAAAGTTCTCAAGTTCTTAAGTTGTTAAGTTGTAAAGTTATGTCAATATATGAGAAGGATTCAGATATTTATATCCAATAGGATGATATAATGATTCATGTATAGTAGACGAAAGGTTGAATCAAAATACGAAAGGTTGCATGAATGTTCATGAATGAAATGAATTCATTCATAATTGCAACTTTCATAATTTTCAATACACCAATCATTATACAATGTACCATTATTTATTCACCCATTAAATTGAACCTAACAAGGAAACCCTAGCAATATTTACTTGGTTTTAAGCTAAAATATAGGGATGATATCCGATATTGGACTTTTGCACTATTTATGTGTTAGTTTATGGTTTGGGTAATAGGCCCAAATGAGTTTATAATTTGGTACTTTGTTTATTAATAAAAATTCATAGTTTTTTTTTTTAAGAAAAAAAAAAGGATTGAAGCAAGGATATCCAATCTCCCCTACTTGTTTTCAATCGCCATGGAGTACGGTAGCATGCAGTTAAATGATTTTAAGCACTCTAATGAAGTCAAGTAACATTGTAGATGTTTAAAACTAGGTATTACACACTTGAGCTTTGCAGATGACCTCCCTCTATTCTTTAGTGTTGATCTTAACTCTGTTAGTATATTACAATAATGTTTCACTGTTTTCGCTGAAGCTTCTGGATTACAAGCAAACATGGACTTATTAACTTATTTTGGTGGTACCACATAGGCGCTGCAAGCTTGAATCTTGTATCACCTTGATTTGACCCTAGGAACCCATCCTTTCAAATACCCAGGGATCACTCTGTCTATAGAAAAAAAAATTTACTCTTGTGCAATAGATTTCACTTATTAGGAAGATTACAGAAAAACTACCTCATGGACAGTAAAAAATGATCTTATGCAGGAAAGATAAAGTTGTCCAATCAATTCTTTTTGATATTCAAGCCTACTGGCTTAATTATTTGATATCTCCTCTAAGGTCTTAAACATATTGATGCCCACTGTAGAAGTTATGTATGGTCAAGCATTAATACTATCATCAAGAAAACATAAGAGGCTTGGGAAAGAGTGTGTTCTCCAAAACTAGTTGGTGGCCTCAACTTGATTAATCTTCACTTATGGAATAAGGTTGCCATTGCTAAACATTGTTGAGACCTGGAGGACAAGTTGTGGATTAAGTGGGTCCACTTCTACTATATTAAAAGCATTTCTTTTCGAAAGGTGACCATCTTCGGACAAACCTGTTGGATGGTGAAAAATTTTTTGGAGGTTAAACAATTTACTCGCAGTTCTACCCTAATATCTTAAGGTATAAAACTATGATTAAATAACTGTACTTTCACTTGCTAGAATTTCAATTAAGAGTTCAATTCCGCTTAGACCAAAGGCAATCTTCACTATGTGGTTACAACTGCAAAATAAGCTAAGCACTACAAATAGACTCAAAAAAAGGGGGCTAGATGTTGATTGAAAATATATCTTATGCCAACTCCGTTAAATCTAAAGATCATGTATACACAAGTTGTGTATTTAGTCATCAAATCTAGTGGAAGTTACTTCGATGGTTTAATATATTCATGTTTCTTAGAATAATTACGGTCAATACGTCTAGGGAATCATAGGCTCTGCTAAGGGAAAAACTCAAATTGCCCTATGTCTATGCCATTTGGATTCGGAGAAACTAAAAAATCTCTGAGAAGAAAAGCAAGACTTGAATACATTGCCAAGAAGATCGCTTATATTTGTTGCGTTAGGACCAACCAGAAGACTATGCAAAACATTCATCAATTTGTATTTTAACTTCCTAGATTCATGGTATCGTTGCTTTGAGAATAGCAATTTGAGTCATGGCTTAGATATTGATTTGTAACCGATACATTTAGTGATTAATGCAATATTGTTAGTTACAAAAAAAGAAATCAAATTGAATCACTTTTCGTACTTCCCAAGTAATAACCAGTTCATAATTCATTTGCTAGCCTCACCAATAATCATATTACCTTTCTCAACAAGATTGCATTCTTCATTACTAGCTTGTGCACTTACTTATCTAGGTCTACTCAATTAGCTAAGAATTTGTCACATTACATCAAAAATATCCTAAAGTTCCTTCATCAAACTGTAGGAAGAAACCATCTTCAAATATCAAAGATCTTAGTTAGAGCAAAACATATGCCATACTTGAATACCTCCAAAAATCACCAGTAGAACATGTAGTAAAAAGACCCAATTTGAAAAATATATTGAACATGATGAATATTTTTATGTAAAAAAAGATTACACATATTTATAATTTTTTAATTAAATTAATTCATCTTAGCTTTCACAACCCATTATGATGAAAGATCAACATTGCTATCTAATATATATTATTTATAAAATTAACAAAAAAATACAAGGGAAAGGGGCATAAACCTAATATCTAATCTTGATGGTTACACTAATCAACTACTTTCACCATTCATTTTACTTGTGACACTTGAATCATTTTATTTGGGACACTTGAACTTAGTACGTTCATTAAGAAAATAATAGTTGATATGAGTATTTTATCATTTTGTCTCTATTAATTGATGTTAAGTGTTGTCTTGAATAATAATTTAGAGAATAAGTAATTAATGTTAAGGATAAAACATAAAAACAAATAGTAAATTTTTTTTAATATGTTAAAACGACAAATAAAAATAAAAATTTATTTCAAAATAACGAACCAGTAAAAATTAATATAAATTTTATAAATACCAAACTATAGATGGAAATTCTCAAAAATTCCTACTTTTTCCAAATTACTAAAAATATCAACTTTTCTGAGGCATTTGATACCTAAAATATTGTGACTGATATGTATTAATATTAGTCATTAATTGAATTCAGTTACGGTAAATAAGGAAAGAGATTTTTTTACAATCTTCTTTTATGCCCTTTTTTTGGGCCAATAGTCCAATCAAACTCAATCACCCAATTAACTACTTACATTACGTGGTATAATTTCAAATTATTACCTTTTTGAAGTTACCTTGGGAAAAGAAATACAGTAGGTCTCCTTTTTCATCCAAACAAGAAACGATTTTTATCTTTTCTCTTCTCCAGTTTTCGTATCAAACTAAATTTTTTTTATAGATTCTTCTCCTTCTTTTAGTCTTAATTTAACTTAATCCTTTGCTGATAATGACAACGTCCCTCCATTTTCAGCGGATACAACAAAGAAGTGGATCAATTACGTATGGGTTGTTCCTAGAAGAGTACAAGGAGTTATTTTTTTTTTAAAACACCTTAATAGAAAAAATGGTGTTTTGAGTTTCTCTCAAGGAAGAAAAGGCAACCAGACAGTATGCAGAAACTAGGAGACAAAGTTGGCCATCAAGTTTGATTCTTTCATCAATTTTTTTGTTGAACAAGTTTCATTGTACCGAGTTTCAAAGTTTCAGATTCCTTTATGTCAAATTAAAATATATATTTCTAAAATATTTGTATTAAGTTTGATTCCTTGTATTAAGTAAATTAAGTTTCATAATTTTTTTATGAATGAGTTCTTGATACAGTAAATCACTACTCCGATGTTGATACATTCGTAGGGTTAGGTGTTTTTCAAATTTTCAAGTATCAAAAATTGTGTTATGTTGACAACCCACAGGAATCATTGTAAAACAAACATCAATTTATAAGAAAGTCATGTAAATCGAGGATCAACTCATATGAAAGCACTATAAATCAAGTATCAACTGATAATAAAGATTTGCAAATGCAGTATCAAAAAGTATATGATCACCTATTTGATACTTATTTCAATTTTTTTAAACTAGTAACTTTGTGTATTTAATTTATGTTTTTTTCAAAAATTTATCACAATTCCCGAATTATTCAATAGCATTGAACGTATGACTTTTAAATGAAGAAACAAATTGTATATAATCAAGATACCTATTTCTACATTTTCACCCGCATCATCACATCTACTTAGGTATGACCAAGTGCAAATAAATTGATGTCTCTATACCTGCCACACAGTGTCATCCACAAAACTCGAGTTATATGAAAAATTCATACTTTAAATTGTGTTTAGGGGTGTTCTTTATAACATAGCTCTTCCCATGTGAAACCAAATTTATAATTGATTAACTAAGAATATATAATTGACTGATTCTAACTGACTGGTTCGTATAGCATTGAATATAAGACAACTTGATACTTGAACAAAACATGTTTTGCCATATAAATATGTGTGTGACTATATTGTTATTCTTATTTGATACTTCAAACTTGAATAACAGACAATATTTAGTATGTATGATTTAATGTGTCAGTATAAGGTAATTAAAGTTTGTATATTGAAGATTTGAAAAAAAAAAAACCTATAAATAGAAAAGTGGGGAAGTTCAAATCTTTACCTTTTTGAAATTGGAATACAAATTTAATATGAAAAATTTAAAATTGGCATTAATTGATAAAAATGGAGCCGATGTCTAGTTTTTAGGCGTTGGTTATGTAATCATGAGTATGAATAGTCTAGGTATCAAATAGTAGGAGAGAGAAGCTGAAATTATGGGATTTTAGTAATTTTTTAAATAGTAGAGATTATTAGTAGCTAAGTTTATAAAGGTTGTGTAATTGTGTAATTTTTCCTACAAATTAACCATGAGAGTATTTTGCTAAAGACGATATAACCAAAGAACTAGGGTTGGGTTAGTAGGATAACTACCTACCTTGCACCAAAGATATGAGAACTGCTCTTATTTATTGTCACACCCCACTGTAAAAAGGTTTGAAAGGATTTTTAAAAGTAAAGTGACAATTTTGAAAATAAATTATTAATTATTTATTTAGACTTGTAATAATTGAATTTTAATATTGCAGTTTGCAAATCATCTTGATTTGAATTTTCAATTAAAAAAAAAGTTAAGTTCTAAATTTATGATGTGCAAATCAAAAATCGGAATAGACAATTCTGTTAATCGAGGAAAGTGTTAGATCCTTCTGGAATCTTGTAATTCTAGCACGATCAAATATTAGGCTTATAATATAATTTTGGATTGTGATTTATGGTTATCCCAGAGAATAATTAAATTGAAGGGCTATAAGAATTAGCTCCACCAAATAGCCCTTTAGAATTAATGTTTGTGCGCGCTAGCCAGGGAACATAACCGTACACATGGCACACATTTTATTGGAAAAAAAAATCATTGTTGAAAAAACAGTGGTTTTTTTTAAAAAAAAAAAAAAAAATTTGATAAGTAAGTAAAAATTATTCAAAATAAATTTAAATACAATATAGCAAAATATTGCATGAACATATGAGATGGACAATGGCGGATCTAGGATTTTAGCTTAGGAAGTTCGAAATATAATAATTGTATAAATATGTGAATAAATCAGCAAAATACAATTTCGAAAGGAATAATTAAGAAAAACTAAAAAAATAATGTTTTACATAGAATTCGAACCCTGAGCATGAGGGTTTATTTAAAAATAAATCTATCATTATGCTAGACTTTGTTATTGTTTAGGGGGTTCAAGTTTAATATATATACAAAATATATAAAATTTATGTTATATATACAATGTAATTTTTCGCTCAGGGGGTTTGGATCCCTGAGTCCACCCTTGGAGATGGAATTGAGAGTGCGGGGTTGGTCGGGATCAGTGTTTTCAAAAATGTTTTCGACACGAGTCTCGAGGTGCGCGTACTAAAAACACTGTGGAACGTAAATTAAAGGCACAAATTCATATGATATGAGTCCTAAAATTTGGAACGTAATTGCCGAGCATAAAAACGCATGTCTTGGACGTAAAAACACACTGTGAGCATTAATTTTTTATTTTTATTATTTTTAAAGTATGTTTTTTATAAATCATATTTTTCATGTTGTACAGTATTTTTTAAAATATATAAGAAAATAAAGCATCTTTCTTGATTTTTAGATAATTGTGCCTCAAATTAATATAATAAATGTAAAATTCACTATTTCGTATAATAAATGTTTTCGATAAGGTGGTTGCGGGTGGCCAGCTTGTTTTCAAGTGCTTTCTGGCATTTATTTTTATTTATTCATAATAAATTTTGCGCATTTCTTAAAAATAAATCTCACTCGGTTAGTTTTAAATTATTTGTCTTTTTTTTTTTAGAACTTTACACACTTTATAACAAATACTCTTTTTAATTGATATTAAGTAAATTATTAAGATAAGACTTGTCAATAGTTTTCTAAATTGATTAAGAAATACTTTTTTTAAAAAAAATTGAACTAAAAGGGTATGAGAAATTGAAAAGCCTGCAAAGTGAGATTGACCCGTGAAATGGCAAATATAAATGAACCCACGTTACGTTATAAGTGTAAGTAGTTGCACTTGTAACTTGTACAACTGGAGGACATATTAATTGTCAAGGAAATACAAAGGGTACAAATGCCTAAAACAGCAAAAAAAATAATAACTATCACATATACCCAAAATCTCCCCATCGGTTACACCTCAAGTCCCTTTTATATGTCATCCTTATTATAAATAGATGGTTTTTAATATATGTCATTTCACAAAATTAATGCATAAATAATACTATTTTTTCTAATTTATCGTTGATAATTAATGAGCTTTGAAAAGATACATTGGCTAACTAGAAAAACTAAAAGAATAATTAATGTACATTGAAACTTAAATAAGAGCAAAATAGTAAAGTTATTTTTTTCTTAATACAAATACAATCACAAAATATAATATAAAAAGGGACGAGAGGGAGTAGTAAAAGAAGGGATATTATAGCTCCAAAATTAACGGTCCGGACAATTAGGATTCAATAAATAGAATAAGGATAAATTTAAATTATTTAATAGGTTAAGGGCTCGTTTGGTAATATAAGCTATTAATAAGGTAGAGATTAATTACAAGTATTATTTTATGCATGTATTAGTTGTTGTGTAGAGATTAGTCATACATGTACTGGTTATTCCACCTTTGTCATACATGAAATGATACATAAATTTCATCATAACTTATACAGATATTAGTTATATGAGTCTTTTAAAATTGTCAATCAAACATCATATCAATTTTATGTATAAATTTTTTATTTCGTATCTACCTATTAAATATTATATGAATTATATAATACTTAATACAGAACTATCTTATTCCTTATCTATTTATCGAACTGCCCATAAAATCATTTTGATCATTTTTCGTACGTAATTTAAAAAGCAAGGAGATTTGCATGAACTCGTATCTTGTGCTCTTATGGTTATCTTTTACTCCCTTAATTTTATTCTACTCCCTCTCTTTCATACTATCTCCGTCTCATAATATAAGGAGCTTTCTATTCTACACAGTGATTAAAAAATCATCAATACATTAGTTAATTTTATTATTTTACCTTTCATTTATGTCAATGTATATTAAATTGAGTTAGAAAAAATCATTAATGCACTAATTAATGGTGGGGCTAAAATGAAAAAAAAATTAATGCTATCCTAATTTAGTAAGTGCCCTTATAATATGGGACAAATATTTATAGAAAGATGTCCTTATACTATGGGATGGATGTAGTATTAAGTGAATTGTTGGATCATTTCACACATATTAAAAAAAAATAAAGACTAAATTTAATCATAGTTTTTTCATTTTTTGCGTTTTTCAAACTCCACATATTCATTTAATGCATCATTTATTTCTCATACAAAACTCAACCTTAGAAACTTAATCAATGAAGGGTAAAATTGAAAGAAAAAAATTTCAATACATCCCTTGAAAAGTGAACAATTCACTTGTTTTGAAACATCAAAAATTCCCTAACAATTAACTTAATATGAAACAGAGAGTATGAGTTTTCTGTTAATTTTGTTGGAATATGGAAGTTGAGAAAATAAGAAAAAGAATTTGATTTAAAGATTCCAAAACTCAATAGGTGTACAAGCTATTAAATGTCTTTTGAATTTTATGATTTTTAGCATATTCCGTGAATTATTAAAATTACGAAATATATAAAGTAATATATTTTAAGAGAAATATCATCCGTTTATCTTACGATATCATGTTTTTTCCTCCTATATAATGGGCAAAGATAGTTTTTGTACCTCCACAATACACACTTCAACCTTGAGCTCATCGACTAATTAATACAAAAGTTTCATGGCAAGTTGGTTTTTAAGAAGTTTAAATAATCATGGTGTTACAAGAAAGCTGCCGATGGCTTTTTCCGGCGAGGTTGTCGTTCGGAGACTCTTCGGGTCGATGGAAGCTGGACAGAAACTCGATCCATACACTTGCGAAGATATTGCTTACCAAAATCAGGCAACATTATTTGAACTTTCTTTCTTTCTCTGTTGTTCGTTGAGAATTATTAGTTTTGTCCTCGAACTATTGACAGTCTTAAAAACAATTTGTACATTAACTAACTAACACTCCTAATTTGCCACAAGTGTTAAAACACTCCCTTAACTTGACAAGAGTTTAGGAGTGTATTTCACTCATGTTGCAAAATCGAGGTATGTTTTCACAAATTATGAGATTTTAATTTCATGTTTATAAGAAAAAAAAGTCCACAACCAAAACTTCAAATTATATATCCTAATAAAATTTTAATTTCAAATCAACTTGATTTCAAATTATGCCACGAGAAAACACAAAAATAACAAAAAAGAAAAGGGTGATCACGGTTTTTCTTAGTCCTACATAATGAGTATATATAGTAAGTACCTGCCCCTCCAAGAAGATTTAAGACCAACATACATAAAAAGGTTTCAATATAATTGCTAGCAAGTACCTATTGATATTTTTTCATTTTTAATAAAAAATCGCTAGATACTACGTTTAATGGTAAAGGAGAAAGTTTGATTTTCAACAAGTTTAAATAATCATCCATTTTTAGACTCAATTCCCATTAACCCATTTTATAAAACTCATTAATTATATAAAATTCATTTAATCCATTTTCAAATGGCTCTTTAATAAAATAAATTATATGAATATAACTAAAGAATAATTAAAGTGCAATTTATATATACGACTTGATCAGTATCATGCATATTGACTGTATTTAACAATATAGTTTGGTATTCAGTTAAAAAAATGAGAAGATTGTGAAGCTAAATAAAGAGATACAATTAGTTAAACTTTGTGCTCAGTTAAAATCTATTATTCTCTTTCTTTTCAATTTATTTGTGCACGTTATATATGTTCCAATTTATTTATCAATTTACTATTCCATGCGTCTCAAATTAATTAAATTTTTGAATTTTTTTTCAATGTTCAAAATAGTTGAATTGTTCAAAGTTCAAAAAGAATGTTTGAAACTTTTTCCATAATTGCCCTTGTATTTATTGAAGTTTTATATTTTCTATGAGATAAATTACACAACATATTTATGATTTTACAAAGAATAATAGTGAAAAGTGTGGTGTAAATTTTGTCTTTGAATGCTTTTTAATATGTGTGCATTATCTTAGAAATTCAGTTAATATGAGGCAGGGAGTAAATTAAAATATAATTAATTTAATTTTTATCATTTTTCCCTTTAAATAAATTAATTTTCTTTGAAAATAGAAATATTGTAAAGTTCTTTAAAAAATAACAATCATCTATTGTTAATTTTTACCATTGATCAATAAGCCACATAAACATAGACGGAGTATTTACATAAATAATATATTATATATCAAATATTATACTTTTTTATGATACTTTCTTTTTATTACAATCTATAACATAATTTATCAATAAATTATAACATCCTTCTCTTTCTTCCTCTTCCTCTTTTTCTCTTTGTCTTTCTCCATCTCCTCTTTCTTTTTTTTTTCTGCGTCATTTTCTTTCTATTTTTTTCCCTTTTCTCTCTCTGTCCCTCCACATTTAACTCTTCATTTTTTAATATTATATATTGTTATGA
>JAPFFP010000070.1:17217001-17228042 GCA_026153255.1 Solanum medicagineum
TCACCATCAACTATCAATGCAATTATTATGAGACAATATACTTCCATTATCATCAATATGTACTCGAAGCATCATGTAGACTTAGTGCTCAATTTAATCAAAACTCATTAAAATGTCAAGTGTTTTCTTAGAAAAACAATGCTCATGCTTCAAAAATAATCTCTACATATCACCAAAACTCTTTCTCAAATCATTATTCATGCTCAAAAGGTATTTCATGAAAACTCAATAAAATATACTAAAAGAAATCATCGATGTTTAACATGCTCAATCTGACCATCAAATCTCAGTTTTCAAAATAATGCATAAAAACAATTATAGTCCTCAATTAGGTTCATGTGAACGAAGGCATAAACATACATTCAAATAATTACTCAATTTGAAGAACATCATCAAGATATTATTGTATACGAAAACCTCATTAATACCATAGAAATTTAATTCAAGAATTTATCCAAGATAATACTTCAAGAATCATGTATGGGGACTCATAGATTCTCAACTTATCTATGCCCACCTATGGGGTACATGGTAGAACAATCCCATGTTTTAAGTTTAGTCTTACATACCTGGGATGAAGAACTGCTAATCCTCTTCAAGAATTTGACCTTAAATCTTGAAATCCCCAACTTTCTCTTCTTTCTCCCTCAAGAATCCTTGCTTTGAAACTAGGAAAAGAATGATTTTTAAAACCCTTAATCTAAAGAAACATGATTGATATATACATTTTTGGGATTTAGGAGGGTTGAGGAATGACAAAATTGCCCTTCCCAAAATTAAAAGAAAAAACTTCACAAAACTTGTACTGGTCCGCGACGCGCCAGGGGCGCGGACCAGTATATTTTTCCCCAAAATTCCTTCAAACGAATTTTGCTCCTCTCGTCGAAATTTTTTTAAAAAATATAAGTGTAGGTATGCATCCGTAGCTCGTCGTGCCTGGGGCGCACATCAACACTGTCCCGAAATAAATTAGCAAAAGTTATTTTCTGAATCGGTTGCTCTAAAAATCGGACTGAAACAATTTTTCCATTTGATTCGCGTTGATCGCAAATCCAGTCTTGGATTTCCCATCGAAACTTGGAAAAACACGTTATGCGCACGATTACGTTCTAGGAGTATTTTAGTAATTTTATGGGGTGTTACAAAAAGCTGGTTTGAGCCCATCCAAACACCCTCTTAATATAAAGACTTGTAGAGGAGTAATGTAGTATAATTAGTGTTTTCAAAAAGGGATAACAATCAATGTGTGATTGTTATGATTTTGTAATGAGGCTCTTAATGATTAATAAAATTGTTAATTACCAAAAAAAAAAGAATGTTATAAGCATATAAATGTCTATTTGATTTTTTAAAAAATGATAATTTTAACCTTTTTTTTTTTTAAAAAAAAATCCCAATTTAAGTAGATCTCATGTTATAAAATGAGAGAAAGCTATAAAAATACTAAATGAGAAAGAAAGACAAATTATATAAAAAATTGAATAAAGTGTCTTATTTCAATTCTCTTCAAGTGCTTTCACAAGGGTGAAAAATGTTCTTTTATATGATATAAAAATTATCTGATTACAACCTTTTAAGAAATACTTAGTACAATTTTGAAAAAAAAATACATTAAATAGATACATGTACATTAAGGAGTTAATTGAGTAAAATATCCACAAGTGTATGAATTCATAACAATGCCTTGATTTAATAATACTAAAAAGAAATTATTCTAAGTTTGCCTGCAATTCTTTTTAAATGAATTTTCTTTAATTTTATTTATTTGTTAGCTTCCTGTTTTACATGACATAAAAAAAATTAATGTTTTTGTCAAGTCAGATCTTTTTAAATGATAAATTTAGTTGAGCGATTGAATTGATACAAAAATCTAAATTAAAGTGAAGTTATTAATATCAGACTAAGTTCAAAGATTTTGTTAGATAAATTCTTAAAGTTAGTGATGTTTTGAAATATTTACCCAATTTTAGGATGGGACAATTGTCAAATTAATATTACAATTATTATTTTGTATTAGCATCAAACAGTTTTAGAGTTAATTTTACCAAGATAAAAATAGGAAATAAGTGTAGTATTACAAACTAAATAAGACAAACTTTACAAACTTAAACTTGGTTTTTTTTTTAATTTTTATTTTTTTAGTTGTCCTTCATTATCAATTAAAGAGACAATCAATCTTCTTTTAAAAAAAATTTCCATTTATGTTTATTTTTGTACTTGAAAAGGAAGTATATTTGTAATAATTGATCGGAGTTAATCAACATTAATTATGTGAAATCTTGGGAAAAAGAACCATTATGATTGAAAAAGTTTTTCACAACCAAATATATAACGGAAAATTTCTTCATATAATGTTTGCCTTAAATTATTTGTTCTTTTAAAAGTTTATTTTTTTAAAAAATTCTTAATAGTAAATTAGTAATTCTTGAAAATACAAACACCTTAATTATATATGACACAAATAGAATAATATTCAATGGAAAAAAACCTATATCTTATGGCATATATAAATTAGGTAAAATATTCAAACAACCATCCTAATTTAGTATTTTCTTCAAAAAAAAAAAAAAAAGGTTTAAGCAAAAGATACATAAGTACTTTGAGATGGTAATTAAGTAAAAGAACTATAAGTGTTTTTTCTATTTTTTTTTAATTTGTTTCGGAATAAAATATATATTTTTTTAAAAAAATTAGTTGATCTTGATTTCAACTTTCCACAAGACGTATTTAATAGCATAAGATTCAAAGACATTCTTCTAACATTTGACATATATTTAGTTTATGGTCACATGATTTCAAAAGTTTCATTCACTTTTTTGAACTAGAATAAACCTCATGTTAAATTAAAAATTTAGACAAATAAATTGAAATTGACGAATATTACTTAACGAACAACATAAATTAAACTAATAATGTGAATACATGTATTCCATTAAGAAAATGTATTTAAAGCAACAATTCATAGGAGGATTTCTTTGAAACCCTACTTCCAAAAACCAAGAACCCTAACCAATGTCCAACAATAGCAACCAAGAAAACACCAACATTATAAGACATAACAGCCAACCCAACAACATAATCTAAACCAATCTCAAACCATACAAGGTTGTCCCAACAAGTCTAGCAGTAACACGATCATCAACATTATTATTCTCGTTAATATAATTTCTATGAGAGAAATTCCACAAAAATCGCCATGAAAAAGACAAGAACAAGTGCCAAAATGTACGTGTCCAAATTATCGCATCCAGTATTCCTTTCCCAAAAGAACATCGTGTGCATCACCATGTGACGATGATTCATTGTCATCTTGCCTCCTCCTGTGCCATTTCTCGGCGGCCCCATGTGGCCGTCATCGTGAATTAGGAGAGGAGAGTGAGAGTTTACGTGGTATTTAAGTAAACAACACAATACATTTGTACTTTTTTTTCTAGTACAAAATTAAAAGATAGAGGCAAAATTAAATGGTAGAATTTGTAAAATTGGATTCTTCAAAAAAAAGAAAAATCCCCAGAAACTAACATTCCTTCTTGTTTAATTAATTTAGATTTCTAGATTTACAAATACTATGTGTTATTGTTCTTGAGATACTTGTAATAAATATGTATCAATTAAGTATCACGTTTTTGCAAAATTGGTATTTGAACTGAGCGATCTAAGTATGTACTATTACAAACTATTTATCAAAATATGCCTCGAAGCTAACTAGATCAAGTGTTTGAATCCAATTGCTAAATGCTACATGACAACTCAATTTGCCTGTAAAATTGTGGTAATCAACTTATTGATTTCAAGGTATATTTTGATTAAAAAAAATTGATTATAATTTAGATAAGAAACACAAAAATCTGATAAGTAAGGTTATAAATTCGCAAAAAGAAAAAGATACAGATATTTTAAGGGTGTTTTCGCCTTATTTTTTTTTATAAAAAATTCTATTAATTCCTTTAAATATCTGCAAGTAGTGCCACCTTGCGTCATTTTCAAGTCAGAAAGGAGAGATACTAATTAATGTGTATTTTGATAAATAACTGGTAATATCGAATTGGACAAAAGTGGCTAAGGTACATAACAGAGAGGGAAGAAGATTCAATACGTGAGGATATTTTTGACCTGTTACAATAATTCTTTTGTCTTACCATATAGATTAATTGAAAGACAAGCACTAAAGTTTAGCATAAGCCGGCTGTTTATAATTACAATATATGTTGCATAAATATGAACATAGAATTCTTGATTAGATTTCGAGCTTAACGATTATAAATAGAGTTAGACATACATTTCAAAGTTAGAATTCACAACGTCTAGATTTTGAGAAGCGCGCAGATGGTAATAGAAGAAGCAAAAAGGCGTTGTGTGGTACTCGTACCATCTCCCTTCCAAGGTCACATAACACCTATGCTTCAACTAGCCTCCGCGCTTCATGCTAAGGGTTTCTTGATTGTTATTCACCACTCGGAGCTCAACCCACCGGATAGCTCCAAACATCCTGAGTTCGTGTTCTTCCCGTTGAAGGATGGGTTGTCAAACCGCGATCCCTCTTTCATGGATCTAGTTGACGTTATACGACAAATCAATGTGAGTTGTAGAGCTTCATTCAGAGACTATTTAGTCGAAATGATGGAAAAAAGAGAAATCTATGGCAAAATCTCTTGCATTGTTTATGATCATCTCATGTACTTCATCACAGAAGTGGCTGATCATCTTAAACTTCCCACAATTCTCCTTCGGCCTAGTAGTTGTGCTTACATGGAAGCTGCTTGCGCGTTTTTCAAACTCAAGGCGGAAAATTATTTACCCCTGTCAGGTACGCTACTGAAAAAAATAAGAAATAGCGATGAATAAATTCTGTAGTTAAATAACAAAATTCAGAAGATTTTTCGGGAATATCTTGTTTGGTATCTTTTATAAAAACCACCTTTCAATGTTCCTTTGTTTTTCAAAATTAAAAATAAAATATAAGGCGGTGAATCAAACACTCACCAACAAGGTGAAAAATTATGTAGTCAATACCAACTAAGCTTCTCGGATTTCTCTCCTTTCAATGTTCTGCTATTTGAATTGTGTTCAATTCAGATTCATCTGAACTCAGTACTTTTATTTTTCACAATTCAGATTTATCTGAACTTAATATTTTCCATGTAGAAGAAACGTTTATCCTTAAAATTCATTAAAATCGCTACAAATAGTATATCTGAACTCATAATTTTAGAAAATATAACAAACACAATGTTAAATCTATTAAGGGTTAAATCCATAAAACTTAAATAGTGAATCCATCTCTACTCATAAACTAGTACAACAAATAAATTATTAATTGTCGCCAAAATATATTTAGCAGCAATAATATAATATGAGTATTTATAAATAACACATTATATAAATAGTGTTGAAAGCTTTAACAACTCTAGATGCAACGACATAAACTCAATTGCTGCTAAATATTTTTTTTCATAAAAATAAAAATCTATTGCCGCTAAATATCTCTTGAACGGCAAGACTAATTTTTCCATTTTTCAACAAATTACAGAGTCTCAGCTTCTGGATCCAGTGCCCAATGTACCTCTCCTCAGATTCAAGGATCTTCCATTCATTCTCACTGCTGAAATTCCAGAGCCTTTATTACAATTACTTGAAAAAGTGATTAACCTAGGATCTTCTGTGGCTATAATCTGGAACACTATCGAAAACCTCGAAAATCGAGCCCTCTCATGGTTTCAACAACATCATGCACAAGTACCTATTTTCACAATAGGTCCTCTACACAAAATTGCATCCTCCTCACTGACGAGTTTAGCAGAGGAAGATGCAGGTTGTATTTCGTGGCTTGATACTCAAGCCACGAATTCTGTTCTTTATGTAAGCCTAGGAAGTATAGTAGTTATGGATAAAAATGAGCTCACTGAAACAGCTTGGGGATTGTTCAATAGCAATCAACCATTTCTATGGGTAATTAGGTCAAATAATTCGAATTCGATTGAACTACCTGACGGATACTTGGAAGCAATTGGAGATCGCGGTCGTGTGGTGAAATGGGCACCACAAAGAGATGTGTTAGCACATCGTGCAATCGGAGGGTTTTGGAGTCATTGTGGTTGGAATTCAACATTGGAGTGTATTATCGAAGGGGTTCCTATGATTTGTAGGCCGGGTTTTGGTGATCAGAATGTGAACGCGAGATACTTGACACATGTATGGAAGGTAGGGCTTGAATTAGGACCTAATGATTTGAGTCGATGTGTTATAGAGAGTACGATAATAAGACTTATGGTGGACGAAGAAGGGAGAGAATTGAGACGGAGAGCACTTGATATGAAACAAGAACTCGAGATGTCTTTTCAAGATGATGGCTCATCGCGTAAATCCTTAAAGAGTCTAACTGAATTCATGTATTCGTTATGACCAGCGTAGTGTTTGATCAATCTAAAGTTAAAAGTATCAAGATATCCTTTGCAAAATTACGTATAATTCGATTGGTTTCAATCAATCTTATTCCCAATATATGAAGAAATGAATAATTCTAGTAATTCTCATATTCCTACATTGGGGAAGAGAGAGTTGTACAAATTTCCATTTATTCCTAGATTCCCATACATAATACATAGTTACATACATGACCTAATATTGGTTTTAAAAAACAAAAAATGCATATTTCTTCAGAGAGGAGATGCTTCATATAGCCTATAGGTGTGAAAGGGCTTCACATGGAACGAGTTAAATAAGACTTCAAATAGTGCCCCATGTCGATGGTTGTTTTCTTTTCAAAAGCATGAACATATGGTCACGATTTTAATCCCCGCTAAAGCAATTATGTCTAGTCTCCATTCATAAATAACATTTTTGCGTAGCTAGTGAGGACATGTTGAATCTTAATCTAAAGCTCTTTCAAACAAGCGAAAAACGAATGACCACAAACTTTGCTTAAGCGCTCGACATGCAGTTAACTTAAAACATGTTCATCATGTGGTTGAGTTTTTAGTTACCCTTGTATTCTCATAGAATACATGGTTATGTAATTTCTTTTGACATTTTATTATGTAGAATTCATGAGCATAACTAAGATCTTTTTTTTAAAAAAATTCCATCCAATATTCGAAACCCATATTGGTACCCCAATTGAATTTGAATCATGCACTCCATATTCCATTTTGGGGGTAACACACCCAACAAAATTTTCTCCATACCTAGTATTCAAACCCGAAATGTTCTGATTAAAGGTGAAGCAATCCCATCATTGCACCCATGTTAGTAGTTTATGTTGCAGATAGAAAGTCGCACAATTATGATAAATGTGGGAGGAGGAAATGTCATTTACATCAGAAGGATCATATGGCAAAGCTTACAAATTTACTTGCATATAAAAGGGGGAAAAAGTACTGAAATGTTCCCCAAAAAGGGCAAAAATCCAATTTGTTATTCTATATCCAACCAAGTAATGATACACTACCAAATTTTTTAAAAAAGAATCAAATTTTCATGGCTTTTGTGGCCCCATCAAAACTAAAAATGACATTGAGAAAATCCTGAACCCCTCAGATCCCCAGAGACTAAAAAAATTCCAACTCCTAGTGGAATCAGCAGGAAGTTTTACACAACAGGTTTTGATTTAATTCTCACTGTACTCCTTCCCCCTTAATCCGACCGCCTAATGTAATAGAATTTTAAAAATGGAAAACTGAATGTTGATGCTCATATGATGCCAGAGGTCTGAGTAGCAGGAAAAATGTGATACACTGTTCTTTGAACAAAAAGGATACATGATCAGGTGTAGAACAACTTCACATGGGCCGTTGTCCATTAGCGAGCATCTGACCGATGATGTTCGTCACCTGAAAAGAAAGTAGAGAGTCACTCGAACTATTGGTATACCAAAGCTATTTACATTTTCTGTATATAATTACAGTAAGCCATCTAAAAACAAGTTGAGAAGAACTAAACCAGTCTCATAGTTTAAAGAAGAGTTAATGATCTAAAACACACCTAATGTATCCCCTGACAGTCTTTAAAGAAAAAAAACTGATAACAAGGTATACTGCATTTGTGTTCTAACTCACGAGCCATGTTAATGAGGCATAATATTTGAGATGCATGCATGTAAAGGTGACAACTGAGAAGGTTGGGTTAAATTTGGATAACTGGTTGAGAAGAAAAACTAGGACGTCTTAATACATATTGCTTCAAAGCTTCAGCAAAAGAGAACCAAAAATTCATAGTAGCAACACTGGTAAGATTGTTCGATAATTACTCTGCATCCAATTACACAACATTATTCGAGCAGCAACAAGTAGCAGTGTCTATCAGGCGTAAAAACAAATAACCACCGGCAATTTTTGGACAATATTAGTAGACAATGTAATAAGGCTTAACGTCAATTTAGAAATCTCTTCCCTCTTGTTTCATCTGAGATTTCAAATGAAACCTAAATTGAGAAATGAAAAAGGTCAAAAAAATAACGAAGGAGCCAATTATACAAATGAAATAAAGGGAAAATAAATTTTTTAAAATATGGTTGGCCTAATTAGCAGTTAGATATGGTCAGATGGACCCATTTTATGATATATCTTTGTCCGGCTCTCACATGCCTTTGGTCCATTATTTCGGACATTTTGACACATAACAAACCAGTTTTTTTCCCCCAAATATAGAGGGAACTATTGTTCAAGTGATGATGGGAATACCCAAAGTTTAGGCATGTAACTCATAAACTTTTGATGGTTTAGATGGCTTTCAGTGGCACATTTCGGTCCTCTTTATTCACTCAGTATTAAAGAAGAGATGTGAGCAATGTGGGCTTGCCAAGTGACAAACGCTTAAAAAGCCAAATAGCAATATTTGAACATCATCAAATGTTGGATGGAAACATTTGAGTGTGATTAGTTTTTGAACATGAAATGAAAAATAAGAATCTAAAGAAATTCCAATCGCGAATCCATGATAGGATTTTTAAGCACTTATACAAATTTTAATAGGTAGATTTCTAATCAAATTCGAAACCTAGACTCTCAATGTGGAGGTGAGGATTGGTACACAAGTCATCTCCGAGAGAGGAAGTTTTAAGGATCTTATAATTATAATCCAAGAAACGGAGAAATCGCCAACGATGTTATGCCCCAGATTAAGAAGGTGGATAAAATGGACTCACACTCGATGCCTTGTGTTGGTGAAACTACAAGAAAATTACAATTGAAAAATAAAATGAAGAACCAAATCTTCAAACTGAGGTGTGGATATCTTGCTCTCTTTAAGGAGATTCAAGTCCACTGCAGCAAAATATTTTCACCGATCCAACAGTATTCTCCTTGACTTGTCCCCTCCAGGATACAACAGCCTTTCACAAAAATATAACTCAACAAACTCTGGACAAGAGTTGAGTCTTAAGCTCCACAAGAAGAACACCTCCCTTCAACTAATAAGAACTCTCAAATTTTTATGCACTCTATATTTTTCTCGTGTTCATTCTACAAACAAATGAAGACCACCACTATTTATAGTTGTGGAGGTCTTCCAAACAATGGGAAAAAATAGATAGATAATGAGCAGCCATGAATTGGTATAATGGCAGTGCTCTCAAACTCATAATGCACTGACATTCTTAAGTGCTTTAAGACTCATAATGCACTAACATTCTTAACACATAGGAATGGGTACATTTTAATAAAATGATATTGATACATTTAATAAAATAATGTTAAAATGTAACCAACAATCCCTAACTCATTTTAATATTATATAAGAGTCTATCAGCTGAAGGAGGACTATTATGCATAATGAAGGTGTGCTCTGCATTGAACCTCCACTTAGTGAAACAGAGCTTTTGCTCCGGAGCCACAGTGGTCTCAGACTTGAACTATGACTACTGCTCACACATAATAATCAAGGTGTTGATATGAGCTTACTAGCCAGCACATTACGACCTTGTGCTCTCCCGGTTTCATGAGTGTCTTTGAGAATGAGCCCAATTCTCATAGAAAATAGCCTACTTCCACACTCACATAGGCGAAATTTGTCAAGAGTGCTCCTGTAAAATTAACACTCCACCCATAGGGGCTACAAATTTTCATTAAGAGTTTTTTAAACTCAGCCTCCATAGATCACTACAGGAAATAATGCCCTCACACATAGGGAAGGAATAAATAATAGTTCATTTTTTTCACAGGAAGTCATCCTATGATTCGTTCTTCCCATTGAACCTGGTTATAAGATCTCTAGTCCCCAGGTTTGGTTTCCTGATATGACTTAAGAATTTATAGGCTTCAATCTCATTCCCTCGATGTATTCCAGACCTTTTCTCTTGTTAAGGCCTTAGTAAGAGGATCTGCAAGATTATCACAAGATTTGACATAATCAACGTTAATGGAATCACTTGTCAAAATGATCTTACATTACTATGTTTCCTCCTTATAGGTCTAGAATTACCGTTGTAATAACGGTTTTGAACTCTACTAATTGTAGCGGTGTTATCACAATGAATTAAAATACGAGGAATTGATTTTTCAAAATAAGGAATTTGAAATAACAAATCTCTCAACCAATTCACTTCCTCACTAGCTGAAGCTAAAACAAATTAATTCAGCCTCCATGGTAGAGTTAGCAATAATAGTTTACTTTTTAGATTTCCGACAATAGCACCACCACCCAAAGTAAAAATATAACCAGTGGTAGAACAAAAATCACCTAATAAAGTGTTCCAATCTGCATCAGAAAAGCTTTCAAGTACAGCAGGATATTTTTTATAGAACAAACCACAAGTTTTGTTCCAATTAAATATCTCATAACTCTCGTTATGGCATGTCAATGTTCTTTACCTAGCTTGCTAGTAATCCTGTTAGGTACTCCTACCGCATATGCAATATCAGGCCTAGTGCAACAACAACAACAACATTACCCTAATGCCTCAAAGGCTCCCGTCCATTGCGGGGTAAGGGGGAGTCGGATGTACGCAGCCTGACCCCTATGTTTAAAAGCATAGCGCGACTGTTTTCGGATGACCCATGATGAGCGTCGAAAGTTGCATTGACTAACTGCTACTTCACAATTGAAA
>JAPFFP010000070.1:17234954-17258907 GCA_026153255.1 Solanum medicagineum
CTTCAAGTGTTTGAATTGTCCTTTCGGCTTGGCCATCCGTTTGAGGGTGAAAGGTCGTACTAAGGTGAACTTTGGTTCTAGGACCCCTTTGAAAAGATCTCCAAAAGTGTGAAGTAAATTGTGCACCACGATCCAATATAATGGATGAGGGAACCCCATTAAACCTCACTAACTCATGGATGTACAACCTTGCATACTTCTCAGCCCCATATGTAGTCTTGACCAGTAGAAAGTAAGCCAATTTCTTCATTCTATCAACCACCACCCATATGGAATCAAAACCTTTCCTAGTCTTGGGCAACCCAACCCTGAAGTCCATGTTAATAACCTCCCATTGCAAGTAGGAAACTTTATATCTTGGGTTAGGCCACCAGGCCTTTGGTGTTCGGCTTTGACTTGTCGACAACTATGGCAAACGAAAACAAATTTGGTAATATCTCTTTTCATGCCTCCTTACCAATACACTTCCTCAAGTCTCTATACATTTTGGTGGAGCCGGGGTGGACAGAATGAGAGGAATTATGGGCTTCATCAAGAACTCTCTCCCTCAAACCATCATCACATGGCACACACAGAACCTACCTTGGTGTCTAAGGGCCTCATCTCCCCCTTGGGAGAAAACCTCTTTCTCGCCCTCTCTCACCAAGGACTTCAACTCAAGCAAGGTGGAGTGTAGATCTTGTTTAGCTAACACCTCATCGATCAAGGAAGATTTAGAACCATCAACAACAACAATATTATCATCCACATCCTCTGACCTCACCTCCAATCTAGCCAACCTATGCACCTCCCTAGCCATCTCCCTATCACCACCATCCACATGAGTCAGGCTACCCATTGACACCCGACTCAAAGCATCCGCCACAATATTAGCCTTACCCGGATGATAATGCATACTCATGTCATAGTACTTAAGGAGTTCTAGCCACCTTCTTTGTCTCAAGTTAAGATCGTTTTTAAGTGAAGACATATTGAAGGCTCTTATAGTCGGTGAAGACATCAACATGCACCCTATACAAATAATGTTGCCAAATCTTTAATGCAAATAGCACAGCGGCTAATTCAAGATCGTAGGTAGGGTAGTTCTTTTCATGCACCTTGAGTTGCCAAGAAACATAGGCTATGACCTTACCATTTTACATTAGTACACAACCCAAACCAACTCTAGATGCATCACAGTACATAACAAAACCCTCAAGCCCATCCGGTAGAGACAATATAAGAGCAGACACAAGTTTATCTTTCAATGTTTGGAAGCGTTTCTCACATTCGTTGATCCACACAACTTTCACCTTCTTTTAGGTCAATTTTGTCACAGGAGAAGCAATGGAGGAGAACCCATTCACAAACCTTCTATTGTAACCTGAAAGGCCTAAGAAACTCCTAATATCCGACGGGATCAATGGTCTAGGCCAATTCCTAATCACATCGGTTTTCTTAGGATCCAGTTTTATGCCATCCCCCGACACCACATGACCCAAGAATGCAAACTCCTTCAACCAAAATTCACACTTATCATATTTAGCATACAATCTCTCCTCCCTTAACCTTTGCAACACAATCCTCAAATGACCCGTATGCTCTTCACTACTATGAGAATAGATCAAAATATCATCAATGAAAATCAAGGTAGGGCTTGAAGATTCTATTTATTAGGTCCATGAAAATGGCTGGTTCATTAGTGAACCTAGAGGACATCACTACAAATTCATAATGCCCATATCTAGTCCGAAAGACCGTCTTGGGAATATCACACTCCCTCACCCTCACTTGATGGTATCCGGACCAAAGGTTGTTTAGGAAGAAATCAAAAAACTCATTTAAAACAAGGACCGACTCAATGAAAGGGACTTTGGACTTCACATCTTTGACTCTCACAAGATGATACAAACACCCCTTAGAAATCAACCTATGGGCTTTAATGCATGAGATGAACTTACCCCTTACTACCACATCATGACCTTCCCACTCAAGGACGGGTTATTAGGAAATTGAAACTTGACTTATAGGTTCTACAATCAATAGAAGCATAGTATGCATGCAACCAATCCATCCCAAGAATAACATCAAAATCAACCATGTCTAATTCAACAAGATCACAAGGTAGGATTTTATGCAATATGCAAACTAGACAATTCCTATAGACCCTCCTAGCAATAGTGGATGCACCAATAGGAGTAGACACTTCATACGACTCATGCAACAACTCCAACTCAACATGGAACTTTTTAGTAATAAAGGGGGTAACAAAGGAAAGGGTGGCACCCAGATCAATCAAAGCATATACATCAAGATAAAAAATTTTCAACATACCGGTAACAATATCGGGGGCCTCACCAACCCCTTGCCTCCCATGTAGAGCATAAAATCGATTGTGCCTTGGGAAACCACCTTGAGGACCATCTCTCCCCAATGGGACTGCATTTGCACCCCGAACCTTGCCATAGTTTTTTGGACAATCAACCCTCTTGTGACCAAGCACCCACAATCAAAACATGATTGATACCCTTAAGACATAGGCATTTATGACCCCCTCCACACCTAGGACACGTGTCAATAGGAACCACACCACCAACATTACCTTGAGGCATAGGGAAGTCATCGCCAAACCCCCTATTAGTAGCATGAGGAGGCCTCGAGCCTTGAGATCTAGTCCCTCTTTGGAATTTGCCCTCAAGGCACGCTCTCTTGGCCTCATGGCCCCTCCTCTTTCTCAACTTTTCTTCTTCTATTTACTCGGCGTATGTGATCAATCGAGACAACTCCATGTCACGAATAAGCATTGTGGATCGACACTCTTCACTTACTAAATTGGAGACCCCCATAACAAACTTATTCATTCTTGACCTTGAATTGGTCATTAAGTGAGGAGAATACTTTGAGATTTGGTTAAATTTGAGGGCATACTATGTCACACTCATACCACCTTGCTTCAAGTTCATAAATTCAACCAACTTCGCTTCCCTAAGCTCAAGAGGGAATAACCTTAAAGGAAGGCCAACTTGAATACTTCCCAAAGAACCACATAGCCATTACCTTTCTCACCTCTCCATTGGTCAAACGAAATTTGGGCCACCCCCTTAAGTTGGTATGCCGCCAACTTCGCGTTCTCATTTGGCCCCACACCCATAATAGACAAGATTTTGTAGATTTCATCAATAAACTCTTGTGGATCTTTATCCACCTTCAGCCCATGGAATCGGAGGATTCATCCTCATGAAATCCTTTACTCTAGCTCCCGGGGTAGTAGCACGAGGGGTTGGACCCCTTGTTGAACTTGATTGGGCACCACTTGGGCTAGCGTAGTAAGGGCATCCCAGAGCTCACCATTGGTAGGTTGCTCCTCAAGAGTTTGGGCCTGCTTTCCTCTAGTATTCGGCATGATCTAGCATCACAAAGAACAATCGTTAGGGGGGAATACTTATCATAACTCTATAGCACAACTTAGGACATATAGAAGGGAAACATTTCTTAAAACGCCTCACAGCCTCCTATTCATAGTCATGGCGTGCTTCATAACCATGAATAGGACTCTAATCGACGTGGTGTGTTGGACTTCGAGGATCTATCAATGTATTGCTTTGATACCATGTTTTTAATGACCCAATCCTAGGGCTATGTGACACGGTGAATGGGAACCCGAATGGACCCTAAACAAGCCTCTTAGTATATCATCACACATCCTTGGTTGCGGAAGCATAAAAAAGACATATTCAATTAAAGTAAGGACAAAGGGACTAAGGGAAACTTGCTTAAACATCCAAGCCAAAAGTCAAGAGTCAAGCTCATACATAGTACACACCTTGCCCAACATACACCTCTAAAACATAGAAAGAACGGGGGCTAAGACAAGGTTACTGGGCTCAACCTCATAATCAATTATAACATAAGGTAGTGTCTCAATACATAGATAGTAGGGAAAAGACATAACCCAAGTACCCAAAATGGAGGACTCACCACAAGCTTGGAGTAGCATTATCTAACCACATGGAGAAGGAGGAGGAGGATCAACTCGGGCACCGGTTCCTACATGGTAATATCATGGAGGCAAGAGTATGCGTTAGTACGTTTAAATGTACTAAGTAAGTGGGATGCAATGCAACAATAGATAGGTATCACAATCCTAAATGCAAGATGATAGGCAATAGACGTAGTATAGCAATATGGCATGTATAATCAATGCATACGTAAAACATGCTAAGTAAATCATGCTCGTATAGAATATCATATGTGAAGATGAGACCAAGCTAACTCTCCAAGGTACAAACCCCTCGGTAGGTTGGTGATGATCGCAACAATCACCCTAGTGAATGAGAAATAAACCCCTCATTTAGGTTGGTGATGATCGCACCCATCACCCTAGTGAATGAGTATAAAACCACATCCGGTTACCCAATTTTTTTCCCCCGGATGGGGCATGGCCTATGCAATACTTTATATAGGATTCATTATAAGCTCTAATGCAATTCCTCATATAGGAATAATCATGTTAATAAGCTTATTTCATCATCATTTCGTCATCATATAATCTTTATAACATCATTCATACCATATCTCATGCTTTGGACCTTCAATTCCTCAATAAACCAAAACCGGACATTTTATCAAACACCTTGGGGGTGTGTAATGGGGGTAAAAGAGCATACAATTTAGAGATGAAATCATGTAGGAAAATCAGTGGTAAAACCTTTAATCAATACCTTGCAATACCCCCAAGACATTCACATAAAAACCCCTCATCAATCCCAACATTAGATCCAAGATTTGAAGCTCAAAACATCCTAAAACAACCATACTTTCATGTATTAAAATCACTGTGCAGTAAATTTCTCAATATTCAAGACTCACGTGTAAAGTCAACTTTAAATCATGCTGTATTAAGTAAAAGAGGGTTTAGGCACCACTGGTGAAAGGGCCCAATAGTTCAACACCACATACCTTAGCTTTGGAGAAGTTCTTGGTGAAGGTTGATAATGGAGACTTGAAGCTTGAAGAGAATGCTTAAATCCATATGAGGGTTCGGGGACTAAATTTTTTGCGAGTAAAATAAGACTAAGTGTGGGAATGGGTTTTGGGAAATATTTAGGGTGATATAAGAGTAAAATAATTCTATGTATAAGTGAAAACATGCTTGGGAAATTTGGGCCCAACACTTAGAAAAAAATATTGAGCAGGCTAAAAAAAAGATAACGCCTAGATTCACATCTCCGTGCTGTGGAGGCGATGTGGAAACTCCAATTTGTTCCGCGACGCGGAAAGCTCTATGGAAATTACACATGGTGCAATTTTAATAATTAATTTTCTTCACTTTAAAAATGAGGTTAGACCTTTGTCACCCTAATTTGGACCCCCCAAACAAGAACATGAAGTCAGATTTTTGAAAAATCAAATGGAATTTTAGATATAAAGAAATGAAAATTTTAGGCATTTCGAGGCACGTTTTCGGGGTCGTTTCGACCAAGGTAATCTAACATAACCTTCATATCAAATTTTAATTAGCTCAATAGGAATTCACTTGAACATTATTTTCATGAAAGTATAAGTTTAAAAACACCTGGTACATTATATAAGGAATGCAGTCCAATTATTGACTCGTATGATTCTTGTGAAGGTCAAAGGGAAGAAGGTCTAGCTGTGGGTATTCATGGTGCAGATAGGGTAGCTAGCACATGGGTAAATCCTTATAAAAATCCACATGACTTTATTGATAAATTCAACAAACCTTGGGATGTATGCATGTAAGTGGTATAAAAGTTGTTGAGCTAGCAACATATAGATTTAAGTGATAACATGCAAAGCATAGATGACACCAACATGCGTGGCATGTGCATCTTAAGACCATTCACAAGGAGTCAAGTAAAAGATATCCAAGACTTACAAGCAATGTTTATGAAAAAGGAAGCATTAGAGGAGCTTGAGGGTCACCAAAGAAGCTTATAATGTGTGGAAGGTCTATCAAGGTGAGAAGAAGGAAGAAAAGAGGTCATTTGTGCAAATAGATACTACTTGAATTCAAGAATTTGAAAAGAAGGCAACCAAACAAGGCCCTTACTCATTAAGGGTAAAATTGTAAAGAAAATGTCTTCTTTTGTTTACTTAGCATTAAAACTCATACTTTAGCATTTGGAAGACATTGACTATGTTGAATATTGAATTCTCAAATTGTAGTATCTTCTTAGTGAGTAATTAGTGTGCACTTAGGGCGAACTCTTAGAATTGTTAGTTGACTTATTTACTTGCTTAATTGAAGTGTTACCCATTTTTGTTTCTTGGTTTCCTTCAACTGTCTTTGAAGGATTTTATTTGGGTTGTTGAAATCAATTGGGAGGTGAGGGTTTTAGTCCCTTGTTGCCCATAATTTCAAAAGTTTAAATTTAATTATCCTTTTATTTTGTTTCCTTTTTCCTTCCTTTTTTGTTTGATCTTTATCATTTGGTATCAAGAGTTTCAGAAATCATGGTCTAGGAATTTTGATCCACTTAAAAATCCTAAAATAAAAAAAATCCAAAATTATTTTTCACTTGATTAGTTATTTTTGACACTAGATTCTTGTTCACTAGTGTTTCTTTCCCTAAATCTCAAATTTCATTCAATTTGGAGTTGTGGAAGTGAAGTTAACATTGAAGGGTTTTGAGCAGTCAAACTTTTTCAAATTTTGAAAGTGGGTTCTTTGATTGAGAAGAAATAGAATGTCAATAATCACAGGGGTTTGTTCTCTACATCAAGGGGAAGTTAATTGTAATGGGTTCAACCTTTGCAACCGAATTACTTTGCAGCATAACTCACTTAGATTCAGCCTACTTTTTGCCTGGTTTGATCAACCTTCAACACAAACAAGACTGCGAAATTAAGAACACAAGCACATACAAGAACAAGTCCCAATCCTTGTTATATAACTCGTGTAACAAAGGAAACAAAAAAGACTTAGCCTACAAAATTCATCCAGGGCAACACCCTTGCCAGATTGACTGCCTGTGCCTTTAAAAAGGCCATATCATGCCCAGTCATATGCCAGTCATCTACCTTGCCAAGTTAGTTGACATCCCCAACTGATAGGCATAATTTAAATTCAAATAACAAACATTATCCAGACTTGCTGACATGTCAAAAACGGGTAGAAACTCCCTCAACCGCCAACTGGCCATGCATGTGCATGGCACATGCGACCAACCTTCGAATCTTGGCACCAATACCTAGCCCTTGGCGCCAAATACGCACCAGCACTACATGCCTATGCCATGCCCAAGCCCCTCACACTTGCTGTGCCATGGCACAGGTCCTGTCCTGGATAGCTTGCCATTGGGGTCTGATTTCTTGCACCATTAACCTTTTCCATCCCTTAGCCTTAGTTCGTTCGACCACAATCTTGCCACATCATAGTCTTGTGTTGACTTTTGACCATGACCTTGCCACATCTAAGTCTTGCCTTGAGTTTTCACCATGACCTTGCCACATCAGAGTCTGCCTTGCCTTAGCTTGCCCAGCCCTAGTCATGCCTTAGGTACGGCTCTCCTTGCATGCCATGGCCACACCCATGCCAAGGTCTTCCATCAACTGAATTTAATCTTGACTAAAGTCATAGGGCCTTGGCTAGGCTCATCAGGTAAATCACTAGCCAAGCCCGAGGCGCTCGAAACATCGAGTTGAGGGTCTGACAAACTTCCCCATGCAATGATCTCATCATCCTCGATGAGGTAGAACGCTTGATTCAATCAGGTTGCTTTCCTGCAGCAAAATCAAGGTATGCTTTGATTTGATCCACAAACTGCCACAACGAGGTTGTCTTCTCCCAGGTTGCATCATATTCCTACTTGCCCTTCCAATAAATCAGAAACTCTATTCTTCTACTCTTCTTATGGTATCCAGCCAGCCTATGATCTAGAATCTTCTCAATTTGATCTTCAAAATGTGACTGCATAACGGGAGGAGCACGTCGGATGCCGACCTTGTTGGATCCTTAGCATCTCCATAAAAGGGCTTCAAAAAGCTCACATGAAATATGGGGTGAATCTTAAGTCACACTTGCATATTCAACCGATAAGCAAATTCATCCACTCTTTCAACCGCTTCAAAAGATCCATCATACTTTGCAATCAGTGAGCGGTGCACTTTTGCATTATCAATTTTCTTCCAAATCTATAGAGACAATTTTAGTAACACTTTGTCTCCGACTTGGAATTCTTTTAGCACACTGACCTTGATCAGCTTACTTCTTCATCCATTTTGTTTCCTTTCTCAAGCTGTCTAGCGCCTCATCTAGCATCTCTTGCTTGTCACGCGCATACATATGAGCAGAAGGACATTTACCTTATGCATTAGTCCTAGCGACTTCTAGTGATGTGTTGGGTTGCATGCCCGGCACCAACTTAAACGAACTCTTCTCTGTTGCAGATGACCTATGCAAGTTGTAACAAAAACTGTGCATTGTCCTGCAAGTCTACCCAGTTCCTCTAATTTGCAGTCACATAGTGTCTGAGATATACCTCAAGCAGATGATTGATCCTTTCTGCTTACCCATTAGTTTGTGGGTGGTTAGTTATTGAGAACTTCAAATCAGTGTCCATCATCTTGAACAAAAAAGTCCAAAAATGACTAGTGATTCTCGCATCACGACCACTCACAATATCCAATGGAACACCAAAGTTTTGCACAACATGCTTATAGAATAACTCAGCAGCTACTTCAAATGAACATAGAGTTGGGGCAGCAACAAAGATACCATATTTAGAGAACCTTTCAACCACGACCATGATTGACACTTTTCCATCCACCTTTGGAAATCCACTAATGAAATCCATCAAAACAAAAGCCCATGGATGCTCTGCAATGGGTAAAGGCTGCAACAAACCTGCTTTCTTCTTCCGTTCCGTCTTGTCTAGTTGGTACAGTAGACATGGTTTTACATAGGCCTCAACATCATTCTCCATTTTTGACCAGAAATAATTTCAAAACAGTAGTGCCATCATCCTTTCAACCCATGGATGCCCAACATAAACAGCAGTATCATGTGTTTCTCTGAGGAGTTTTCTTTGCAGCCCATCACCTTGAGGTACCACAACTCTCCCCCCTTAAAATAAAGCAGATCGTCCTCAATCCAGTACCGTCTAACTGTTCCATCTTTAACGTGATCCATTAATTTGACATATAATAGATCATACATAGCACAAAAAAACTTAATCTTATCAAGAAAATCAGATTCAAGTCTAGTTACTACATAAACAACAGCAAATACCTCTTGACAACTCAATGCATCAGCCACTTGGTTTTGCTTCCTTGGTTTATGTATCCACACAAAGTCATGTTCTGCCAATATCTCTTGCCATCTTGCATACTTCACACTTAATTTCTATTGAGTTTTGAAGTAGGTATTAGCCACATTGTCCATCTTGACCACGAACTTTCTACCCAAGAGATACATTCAATGTTTGAAGACAATGGAGTATTGCCACCATCTCCTTTTCATGTGCAATATATCTTTGCTCAGTTGGACTCATTTCCTTCTCTCAAATGCAACAAGATGACCATCTTGAACCAGCACACACCTCCAATAGCATAATCAGATGCATCAGTATGTATTTCAAAAGGTATATCAAAACAGGCAACCACAATATTAGTTTAGAAGCATTGGCCTTCTTCAATGATTTGAAAGCCTTTTCTCTTGCTTCAAACCAAGACCATTTCACTTTTGTCTTCAGCAAATCCATTAATGGGACAACCTCTTTTGAATATCAAGCAATAAATTTTTGATAGGAATTTGCCATCCCTAAAAATGATCTTAGTTGCTTAACCTCGGTGGGTGCTTGCCATTCTACTATTGCCTGTACTTTCTTAGGGTACATAGGCACTTTATTTTCACTAACCAAATAGCCCAAAAACTTGATCTCGCGACTAGCAAATTCACACTTTTCCATCTAGATAAAGTTTTATTCTCTAAATCTTTCCAACACTTGCACATATGCAGCAGATGGTCCTCTAGTGTTCTACCATATATGACTATGTCATTTAGGTAGACAACTACAAAGTCATCAAGATAATCATAAAGGACATTATTCATTAAATTGCAAAAAGTAGCCAGGGCATTAGTCAGCCCAAATGACATTACAAGGAACTCATAGCTACCATATCTATATACATGTGTGGTCTTTAGGGCATCCCCCACATCTATGTGCACTTGCCAATAGCCAGACCTTAAGTCTGACTTAGAAAAGAAACTAGCCTTAGACAGCTAATCCAGTAGATCTTGAACCAGAAGTACCGGGTACTTGTTCTTCATAGCCGTTTTATTCAGTGCCTTATAGTCAACACACATCCTAAGGCTGCCATCCTACATTTTTTTCAAATAATATAGGTGTCATGACACAAGCTTGGGGCCTAGATATGACATGATGACTGAGAAGTCCGAAGACAACCCAAACAAGCATCTTAATTGTAATATACACACATCCTTGGCTGCGGAAGTAAAATAAACATAAACAAGATTTGAATATAAAAAGGGAATCGGGACTAAGGGAAAATCCTTCATAAACATAAAAACATAAGACAAGTCAAGCCTGATGTCACCCTCATAGTAATATCCAACAACACCTCCACATTTAGAATGGAACGGGGGCCAAGACACTCCCGGGGCCACCCTCATAGCAATAAGTATTCAATATAGAGAAAGAGTCTCAACATAGCATAAACAAGTAGATATTGTCCTCAGAATTAAGGACTTACCAAAGGTTGGTTCAAAGGATCGAACCATACACATGGAGAAGGAGGATGATCAAATGGAACTCTGATCCCAGCATAGTGATATCATATAGGCATAAAGTATGCATTAGTACGTTTGAATATAGTAAGTAGAGTGCAATGCAACAAAGATATACGCCAATAGAATCAAAATGCATAAGATACAGAAAATAGATACTATCTCAATATGTCATATTCAATGTTTGAAGCAAACATGCTTGTAAAATAATTAACTTGCATAAGACATATACCATACATGCATGTGGGAGGAGACCTTAACCGACATAGACCAAGTATCTACAACTTGGAATCCAAGGCATGACACCCCCTCGGTCAGGTGGACAGGCATGACACACCCCGGCTAGGAGAACGGGCATGACACCCACCGACTTGGTATGGTCTACTTGCCAAGGTAAACAAAACATGATAAATATGATAAAGTGCACTAGATGGTTTCTCTAGTATAGTAAGGGTATAATAAGTCATCCTATGGTGTCACATAGTTTAGAGACAAAAGACTTTATATAAGGACCCCTTGAGTCGAGCAACCATCTTAAGCTCCAATCAGTGCTAAGTTGACTCCCACAGAATACTTGAAATAATCATATCTTTGGAAGAAACATGGAAACATGAAATGACTAGCTCTTGAAACATGCTTGACCTCTATTTGTGAGCCTAACTTGTTCATGAGAGTAAATAATCATACATGAACCATAACATGAAAAGCTCACAAGAGGTGAAGATCTTGAAATAGGGCTTAACTTGATACTTGTAAAATCATATATTGTGGCAACCTTCATTGGAGGATGCCACTTCTGTACAATTAAGCAACACTTGTGGCAACACTCGTGGGAGGATGCCGCTTCTGTATGCTCTAAGCTTACATAACACTTACTAACATACGAAAAACTTAACAATTGTTATATCAATCATAATTTTAAGCAATGAATTCGAAATAGTTAAAGGTATAGGATTTTGTTCTAAAGGTTGTGATCGGGTCGAGGTTAGAAACAACACTAATATGGAGTGAATACTAGAATGAGGAGGTAACAACAAAAAAAGAAAGAGAAAAACTAATTAAAGATATGGAAAATTCAAAGGAAAGATCCAAGAATTTTCAAGAAATTGATATTCTAAGGCCTTGACAAGATCCAAGTAACAACATAAAGATTTATGGAAGAAATCTAACGCCTTTACTTGAGAAAATGAATCAAAATATTAGATTCGAATGATGACCACTTTATGAGTAACTAAAGACAATAATTAGCATGTAAAACTAATCACCTTCTAAAGAATACAAAAAAAGAAATCAAAGATATCAAAAGAAAAAAGTACTTTACACCTTAAACTATGAACTAGTAAAGGTTTAAAGATAAATTCTCATAGAACAAGTCAAAACGGTTCAGTAGAACACTCTCAAATATTATTAATATCAATCTAATTGTCTTTAATGAAAAAAAGACTCATATATATATATTTTATAGGGTCCTTGGATATCCAAGACTCCATAGTTAGGCCCAAGGATTATGCAGAACCTAGAAAGAAAATTACAAGGTAAATCCAACTCTAGAAAGGAAAGAAAGTTACCTTAACTAGGAATAGACCTAGTAGTTCTAGAAAAGCATTAAAAATGGTGCTAGGATACCTTAAATAGAATAAGGAAAACATTAATAACCTATATATAAACAAGGAAATAAGGTAAAACCCAACTAGGAAAAGAATCTTCACAAATTTGGAATGTTTGACTAGTCTTCTCTGCAAACTTTTGGTAGAAAGCAACCTTTGTTGTGGCTGATTCTTGGACTCTTCTTGACCTTATTTGCATGAAAATTTAACCCTAAAATTCTTCATCTTGGACATGAATTTGGGCCATCAAATAATTGTATTATTTGGACAATTCATCATTCTTGGGCTTTAGCTCTTCTTCCCCAACAAGAGACCTCTGGATCTGCAATCGAAGCTGATTGAGCTTATTATTAAACTCCTTGGTTTGAGATCTTATTATGGGACACCTTTGATCTTCTAAAGCTTCATCCTTCTAATCATTGTCCTTCAAAGGAGTAGAGATTCATAAAAAGATGTTATCATTCCCCTCTTCTTCAAGAGAATTCGACCTCAAATTCAAGTCAGCATCAAAATGGGAAAGATCAGAAACATTAAAAGTAGCATTAACTTGGAACTCACCAAGAAGATCATGTTTATAAGCATTGTCTCCAGTCCTTTCAAGGAATTTGTACGGGCCACTTCCTCTAGGATCTAGCTTGGACTTTCTTTTGGAAGGAAATCTTTCCTTCCTCATATGAACCCAAGCAAAGTCCCAGGTTTAAACACAACATATTTTCTTCCTTTATTCCTTTGCAATGCAACTTCCTTATTTTTATTTTCAATTGCAAGTCTTTTTTGTTCATGAATCTTCTTCATCATGTCAGCCTTCTTTCTTCTTAAGGATGCACCAACAACCACATTCTCCTTTCCTTGTTTGTAGGCAATTACGTAAGGAAAAGTTTCAATAAACTCCACCCATTTAACATGCCTATGACTAAGTTTACCTTGGCTCTTTAAGTACTTTAATTACTCGTACATGATCAGCATTGACCATGAACTCTCGAGGCCAAAAGTAGTTTTGCCATGTAGCTAACACCCTTACCAAGGCATATATCTCCTTATCATAAGTTGAGAAGTTCAATGTTGCTCCACTTAGCTTTTCACTAAAGTAGGTAATTGGCTTGGAGTCTTGCATCAAAACAGCACCTATGCCCTTACCAAAGGCATCACAGTCAACTTCAAAAGACTTAGAAAAATCAAGTAATTGCAAAAGAGGAGCAGAACATAATTTTTTTTTCAGCAAGTTAACTGCATCTTCTTGTTCCTTTCCCCATGAAAAAATCTTATCGTTCTTGATAACTTCAGTTAAAGGAGCAGCAATGGTGCTGAAGTCCCTCACAAACCTCCTATAAAAACTAGCAAGTCCATGAAAACTCCTAACTTGAGTTACACTATTAGGTCTAGGTCATTCTTTAATTACTTTGATTTTATCACCATCTACTTCAGCTCCCTTAGAACTGACCACAAAACCTAAGAAAACTACACAATCCACACAGAAAGTAGACTTCTTGAGATTAGCAAATAAGCACTGATTTCTAAGGACTTCAAAAACATGTTTTAGGTGCTCTAGGTGTTCATCTGGATTTTGATAAAAGATCAATATGTCATCAAAATGCACCAAAACAAATTTTCCATGAAAATCTTTAAAAATATGATTCATTAGTCTCATAAATATGTTGGGTGCATTTGTTAAGCCAAAAAGGCATAACTAACCGCTCATAAAGTCTATATTTGGTCTTAAAAGCAATTTTCCATTCATCTCCATGATTCATACGAATCTGATGGTAACCACTCTTAAGATCAAATTAAGAAAAGATTTTGGATCCATATAGTTGATCTAGCATATCATCACGACGAGGGATAGGATGGCGATACTTTACCGTTATCTTGTTGATGGCTCTACAATCCACACACATCCTCCATGTTCCATCCCTTTTGGGTACCAATAGGACAGGAACAGAACATGGGCTCATGCTCTCTCAAACAAAACCCTTTTTAAGCAATTCTTTAACTTGGCTTTGTAATTCCTTGGTCTCTTCAGGACTACTCCTATACGCAGGCCTAATAGGTAGTTGAGACCCAGGCACAAAGTCTATTTGGCGTTTAATCCCTCTCAAAGGTGGAAAACCCTTTGTAGTATCACTAGGAAAAACATCTTCAAACTCTGCAAAACAGAAGAAGCACTATTTGGCAAAGAAAGAGTTAGTTCTTCAAAGTTAATCAATGCTTCTTTGTAAGTGAGTAGTACTATGGGCAACCCCTATTTTATAGCATTCAAACACTTTTTGGGTTTTCCATAAAGGACACTTTTTTCTTTTCCATAGCCTCTTGCTTCTCACCAAAACTTTTTATTTTTCACTTAAACCCTCTTTTACCTTTTTACTTAGTTTGCTTCCCACTCTCCCTTTCTCTCAGCCATCTCTCTTTTTCTTTTGGCCCTTTTCTTTTCCCTCAAGCTTACTTTTAATCTCTCCCATTTGCTTTCCCATTGTTTCCCTCAGTCGTTTCTAATCTTCAAATACTTGTGAAGGAGATAGTGGTGCAAGAGTAAATTTCTTACCATTATGTAGAAGACTGTACCTATTCTTTCTCCCATGATGAGTAGGATCCTTATTATATGCCAAGGTCGGCCAAGTAAAAAATGATATGCTTGCATTGGAACTACATCACAAATAATTTCATCTTCATACCTACCAACATTTAACAAAATCATCCATTTTTTGTTTACTTTTACTCTCCACTATCATTCAACCATTGGAGCCTTAATGGGGTAGAGTGTTTCATGCATGCAACTCCTAGCTTATCTACCAAATATGAACTCACCACATTTGCACAACTTCCCCCATCAATAACCATAGAATAAGTCCTCCTCTTGATTCCACATCTATGGAACAAATTCTCCCTCTGTCCTTCATCACTACTACCCAAATTAATAGTCATAATTCTCCTAACCACCCATATTATAACATCATTGGGAAGTTCTAAATCATCTTCCTCACTTACACCTCCTTCCTCATCAACTTTACCTTTACCTATGTTTTCTTGAGGTTTAGAAGGAGCTTTTTCCTCTTGATTTGATCATGGCTTCTTAGAGATGGAGTTAGGCCGATTTCTCCAGGAGTTAGGTTGCTGCTTTTTCTTGATTTGTTTTTCTACTTTAACAAACAAATCAACTAACTCATCTAAAGTTACATATTGTTGTATCTCTACTACATTAGCTATTTCAAAATTTAAACCATTTAAAAATCTAGCCATTGTAGCTTCTTCTTCCCCCATGCAATTAGTTTGGATCATAGCCATACCCATGCTTTTGAAGTACTCATCCATCGGCATGGAACCTTGCTTCAAGTGTTGAAGGTGAGGTTGTAGGTCTCTTTGAAAATATGATGGCACAAACCTCTTCCTCATCACCCTCTTTATCTTTGCCCAGGTGGCAGTAGGTGGTAGCTCATCTCGCACTCTTTCCCTAGCAATATTTATCCACCAAGAAGCAGCATAAGCAGAAAACTCGACAACAACAATGTAATGTACTAGGTGTTTTTAATCCTACACTTACGTGAAAAGATAATGTTCAAGTGAATTCCTATTGAGTTAAGTAAAATTTTAAATGAATGTTATCTTAGCGATTAGCTTGGTTTAGTTATGTGATTGTTGAGGTGGTCTTGGAAGGGCGGTTGGTTTATCCTTGGCATAATATTTTGGGGGCAATTTTGTGTGAAGTTTAGACTAAAGATAAAGTTAGGTTTGCATTTGGAATTATTTGAAATGAAGGCATATGTGAAGGTTGTGAAATTGAGTTGTTTGGAAGTAATTCTTTTTCCATTGTTGCATTGCTTGCATGGGGTGCCATTTGCATGCCCTTAGCATGACTTGAGACATACCATTCCATTCTATGACACCATGGGAAAGGATAATGCTTCCATACCTAGGTCCCACGCCTACTCCCTTGTGTTTGGGATCTTTCTTCTTTTTAAAAGTGAGTCAAAAAACCCCTTTGCACCACATGATTTCAATCACTTTTCAGCACACATTTTTGACCACTTTTTAGTGATTAAATGACCTTTATAACCCCCCCTCCCCAAAAAAAAAATCAGTATAAAACCCCCTCTACTTAGTCTCTACATCACTCTTCAAAGAAACCAAATCCACTAATCTACATTGCTCTCCCAAAACTCTATCAACACTTAGGCTAAGTATTCTTCAAGATCTTTGCCAAATCTTTTCATCTTCTCAAGGCTAATCAAGCAAGGTATGTGGGTTTGATTCTTGATTTCCTTTCAACCTTGAAGTCCTCTTTGAAAAAAAAAGTAAATTTATAATTATGAATTTTCAATCTTTGATTTATGTATAGCTGCATACTAATTGATATTTGCTTAATTTATGGTTATTCATGTAGTTTATTATTATTTATGAATATTTATCAAGGCTTTACATAATTTAATTCAAGCATTTTAGATTTGCATTATTTAAGCTAACCTATATTTTCAAGTCTTAGATCCACAAATGAGTTATTATAATTTCATCCTAAAATGTTCCTATGATTATTGTAACTCGTTTGAATATAAAGTGTATGATTTTAAGGTTATTGAACCAGTCCCAAACATGATTTAAGTTGAGTTATGAACTTTAGATATTTGGCTTTCATGGCATAATATGAACTTATGATTTTGAACAAGAATAAGTAAATACAAGTATGAAATGATATTGGGTGACTTTACCCATTTAGTTTCATTTTGAATCTTTGTTAAGGAGTTATTGTAAGTACAAGTTTGAATATGATTTATTTTACAAGTTATGACTTTCCGAACTAAATT
Source organism: Solanum medicagineum (assembly GCA_026153255.1). Lineage (NCBI taxonomy): Eukaryota > Viridiplantae > Streptophyta > Magnoliopsida > Solanales > Solanaceae > Solanum > Solanum medicagineum. The sequence continues at coordinate 17,252,105 of JAPFFP010000070.1, forward strand.
ACGTTTTCATTATTTCTAACATGCATTGTCCGTTTCTGTGGGATTTTGACTTAGCACCGAATGAGTTACGAGTGGGACTCGACCTAAGGGGTCTTATATAAAGCTTCTAATCTCATAACTACGTGCCACCGTAGGATATTTTTATAATGTTTTTTTAGGCTTACCTTTCAATGTCTGTAAACTCTTCTCGTATTCATCAGACCACACAAACATGGACTTTTCTTGGTCAATTTGGTCAAAGGGGATGCAATTGAAGAAAACCTTGCTACAAATCCTCGGTAATAACCTGCCGAACCCAAAATACTCCTTATGTCAGATGGAGCTAAGGGTCTAGACCAGCTTCGCACCGCCTCAGTCTTCCTTGGTTCCACCATAATACCTTTATCAGTCACCACATGGTCAAGGAAAGAAACTTCTTTCATCCAAAATTCACACATGCTGAATTTGGTGAACAATTTCTCGTCTCTCAAAGTTTGAAAAATTGCTCTCAAATATTCCTCATGTTCCTTCTCGCATTGGGAGTAGACTAGTACGTCATCAATAAAGACCACAATAAAAACATTAAGTTAAGGTTTGAAGACCCGATTCATAAGATCCATAAATATAGCCTGGGCATTTATCGATCCAAAAGACATCACCAAACACTCATATTACCCATACCTTGCTCTTAAAGTTGTCTTAGATATACTTTCCCAAACTCGCAACTGGTGATACCAAGAATGAAGGTCGATCTTAGAAAAATGCCTAGCTATTTGTAGTCAAATAAATCATCTATCCTCGGAAGTGGGTACATATTCTTAACAGTGACCTTTTTGAGTTGAGGATAGTCAATGCATGTTGGGAATGACCCATCCCTCTTCCTTACAAGTAGAACAGATGCACCCCATAGAGATTTGCTACGCCTAATAAATCCCTTCTCCAATAAATCCTTCAACTGATCCTTAAGTTCTTTCAACTCCGCTGGTGCCATCCTATAGGGTGGAATAGAGATAGATTTGGCATTGGGAAGGAGGTCTATGCCAAAATCAATTTACCTTTTGGGAGGAATACTGGGAAGATCTTCGAGAAACACATCCGGAAACTCATTCACTATAGGAAATGACTCAAGAGAGGGAACCTTAGAAGACACACCTCGAACCCTAACCAGATGATAGAGACACCCCTTAGATATCATTTACGAGCTTTAAGATATGAAATAAACCTCCTTTAACACAAAATCTTGCCCTTTCCACTCAAATAAGGGTTCATTACGAATTTGAAATTTAACTTTATGGATTATACAATCTATTGTGGCATAAGAGGCACGCAACCAGTCCATACCAAGGATGACATCAAAATCTACCATAAACAATTCAATAGGATTACATGGAAGAGTCTTATACATAATAAACATAGGAGCATTTTTGTCGACTCTTTTAGCAACTATTGACTCACCCATGGGAGTAGACACAAGAAAAGGGTCATACAAAATTTCGGGACTTAAATTGAACCTAGTAGCAAGGAAAGGGGTCACAAAGGATAAGTTGACACCAGTATCTAACAGCACATTAACATCAAAATCAAACACTTCCAAAATTTCGTGACAACATTTGGTTGATCTTCCACCTCTTGCCTCCTATGTAGTGCATTGAACCTATTGTTGTGAGGACTACCACCTTGTTGCACAATTTGTGGCTTTTAGTTCGCCTGTACATCTTTCTCATGCGGGCGAATACCCTTACCATTATTATGAGCCTAGGGGAAATTGGCAATTTTGTGACCTAGTTGGCCACATGCAAAACAACTACCCGACTCCCAATAGCACACACCACCATGGCTCTTACCACACTTTTTGCATGTTGGCCAAGCTTGAGCATGGCCACCACTTTGTTGACCCTTGGTATATTGAAACCGATCATTAGTATGCCTTTGGTTGAAGGCATTCGAAGACTTTTGTTGTTGGAAATTTTGGTTTTGATGACCTGGGTTACCATCATCACCCTTGTGACCTTGATACTCTCCATCATACCTCGGCCTCTTAGCATCATTTTTTCCTTAACTTGCGAATATTCTTTTCCTTAAGTTACTCATCATAAATCATAAGTTGAGATAAATCCATATCTTGGATTAGTAGGGCAGTTTGGCATTCTTCGTTGATGAAGTCGGAGACTCCCAAAACAAACATATTCATCCTAGCCCTAGGATCGAATACCAATATAAGAGCATATTTGGAGAGTGTGTTGAATTTCAGAGAGAAAACATGTAATGTACCATGTGTTTTTAAGACTATACTTGCATGAGAGGATAATGTTCAAGTGAATTCCTATTGAGTTAAATAATGAATGTTATCATAGCTATTCGCTTGGTTTAGTTATGTGATTATTGAGGCGGTCTTGGAAGAGCGGTTGGTTTATCCTTGAAATAATAGTTTGGGGGCAATGTTATGTGAAGTTAAGACTAAATATGAAGTTTGGTTTGCATTTGGAATTAATCGAAATGACGGTAAATGTGAAGCTTACGTAATTGACTTGTTTTGAGTAATTCTTTTGCCATTGTTGCATGGCTTCCATGGGCAGCCTTTGGCATGCCCTTAGCACGACTGGAGACCATATCATGCCATGCCATGGCACCATGGGAAAGAATAATGCTTCCTTACCTAGGTCCCATGCCCACTCACTTGTGTTTGGCATCTTTCTTCTTTTTAAAACTGAGTAAAAAAGCCCCTTGCACCACATGATTTCACTCCCTTTTCTCCACACATTTTTGGCCACTTTTTAGTGATTAAATAACCCTTGTAACCCCCCCCCCCAAAATCAGTATAAATACACCCCTTCCACTTAGTCTCTACATCACTCTTCAAAGAAACCAAATCCCATAATCTACATTGCTCTTCCAAGACTCTCTCAACACTTAGGCTAAGTATTCTTCAAGATCTCAACCAAATCTCTTTATCTTCTCAAGTCTAATCAAGCAAGGTATGTGGGTTTAATTCTTAATTTCCTTTCAACCAAGAAGTCCTACTCGAAAAGCTAAATTTAGAATTACGAATTTTCAATCTTCGATTTATGTATAAATGCATACTAATTGATATTTACTTAATATATGATTATTCATATATTTATGATTATTTATGAATATTTATCAAGGCATTACATAATTTAATTCAAGCATTTCAGATTTTTATTATTAAAGCTAACCGATATTTTCAAGTCTTTGATCCACAAAAGAGTTATTGTGATTTTATCCTAAAACGTTCCTATGATTATTTAACTTTGCTTGAATATAAAACTTGTGATTTTAAGGTTATTGAACTAGTCCCCAATGTCATTTGAGTTGATTTATGAACTTTGGATATTTGGCTTTCATGGCATAATATGAACTTATGATTTTGGACAAGAATAAGTAAATACAAGTATGATATGATATTGGGTGACTTAAGACCCATTCAGTTCCATTTTGAATCTTTGTTAAGGAGCTATTCAAAGTATAAGTTTGAATATAATTATTTTACAAGTTATGACTTTCCAAACTAAATTAAGTTTTGATTATTTCTAATATGCATTGTCCCTTTCCGTGGGATTTTCACTTACCACTGAATTAGTTAGGAGTGGGACTCGACCTAAGAGATCTTATATAAAGCTTCTAATCTCATAACTACGTACCATCATAGGATATTTTGATTATACCTTTTTAGGCTTTCTTACTAATGGATCCATTTAGTATTTCCATTTCTGGAGTTATACCCTGGCAAGTTGACTCACTCTTTGGCCGATTTAGAGTATGACATCGGTATTCCATATTATAGCTCATATGGTTTTGTCAGTTATGGTATTATTCCCACACTTATTTGCTTACGTGCTTCTGTATGCATTTTCATGGCACTACTTTATGCTTTACTTTGGAACTGAATATATTGTTTAAGCTTGGAGTTTGTCATATAGTGTAAGTATTCTTTGTCATTATATTTACTTATTGCAATGCATACCCCCATAGTTTGTACATTCAAAAGTATTAACTGCATTTTTTGCCTACATGCTATAATCATGTAGGGACAGGTGATCTACCTTATCCTTCTCCGCGTGGCTATATTGCTCGTGAAGACTTTCAGCTTTGGTAAGTTCCCATTCATCAGGAACAAAACCCTTATCTTCAAGCTTTGCCTTTGTTATTCAGATATTTGATGTACTTTCATCTTGACTTAGTATTTAGGAGCCTAGACTTGTTTTCTCGGCTCTGTTTATTGTCATTGTTTAGAGGTATTTCTTGACCATTGCTACCTTGGTATGTTTTAGACTATTTAACATATGCTTCTGCTTATGATTAGAAGTTGTCCCTTAGTCCCATTCCCTATATTTCATTTTCATCTATTTGGCATTAACCATTTAAACCTATAATGAGCAATTATGATTAAGAGGCTTGTTTGGGGGACTTCGGGTTCTCATTCGCCGTGTTATACCTAGGCACTATGTTTTGATCGTGACAACTCGCGAACGCTCATCAATCCTTGCCTCAAGTTCATAAACTCTTTCATTTTGGCTTCCCATAATTTAAGAAGGAAAAAGAGGTCCAAGAACGCAACCTTGAATTATTTCCAATCGATTGGACCAACAAGCACGCTTTCACCTTCCTACTGATCATACCAAATCTATGCTTAATTTGGTAGGCCGCCAACTCCACCTTCTCTTCCGATGACACACCCATAATCGAGAGAACCTTGTATACCTCATTAATGAACTCCATGGGATCCTCATTAATTCTATTTCCATGAAATTCTGGCGGTTCATACGGGTGAAATCTCTCACCCTAACTGCCTGGGTGAGAGCTTGAGGTGCTGGAGCTTGATATGGAGCTTTGATAGCATCATACAAAGCTCTACTCCGTTAAAGTACAAGGATGAAAAGGATGAAGCTTTAGAAGATCAAAGGAGACCCATAAGAAGATGTCAAACCAAGGAGTTTAATGATAAGCTTAATGGGATTCCATTGCAGATCCAAAGGTGTCTTGTCGGGGAAGAAGAGCTAAAGCCTAAGAAGGATGAATCGTCCGAATGGTACAATTATTTGGTGGCCCAAATTCAAGTCTACGGTGGATTTTAGGGTTAAATTTCATGCAAATAAGGCCAAGAAGAGTCCAAGCATAAGCCACAACAAAGGTTGCTTTCTGCCCATGTTTGTAGAAAAGACTAGTCAAACTTTCAAAATTTGTCAAGATTCTTTTCCTAATAGGGTTTTACCTTATTTTCTTATTTATATATAGGTTATTAATGTTTTTCTTGTTCTACTGAAGGTATCCTAGTACCATTTAATGCTTTCCTAGAACTACTAGGTCTATTCCTAGTTAAGGTAACTTTATTTCCTTGCTAGAGTAGGATTTACCTTGTAATTTCTTTCTAGGTTTTGGATACTCCTTGGGCCTAACCTAAGGAGTCTTGGACGTCCAAGGACCCTATATTATTATATAGGAGTCTTTTTTCTTTCATTAAAGACAATTAGATAGATATTAATAAATATTTGAGAGAGTTCTATTGAACTTTTGTGACTTGTTCTTTGAGAATTTATCTTTAAACCTTTACTAGTTCATAGTTTGAGGTATAAAGTACTTTCTTCTTATGATATCTTTGATTTCTTTTTGGTATTCTTTAGAAAGTGATTAATTTACATACTAATTATTGTCTTTAGTTGCTCATAAAGCAGTCAAGATTCGAATCTAACATTTTGATTTGTTTTGTCAAGTAAAAGTGTTAGATTTATCCAATAAATCTTTATGCTGTTACTTGGATCTTGTCAAGGCCTTAGAATAACAATATCTTGGAAATTCTTGGATCTTTCCTTTGAATTTCCCATATGATTCATTAGCTTTTATCTTTCTTTTTTTGTTGTTGCTTCCGCATTCTAGTATTCACTTCATTTTAGTATTGTTTCTAACCTCGATCCTATCAAAAGGGATTGGAGCAGTACTATCAAGATTTCGTTCTTGGTAAATCTTGGGATTTCTTAAGTATAAAGAGCAAAAACAAAAGTAAACAACAGTTATTAAAAAAAAGTAAAAAAAGGAGATAACTTGCGATCCAAGAAATTCATTTACTTACCTTCAAAATCATGCATTAGTATATCCAAATAAAAAGTAATTAAGATAAGGGGATTCTAAATCTTTGAGGACATGGAAAAATTTTTCTTATTCTTTATAATTCTAAGTAAGTTCCTTTTTATTTGTGTTTTGTTTCAACGAAATCCTACTTGTTCTAGGACTAGTTCTTTACTTTCTTTTATGCTCCAAAAATCTATACTTTATTACTAAGAACTTGATATTTGTTTAGGTTTAATTATAAATCTACAAAGTACTCTGGTTCAAACGTTATCTGAGGCGCAAAAGGCAAGTGTGGGTGAGTTTAAAAGAGGGTAAAAGCCATATTAAGTGTGTGATTTATATTTTCCTTTAAGATGCCTAATTCAGGTGGTGATGAAGAAAGGGCTCGTTTAGAAGCTGAGATCAACGAAAGGAATGACTTCACCTTTCAAGCTATGCACCAACAATTTGAGAGATGGAACCTTCATTTTCAAGAGATGAGAAACATGATTACCGAGCAGAATGAGACCATAGCTGCAATTAGGAGGAAGAATAATTTTGTACCACCCAATAATGTTAGACCCCTTGTTAGAAAAAATGTACCCCATGTCCCTTTTGTAAATCTTGAATATGATAATGATTATTTTGATGGTGAACTTAATCTAGAAAGAAGAGATAGGGATCCATAAGTTCTAAAAATTATTAAAAATACTCATAAGTTTGTATTATTATTCTATAATGAACATGTTCCGTTAAAA
>JAPFFP010000070.1:17266895-17282904 GCA_026153255.1 Solanum medicagineum
AGTTTGAAATTTTTGTGTATGCTCCTGGTTATGGAAGCTGTAGAATTGCTTATAATTACATCTGAGATATGAGTTCTTGACTATTTGCATTAGTTGAGTGAAACTTAGATTTTTATTGTGTGTTTTGTTCTAAACATTGCATTTGAGCTGACGGTTTTTTCAGAAACAGACTCTCTTGTGTATACTCTAGCCTCCTTAGACCTCACTTAGTGTGTTGTTGTTTTAAACTTTTTTTTGAAATTTGTACATATCTCTAGCAGATACATCCTTTGCAAGTTGTCATGTACAAGCTAAAGTGGCGGATGGTTGAGGGAAAATAAGGTTAATATTTATTTGTGGGTACATTAAATGGAGTTTCAGAGTAACCCACAGGGTGAATATGGAAGGTTTGAACAGATACTTGCTCAATTTCTACTGAAAACCTTGCATATTGTTTTGGATTGTAGAGTTCCTTCGATACGGCCACCTTATGGTCGTAGTGGGGAAGTGAAAAAGAGTGACAAGTGGTTCAATTTGGTGTTGGGAGATCGTCCTGCTGTTCTTGATAATTTGAATTTTTGGCATAGAAATTTGATGGAGCCAATGATAATAGACATAATAATTGTTCAAGAGAAACCTAGTTCTTTGTCAGAGCATAGTTCAGGTATTGCAGGGGCATTTACAGAAACAATTATAGAGAGGTGGGTTGTACAATATGAGTATATGAGGTCAATGGTTCCTCAAATTGGTGATTCCTCTTACAAGAAAACATACAAGAAATTAATTATACAGCTCCGCTCCCTTTATTCAATGATGAGACTCCTTCCTGCATTCAAGGCCTTCAGGAAGCTTTCATCAAGTCAGAGTTGTGACTTTGATATCATTTACAAGGTCTCTTCATTTAGTGCGCCATTCTCCAGGGCTGAGGAGGAGTTGATGAAGCATTATACTTTTACTCCAGTTGATGCCCAGCAGGGCCGTCTTTGTATATCTGTGACATATCGTGAAGATCTGTCGGAGTTTAACCTGGAGACTGCTGCATCCTTCCCACCTGAGATCATTACAAATTATGTAGGCAGTCCTCTTGCTGACCCAATGAGGTCGTTTCCATCCTCCTCATCTTATAAGGGTGCCCACCCTACCTCATTTCCGTTGAGAGGGACACATTCATCTTCTTCTTCACCTTTCCAGCGCCCACACAGTTGGACAAGTGGTTTCCTTGCATCACCTTCTTTACCTCAGACACAGCCATATGTAGGATCTCCACCTTTATATCGTTCACCATATGAGGTTTCGTCTTCACCCAGTGATGTACATGGACACAGGGTTACATCTAACAACAGACTGCCCATTAACCACAAAGCAACAAGCTTTGATGAATACCAGCTTTCACCTCCATTTTCACCATCTCCATCTCCGTCACCACCAACATATCTGTCAGGTGCGAATCCTGGGCAGACTCGTTTGCGTTCTGGATCTGGCCCCGTCAGCATCCCTCATCCAATGATGAGTTCAAGTTCCAGATACCTGTCTCCTAATTTATCTGATCCTAATAGGCATTCTCTTCCTCCAATGTCTCCCAGAAGTATAAAGCATGATTCATCATCCCAAGAATCCCCTTCAGGTATCAGGTCATTCAGGAAAATGGATCCACTGAGGACTCATGAGTCGAATATTGGCACTATCAGTCCTGGACAAAAGGTGAGCAATTTCTTGTTGGAAATATGTGCTGTTATTCCTTACTTTAGGCATGCTTGCAAACTTCAATGTTTATACTTTTAGTCCAAACATCGTACTTAATTGATCCAATTTTTTACCTTTCCAACTTTTGTTTGTATTCTTCTTTTCCTTTTCTTTTTGAGAGTGTAATATATTTGTATATTGATATATAAACTACACATAAAATCTGTATAGTCATCCATAATTACAGAGGAGATTATATAAATGACAATTCCTACGTGTTCTCACTAGGAATCTAAAGCATCAAAAATTTTGGATCATGACGTTCTAAACATTCTCGATTACACCAAAAATAAAAAAGCACTGGACATTTATTTTTATCTTTTGGATATGACCTACTTTAACTTCAAAGCATCTTTGAAATCTCTCTACCCAAATTGAAACACCATATGGGCTATTATTATCTTTTGGATATGACCTACTTTATCTTCAAAGCATCTTTGAAATCTCTCTACCCAAAATGAAACACCATATGCAAGCCCATACAACCCTCCATATCTCTTGTTCCTGCACGCTAGAACATCAACTATGTTCCTTGGCTACTCCATGTTATACCCCTTATGTTGATGAATATCCTCCATAGTTGTGCAGTGATCAGTTTACAGTACAAAAAGAATGAGTGATAGTCTCTGCCTCCTCTCGTCGGTGGCATCTAGAACATAACTGATAACCTCTCTTATGCTACCTTTTTCAGATTTATAGAGATACTAGAGATGATTCAGGACGGTTCTCTGGCTTGCTATCTTCAAGTGGTTCGCCCCGTATCTTTTCTAGAAGTTCTAGCAGACTATCTTTTCAAGATGACTTGGATGTCTGTGATTTTTCCTGTCCTTTTATTGTTGATGACGTCGACACTTCCGATTCACAAACCAGGTAACTTTGCTACTCTTCTGTATTTTTGGAGGATTCTTCTTGGGAATTGAAACCTTCCATATTCGTGTTGCATGAACTTCCTATTGCAGTGTTGTGGAAAGTTCATCCATCTTTTAATAATCGGCTCTCCACGAGCTAGTGTGTTGGCTTTGTTGCTGTTGTTTAACATGTTGGACATTGTTTAAAAATTGCCTGTTGCTAGGACATAAAGGTGAGTATTTGGTCTAACTGAATTGGGAAATATTTTATCTATTGGAATTCCACCTAGCTGTCGTTGTTTTTCTTTTTTTTGATTTGCACCGGAAAAAAATGCAAGATATTCAAAAGTAGTGATAGTCAGCTCTAGAAAGTCAAAAATAAAATCTATATAATACAAGAGAGCTGACAAAATCCAAGAATCTTTCAGGGTTATACAAAGGAGTTAGGTTAACCCAAATAGAAAGTAAGACTAAGCATCTTCCCTTGAAATTGGAGCTGTTTGTTGAGGACGCCTTTAAAACATCTTAGGCCTCTTTCTGTCCACAAGCCTCACGCAACAACAGCTGGAACCTAGACCATAATCTCCTGATGGGCTTCTCAACTTTCCAATGAGCTGTCAAAAACTTCTTTGAGACTATTAGGCATAACCCTCTGTATACTGAAAAGGTAGAAGAACATTGATTAGATGTCTATAGCAATATACCAGTGCAAAAATAGGCGGTTGACTGTTTCTAAACTGTTTAAGCACATATAGCATCTGTTGGCTGGGCTGAATCCTCTTCTGTTGAGATTGTCTAAAGTGAGACATGAATTGTTAAGAGCTACCCCGCAAAAAGGACTAATATTGGGGGGCAATTTGACTTCCATATTAGCTTCCACGGCCACTGATCAATTAGAGTTTTGCTGAACTCAAAAGTTGGCTATGAACTTTGAGTATGTACCAACCATGCTGTTATTCCATTTGAGCATGTCATTTTCTTGGGGTTGACTGCAGTAGACTGTAATCTTCTCATAAGTGCTGCAAGTTCTTCGAACTCCCAATTATTCTGGTTCCTGCTCAGTCTAGGACACCAAGTATGCCCCTCCCAATATTGTGAAACAGTGGAATCACGATTGGAGGCAATAGAGAATATCATAGAGAGCTCCTTCAATAGATTCTGGCCAAGCCAAGGGTCTCCCTAGAAGAGGATATGGTTCCATTGCCTACATGTAGAGTTGTTTTAGAAGTGAAGTCAGTCCGCAATTTCCTGGTTTCTTTCCGCAATCCACAACCATTAGGTAATCTAACTAGTGTTGGTAACCCAATGGCTATCATGTCTGTATTTAGCTTTGACTACTTCTGTCCAAAGTGCCATGCGCTCTTGATTATACCTCTAATACCATTTCGAGAGCATGTTTTTGCTATGGAGAGCCAGTCTCTTCGCTCCTAATACACCAAGTGATATTGGGTTTGTAACATTATCCGCTTCACCAAGTGAAGTTTGTGGGATTTGTTATTGTCATCCCATAAGAATGAGCAGCTAATGCTATAAAGCTTCTGCAATATTTCATTTTTTACAGGGAATAAGGACATGAAATAGGTCGGAAACACACTGTTAATCAAAGTAATTCTGCCCTCAAAGAGAGATATTGTTGTTGCCAGGTGGCCAGCCTTTTCTCAAACTTTTCAGCCACCCCATTCCATACCTCAACAGATATGTAGCTAGCCTCCAATGGGAGTCCCAAGTAGGTATTTGGGAAAGTCCCTGTGTGAAACGCATATCTCTGCCATTTCTTCCAAACCATTAACGATATTCACCGGATAGATAACACTCTTAGACATGTTGATATGGAAACCAGAGAGCCTCAAAAAGCATTAAGTTGATATTGATATATTGAACCTGAGACCTCTTAGCCCCACAAACTATAAGAGTGCCTTCAGCAACTAGTAAGTGTGATACAGAGGTTAATTGATCAGTTCTGCTGCCCACATCAAACCCCTGCAGCCAATTAAGTTCTTTAGCCTTGTCAAGCATCCTGCTTAGTCCCTCCATTGCTAAGATGAAAATGAAGGTGGACAAAGGGTTCCCTTGCCTTATTCCTCTCTTGGGAGAAAAGAATCGAACTGACTCCTGTTAACCAGAACAGATTTAACAGTAGAAAAGGAGAGCCTGATCCATCTGATCCACCCATCTCCAAAATCCAGCTGCTTCAAAATAGGCATCAAGTATTGCCGGTTGGAGTCCACCAGCCGTCTTATCTCAACAAAGACATGTCTGTTGCAAAGTTGGTTGAAGTTACTTGCCTTCAATAGTTGATATACAAAAAGATCTTTTAGTGAGAATCCGAATAATCTTCCTCGTTACTGTATGAAATGGTTTGTGAATAAGTTGCTAGAAAATCCAAGGTTAAGCTCTTCATTTGACAGTTAAATTAAGTAGTCAGGTCCATCAATTTTTTTTCTCGAAATTGTTATAATGATGCACGGTCTAATAAGGCTACTGTGAAATATTACTTATTGGTGGGGCAGAATAATTTCCTCCCAATGATGGCATGGTAGTTGGTAGAGCAGCGCCAACCCGGGGGATTGTTGGAGCCACTCCCCGTAGCGGAGCGTCCATGGGAAAGCATTACCATGGACCGCGCCAGTGCGCGCCAGCCTGTCAGCAACGGCTCTTAGTCATCTGGAAAAAATAAGAAGAGATCTGGACCATGTCCAGCTTGATCATTCCATCGACCTTTTGGGAGTTTAAATAATGTCTATGCTTGTTATAACTACCTGTGAATGTGTAATTATATGTTTGGAGTTCCCTTATTATCCTAATTGATACACACCATATTCCCTAATCTCCCTGGTCGATATATAAATATTCGATTTTATTAGTTTGCGTATTCCGAACAGGCCCTCCCTGAGTAAGTTGGATTAGCATATCGTATGATCCAAGTTTGTTGCAAATGTTTTCAGTCTTTTAATTTCAAAGTGATTTTGTGAGGATATCATCCAACTGATCATTTGAATCAACGAAAATAGTAGCAAAAGTAAATAATTTGCCAGATAAAGAATTTATGTTTATGTGCTTTGTTTTTCATGAGACACGAAATTAAGTAATACATAGTGCAAGCCTGATTGTCAATAAATCAGTTTCATTAACTCATAATTTCACATTTCTGTTTTTGGAGAAGCTTGTTTAATCATGTAAGTCTGCATATTGCTACAGCAATGGATCTTAACTTAGATCTTTCTCTTTCAGTGGTTGAATTGTGCTACCTCAATGCCTAGAAAGTATTTCAATTTTTCTTAGCGTTTAGTCTAGAAATGACTGGTGAGATGTTGTTTAAGTTGATCAATACACATTCATGATTATTTCTTGCTAACAATGTTATCAACACACAAAACTAAGAAATTGTGTTTTCGATGAGGAAAGCTTTGAAGTGACTGAATGATCTACTTCACATTAAAATGTGCTAAATTATTGGATAACACATTAGAGTGAATAAACCATTCAGATGATAATTGATGAGATCATAAAAGGACCACATAGTTGACTCACTGATCTAGTCCCTCATGAACAACAAACAAACCCTATGCCGGTGGTTGTTTCATAAATTTCGTCAACGAGTTCTTCATGAGTTTTTATGCCCAACCAATAAAGGATACCAGTAGAACATCTATACAAAAAGTTAATATTAAAGGGACCAATAGAACCAACTGATGCAATTTGAGATGCCGGCGAGGAAATTTCATTATAATGATTAGTGAGTATCACACTGGTGAATCTTTGGCAATAGATCGAACTTCAGGTGGCCAACTTTCTGATTTTGTCTCACATTGAGTGTTCAGTGTTTTCTCTAGTCACCAACAACATCCAATAATAGTCTTACCCCGAGAAAGGAGTTATCTCCTCTATTTTTATTTTTTAAAAAGAGTTATTCGATGGGCATTTTCTGCTTTTGGGGCTGAAATTTTTTAGTCGAGGGTCTTCCGAAACAACCTCTCTATCTCTATGAGGTAGTAGTAAGGTCTGCGTACATTTTACTCTCCCTAGATCTCACTTGTGGGATTTTACTGGGTATGTTGTTGTTTAGTTATTTGACGGGTACTATTGCCATGTAAAACAATCAGTTTCCTCAATCATACCCTCACACCAACGAGGATGAGCCCTTAACTCTGCCATAAACTTTGGTGTACAATGGATATATTTGTAGCACAATTATAGTATGAATGTGGCAAATGATGATAACTCAAAGAATTGTACATAGGATGAGAGTAGATTGAGTACTTCATTAGGAACAACGGAAAGATTTTCCCTGGCTGAATACTGGAAGAGATGATGTTGAAACAGGTAGTGGGTTACTGGCAGCAGTACGCTGACCTGTATCATTATAACAGCAACTAGGTTAGCAGATGAAGGATTGAAATTTTATTTTGTTTAGTGTAATTGGTGGACCTCTCAATCGCCTTGAACATGCCTTTTTTTTCTGATGAGTCACTTATGTGATACTTTGATATGCATGATATTGAGATTTACACAAGTCGTTCAGTCTGTTTAACAGACTTATTTGCAAGTCCTTAATTCTTCTTCACTCCACTTTGTTCTTCATCATCCTTTTAATTGTTCACTCTTTTCTATTTCTTATTCTTGTTTGTATGTTCTGTGTTACATTGGCCAAGAGACAGATTTGAGAGTGGATTCTCAATCAGGAAACTAAGAACCTTCAAAACTCATAGGACTTACAGAGCGTGGAAGGCCAATTAGGAAAACCAGCTTTGTATTGGTGTTAGTTCCATTGGTTTGAAGTTTCTAGTACTCTGTCTATATTATATTATTTGAGATGGTGATTTGGAGCAGAATCATGTAAGATTGTTCAGAAATGGGGTTTCCCTCAAATAATTACTTATATGCTCCATTGGCCTTGTTTACACAAACATAAGCCACAATAGTCACCGTTTATAAGAACCTAGTCTTCATATCCATTGCTTATTACAACACTATTGAAGGCCACATTTGAATAACATTTGTCATGATTACCTTGAGATACCATTTATGCTTTAAAGATTGTGCACAGTCTGGCCCCTCTCATTGTCTAGGCAGCAAAGAAAAGACATAATATTTTTCCTTTAGAGGTTCACATGTTCGTATCATAGATTCTATCTGGTGCTTCGAGATCTCATGGCCTAGGTTTATGGGTACTTATTGGAGTTGAACATGCATAACAGGAAGCAATCGAAGTTGAAAATGAAGTATACAGAAGATCTTCTGAAAGAAAGATGAATCTTTCAGTAATTGCCAAAAACCGCAGGCACAGAATTTGTCATGGTATTTCTTCACTTGAGGGAGGAAAACGAAATTCATAGGTTATATATGAGTAATTCAAAGGAGAAATAATAAATATTTGATCGGACTGGATTTTGTGAACCTTAATTGGGTCTTTGACTACATCTATGACCAAAAACTATAGGTTGATTGGGCATCTGGTTTAATTTTGGGCTTAGCTCACACACAGACACACGTATGTGTAACACTTTGCTACTATACAGGTTAACTTCTGCCCAAAATTTGAAGTGAATAAAAAAAAGTCCAGCACACTAGCTTTAATTTAACAACATCAATAATTGTTAAAAAATGTGCAAATATATGTTGTAATATACAGTTATTTGTTGCATCCTAACATTCATACCCATACTCCTATCCATATCCCTGAAACTTAAGATTTAGGTGATAAATTCAAGGTCTATATAGCCATCCTTGTCGGTGCCACACCTGTACCCCAGCAACAGAGGTGTTTTATATCCCTTGGGTTCTGATATTGAATAAAAATGAACCTTTCAGTAGCTGTTAAACAAGACAGTAGGCACTGAGTTTAGCTTGTGTCTTCATTTCTTACGCGCCATTAGATTTTCAACTCAACTTTTATGTCATTGTTATGCAGTGAGATCCTTGACGGGAGAAAAGGTTCAGAAATCTCTTCTCAGGCATCTGCAACAAGCAGAAAATCCCAAGATGCAGCTGTGGGTGCCCTCGTTCACATGCTGAGAACTGCTCCTCCTTTGCGCCAAGATTCTAGCTGTTATACCTCGCATAGCATGAAGACCGAACTGGAAGGAGAAGTTAGCTCTGCATCTGGATTTTTCATGAGTAGAAAGGCGTCCGATGCGTTGGAGGAGCTCAAAACTTACAAAGATTTGAAAGATCTACTGCTATCCAAGAGCACAACCCGTTCAGTCAGTGAGGGTGGAATTTAACCTGATGTATTCCAGTTACAAAAGTTAGCTCAAAATGGATGAAGGCAGTTGATATTCTCCCAGATGTTAATGAACAAACTTTTCTATGGAGAATTCTGTTGTTCCTGTAGTTTGGAGGGCTGACAGATTCTGTACATAAGGTGATGGAAAATCACAAACATAGTTCAAACAGTTGCCTGAATGACCTATTTTAAAAACAATCATGGATGTCAATAAAAGAAAAAACAAAAAATCATTAACTTTATTTCTTGATAATAAACCAAGTGATTAAAAGCAGTGAATTTTAAAATTTTTACTACTTGGAGTATTTTTGGTAATCAGTCTAATCCTATGAAATATTATAGAAGTAACTTCCTTTTGAAGTTTTTGTACGGCTTGTCCTCAACGGCTTTTAATTTTGTTAGGCATAAATTTAGAGAACTTCTATATTACACGACATAAGTTGTGTAGTATTACTATAATCTAATTTTGCTAGGCATAAGTTCGGAGAACTTTGCTTTTGCTCGGGATAAGTCTCGTAGAAATTATGTTTTTTACGACATACTTTGTAGATTTTGAAATAAGTATACTATTTTCAGCTAATTTATGGATTCTGAATTGAAATTTGGTGCAGCATAACTTGCTATGCCTTTCGAGACATAATTTATATCATATTAATATTAAAATAAAAACTTATGTCATGAGAAATTGTTTATTATTTTGACATCAAAGATATTTTTGGAGTAGGTTAGATCTTAAATGGTAATGAAGTAGAAAACAGACGAAAAGAAGACTTTTACCCCGATTATTACAAGTCAACAAATAAATTATGCAAGGTATTTGCAATTCTAATTTCATGAAGGTAATTAATTCAACACCAATAAAATTAAAAGTAGTAGAAACTATAGCTGTCCTATGAGGCCATGCATGATTAATACGGATAGACCAAGTCTTCTGTGTTAATAGCATGAGCTAACCACTTTTTAATCTCTGAAAATAAAAAATAATTATTTTTTGTAGGGTTGCAAATTTTACATTATAAATTTCAAGATATTATTTATAATATTTTATTAATAAAATTCAAAAAAGTATTATCTATTTATGAATTTATCCAGGAAGTCTCCGTGCAGCTGGATGGGCTAATGTGCATTCAAAAATATATGGTTTGGTACTTGAAGATGACCTTCGCTCCCAAAATATATTCCTCATGTCCCACTTTAAAGATACAAACATGTAACTTTGAAGGACCACTCCACCAATATATACACTCCCTACCTATAAAAAGAATGATCTGATTTGACTTGAAATTATAACACCGGGTGAAAAGACGAAAATACTCCTAAAATTTACTTTGCCTATAACGTGTCTTCCCGTTTGCAAATCCGAGATCGAATTTGCAATCAGTGCGAAAAATTGAGTCGAATAATGGTCTCGACTCGACTTTAACACGAAAAAACGCGAATTTTTTTTAAAGAGAATCAAAAAACAGTGACCATTCCGCGCCCCTTCCACGACGCGGAAAGGACGCAGAATCATACTTGTTCTTTTTCAAAATTTCGACGTAAACTGAAACTTTACGAAAATCAAGAAAACAACACAGGTGCGGTGCGCGACGCGCACCTGTACAAATCCGATTGATTTTTTTTCGTTTAGTTGGGGCGGGTACTTTCAACCTTTCCCACACCCCTTAATCCTAAACTAATCAGTTTTAAGTCGTCTTTAAGCCCTAAACGCCTATTTTACACCTTCATTCTTCAGAAAACCCTCTCAAGAACTCAAGCGTAAGAAAGATCAAGATTCATAGTAAGGCTCAAGAATTTTTTCCATTCTTCAAGAATTTTTCCCCAGGTATGTAAGACTACTCTAAAATTATTATTTTTAGAATATTTTAGAAAGTATAACTTAGTTTTCATCCCAGAAGTCTCAAGTCTTGATTTAGATTACTTTCATGAAAATCTTGCAAAGTTTAGTAAATTTCTTTACGTATGCATAGATTCTTGATTTAACAATAATGAATCTTGATTCTTTAATTGTTATTAAAGTATTGACTCCTAGATTTTTAAGTTATAAATGATTTTCTGTAAATTCACGTGGGTTTCATGAACACCCATAAAGCTTATGGTTCAAGACAAGTTAAAAAATTCTTTTCTTGAATCATTCTTGCATTTTAGCTTAGTACATTATATATTAAGGAATAATTTTCTTGAAAGTTTCTTTGTACTTTAGTTAAGAAGTTTAGTATGTTTGAAAGTACATGAAAGGTACTAGTTTGTTAAAGACGTTACATGAGTAACTAAGTAGTAAGTGGGGCTAAGTCCCCAAGAAAGCCAGATTTCTAGAATTTATGATCTTTTAAGTATGAGTTATATAAGGTATTGTGGGAGTAGTAATGAGCACTGATATGGGTGAAAGTAGAATAAATTATTTAAACTTATAAACTATGTAGCCAGTATAGGATAGGATTGTACTACAGTACCTTCCTCTTTAGCCACTGAGATGACCCAGTTTTGGGATGAATCTACTCCCCCAGTTCTTTGTCCCCTACCCCGGCAAAGTACGGGACGACTCTGGTAGCATGAGCAAGACGTTGTATCATGACGAATCTCATAGTGATGGCTATCGATTAGAGCAACTCCTCAAGAAGTAAAGATTTTTATTCTACTTAGTTGAGATTCAGTATTTCCTTATCCAAGTATTTTCTTTATTTATGCTGCATATTTAATGAAGTTGAGCCAAGTACAGAACTAAGTTTTGAGTACCATGTTTTATATATATATTTAGCTATGTTCGTTAAAGTGTTAATGTAAATGTTCCTCTTACGTTGGAGTTGTACTTCTGACAAGTTTAAGAATATATATGTATATTTCATATGCATGACAAATTTTGTTAGTTAAGTTATCTCCAGGTGCAGTTTTAAAGTAAGTATTCTACTTTTATTACGTTTTGACCATCTTACATATCGTATATTCTACGTACTGACGCCTTTGCGTTGCATCGTATCATGATGCAGCTGTAGATGTCTATGATAGCAGCTGATCAGTAGGACAGTCCCCATCAGCGATCGGTGAGACCTCTTAGCATCCAGAGGAGCTCAGGATTTTTCTTTTATTTGTATTTAATTTTGTTGAGGTACCTGTGAGTCTTCTCGGGTACCTTATTTCAGAGTTAGTACTTTAGAGGCTTAGTAGACTAGAAAGACACTGTTTCAAGTTTTTTCTTTGAAAGCTTTTATGTTAAGTTGTATACTTTGTCACTGTATTCTTTAAGTTCATGAAATTTGAGTCCTTTCTAGTTCATTACAGTATTATTGTCTTCCGCTGAGTAAGTTAGTCAGGTCAAATGGTTCGCTTAGGACCAGAAATAATTTTCGAGTGCCGGTCACGTCCAGAGTGGAGGCTCGGGGGCATGACATAAATGAAATTTAAAAAAAAAATCATTTTGTTATCATAAAATAAAGTTATGTCAAATATACCAAAATATTCCTTAATCCTGTAACCTTAATCATGCCACGTGAAAACTAAAATTATATCTAGTTTTTTTTTTATCTAGCTAGATACATATAGATAATGACTAAATCTGACATATAAAAGCTAAATTCGGAATAAAGGAGGGTAAACTTATGTACCTAAAAGAGATACACACAGTATTTTAACTATTATTATGTGATTTTTTTTTTAATTAGTCGTAACAAAAAAGACGTGTCAACTAGCCAACAAAGGGGACATAATATGTACACAAGTGGTATAAATTTGATAACGAAATGTAGGTAGTGCAGAATCAAGTTTTATAAATCTGCTTATTTTAAAAATCATGTAAATAATAATAATAATAATAATAATAATAATAATAATTTCTAGGCGTAATTTTTACCATTAATTGCTTGGTTGATTAAGTCTCACACTTTCATGACCTCTCGTAATTTTCCCCATGACCATCACAATAAATGTCTTTTAAAATGAGTTGTTATTTAACGATAGAATAAGTAATATAATATAACAGAATTTAAATAACAATTAAAATAAATATTATATGTTCATTAATAATATGATTTAAACAAAATTTCAATTACAAGAATGAAATTGAAAAAATATAAAAATAACTATATAAAAATGAAAAAGAAATATAATTGTTGCCTCCTTAATTAGAAGTTTTTGGTTCTAAAAAAAAAAAATCAGAATGAAAAGCGTCCATTGTCTAATGGATAGGACAGAGGTCTTCTAAACCTTTGGTATAGGTTCAAATCCTATTGGACGCAATTTATTTCCATATATATTTTTAGATTTCGATAGCAAGAAAGACTGTTTGAATATTTGAATCCAAGATGCTTAGGTCGAAGGAGAAGGAAAAAAAATCCTAGCTTTAGGGGAACGAGATTGATCACTGAAGAAATGCTAGCTCCTTTGCTAGGCAAGAATGAAATTATCTCGATCCGTAAAAGTAAAAAAAGGCTTCGATTTTTTTATAGCTAAGCTAAGAATAGATAGAAAAGGAGAGCCGCTAGGCGAGAGGGCTATCCCGACGAGGGCTTTTTTATAGATGTTGAGGTTGAGTAAGGGGGGCGGAGCTTGAAGAGTGAAGCGAGCCGCTCGAATTCTAGTAGGAAACTTTTTTTAATGCTATGGTAGGTGATAGTTTTCTTAATGATGCATTTATGAATTTTATGGAGGAAGTCTTCGTGCAGCTGGATAAGCTAATGTGCATTAAAAAGCATGGGGTTTGGCAGATGGGACTTTTGTGATGTTGCTAGAATATAATGACTAATGTTTAATGATTATTAGGTGTTTTAATTAATTATTAAATGTGAATATAATTTGATTAATTTTGAATGTTGTTTTTAATGGTATAAATTCAGAATTTGTACATTTTATTTTAGTTGTTTTTAGTATATAATTTGCTGATTACATTTGATTTGTATTTTCATAACTGTTATTTGTCTATAATTTATTGATACATTTAATTTGTATAAGTTATGAAAATTCATAATTGTATATACGGAATATACAAATAAAAATACTCATAACAAATGAATCTGTAACTATAGAGCGTAATTAGACAAATCGTAACTAAGGAGCATAATTAAATCATTTCTCTTTACTACTATAAAATTTTTATTATTTCAATGTCCAACTAACTAATCCCTATTAATTTGGTAAATATTTTTAAAATCTTGAAACTAAATCTTTTAAGCCCTTCGTCTAATACTACTTGTCTAACATATTATACATAAATGTTCATATTTTTTTGTTCTTTTTTAAAAATAAAGAGATAAACTGTGACTTGGTACCTAATTTATTTTTATTCTTAACTTATCGTTTGTTAAAGCATTGAACTTATTATATTCAAAGATTGATATATAAAATTATCATGTTATTTTATTATTTCTCAAAGAATATGCTAAGTCAATATCAAACAAATAAAAATACTTTTCTGTTTCATTTTTTTGACCCATATACCAAAAACAAATAATTTATTTTGCTTATCTATTTTATCAAATTAAAAAAGTTTAATTGACTTTTCTCCATAGTATCCCTAAATTTAAAAAACATACATAAAATTTTGAAATATTATTAATAAAATTAATTTAATAAAATATACCTCTAATTTAATTTTTGTTAAAAAATATATCAAATCAATCCCAATCAAATAATATAAAATGGAAAATACTATATAAACTCAGGCACAAGGGGCATGGGACAAGAAGAGAACACTTTCACAGGCAGATGTACCACGACAACTAAAACGATAAATTTTAAAATATTAAATTTATATAATTCAAAATTCAGATTGAGTCTAAAAAATATAATATGATAACTAAATTTTTTTAAAAATATTAAATTTATATAATTAAATTTTTTTTTAAAAATACAACATAACAATTAAAATCAGAGATAATGATTAAAACAATACGTCAATGTGAATATGACCTTCATTTCCAAAATATTAATATTCTTAATGTCCCACTTTTGTATTCTTATAAAAATGGAAATAACTTTGAAGGACCACTCCAGAAAATCCACGTATTTGATGGATGATATTTTACTTAAACCCTAGGATTTTACTATTATTATTTGACGACTTAAAACACTATCGACTATTTAGATTAAGACATATCACCCATAAATATAATAATTTATGATGGCTAAATCTCACTAAAAGTGTACTTAGCTACAAATAGATATAAATATTTAACTATTATGTCATTTTTTTAAAAATAAGTCTTATCAATGAAGATGTCTCTAGTCACTTAAATTGGTTGGTAATTAGTTGATCAACATTAACAACGAAATGTTGGAAATTGTTAAAAACATACTCCCTATGTTATTTTTAGTAGTTACTGTTTCCTTTTTTGAGGTCAATTTTACGAAGTTTCAAAGTTAAATTGAAGTAATTAAATTTAATTTTTAAAATTTAAAATTTAGATGGTTTAAAATTATACTAAAAATACTATAAGTTGTGATCTTTCTTATATTAATACGATAAAAAATATATATTACAATGTTAAGTTAAATTAAGTTCATGTAGTATGACCTTGATAAGCGAAATAGTGACAAATAAAAGTGAACAGAGGAAGTATACATTATTTTTATTTATATTAATATTAATAACTTTACATGCTTCGTAAAGAACAACAAATAAAATGATAATTTTACTATATTGTGATTTGAGTATACTAAATTTAATATTTGAAAAAATAACTTTGATAATAATAAGGATAAATTCAATAATTTTTGTTTATAAACTCTATAATTTATTGAGAATTTTATAAAATATATGTAAATACTTATTCCTTATTGTAGGATTAACTTAATATTGAGGTCGAACTTATATTAAAATTGTGATGAAGTTCTTCGTATGTTTTTGTTACAAGAATTGGGTTGCCGAAGTTCTATGCATGAAGTAAAGAAATAAATCCTTTGCAGATGAAGCATGATTCGACTGCGAAAGACGCTTCGAATAATTGAATTTATAGAATAAACACGAGAGTCAAATTAAGAACTCAATATGAAAACATTACCACACTCTTTGAACTAGAAGAACATTACAACATGAAAATACGGAATTAGCAATAGACAAAATTTTATAACTAAACAATATCTCATACTAATCTCATTTGGCTTCAAACTAGTGATGAATTATAAGAAAATTCAATTAGTCAAAATTTTAGCAATGAATAACTGACAAATGTCGTAGCTAATTTGATGTTTATTCTAATATTTGATTATTAAATTATAACCT
>JAPFFP010000070.1:17313398-17324789 GCA_026153255.1 Solanum medicagineum
AGGCTGTGTACATCCGACCCCCCCTCACCCCGCAATGAGCGGGAGCCTTTTGAGGCACTGGGGTATGTTGTTGTTGTATTAAGATATACTACAATTAGAAAATATTTACCATCTGTAGTAATTGTACTATGTATTAAAGTGAATTATGCATATAATATAGATGTATTAAACGATATATAAAAATAATTTTGCATGGAAAATAGATGTATTATAAGTATCTTAAAATATATTAGACTTATTTTAATTAAAAAATCTGTATTATATATTAAAACCGTTAAATATTTTTTAATACATAGTACCATAAATATATTGCAATTATATAATTATAAATAATAAATATTTTTTAAATATGATTTATCCAAGTAAGTTTTTCAATAATCAAACTCTTTACTTGATTGTTCATTTTCCTCGAGTTGATTTTTCATATAATTAAGCAACTCATAATTATTATATTAGAAAATCAATTTTCTTTCTCAATTTCAATTTTTGACAAAAAAAAAAGTGACTTTCTAGAGTATGACTATTAATTAACATAGAAAACCAACTCTATTTTTCTTCGAGATTTTTTTCATCATTATAATTAATATTTGTCCTTGGTCTACTAAGGAACAATATCTAATTCTCTATGAGAATTTCGTATGCAAAATATTTTAAATTATACTAAATTTATAAAAGTCAAATAATATGCTTTCGTTATGGGTAAATCTCCAAAATGATCACAATATTGAAAAGAATGAACCCTCTTAGTGAAACTATTGTCTCTGCCACTGTCATCGGTCGGTTATGGAAAGCAAGAAACACATGGAATACTAAACAAATGACTTTCAATAAGTTAATACTTCATGCAGGTCATTCTAAAAGCATCTTTTGCGGGTTGTTTGGTGTGAAGTATAAGTTATGATAATCTCGGGATAAAATGTAAAATTATTTTATCCCATGTTTGGTTGGAGGTATAAGGTAATCCTTGGACTATTTTTCCCTTAGGGGTCGTTTGGTGTAAGGGATAAATGAAAATAATCTCGGGATAAAATTTTATCCCCCTTAAATGTCCGTTTGGTTAGTTTAGAAGGATAACTTATCCCGAGACTAATAAATAGTCCCGGGATAAGTTATCCCTTCTAAGGGATGGTATAATAATCCCATGACAAATTGTCATGGGATAAATTTATAAAATCACAAATGTACCCTTTCCTTTTATCACTTTTTATACCTTATTTTGTATATATATTTACATTATTTTTAAATACAATATATAATAATATTCAAAACCTTCACTCCTTATTTTTATAATACTTCTTCGTGTTTTTCTATTAAAAAATTATACAATATAGTATAATTTTTATCGACGAATTATTATGTTTTTTATATTTTAATTTTTCATAAATCCTTTTTTACTTTAACAAACTTAAAAATGCAAGTTCTATTTGTAAATTAATTTTTTAAAAAGTTTTATTTTAAATGCATACGATATTATTATGGAAATGCACACCTAAAAATATTTAAGCTAAATAAGATGAGAGATTTATTTTAAAAAATAAATATTGAATAACTAAAGTTAAGCAAAGAAAATACATTAAAAACTAATAAAGTGAAGGGTATTTTTTTAAACAAGCATAATATTCTTAAAATTTATAAAACACACCAAACACTCAGTAAGAAATAACCTCAACATAACTTATCCCATTATTTCTAATCCCAATATAATTTATCTCATCATCACTTATCTCATCATCACTTATATTCAAATCAAACGACCCCTTAGTGATAGGATAAGTTATCCCATATACATGGTGGGATAGCTTATCCCAGGCTAACTTATCTCGAATCTTGGGATAACATATTGCCAACCAAACGACACCTCAGAGATACAATCTGCATAGCATGACAAAACCATATTATCCAGCTAATGGTTCTTTAAAAATCTTGAATGCTTTACGGATTCATTAAAAACAAGTACAAATATCATAATGTACATAAAGATATATGTACTCTTCTTCATGCACTAATCAAGAAGATCTTTCTCTTTGATTCACAGCTCATACCAGCACTGAAAATATGCTGCAGAACAGAAACCTTTTCTTGACATTTCTACAACTCTTCATATCATATATAATCATCTCAAAACATCTTCAAAAGAATAGTTTTCATTTAAACCCAAAAACTAACAGGTAAGTTTCTGGACGATAACATCTTTGTGACTGGCCATAGCAGAAAGAAAGGCTCCCTCTATAATAAAAGCAGGAATGGTTACATAGCCTGCCTCAGAGAGCAGCTGCCCCTTTTGTGTCAGCTGCATCTACAGGTTCCTTAAATTTTGCCTTTTCACTGAGCTCTTGAAATGCATGTACAAGGTTCTGAAGTCTTGCAACAAACTCAATCAACAAGGACGTAAATGTTGACAGTGATAACGTACTAGCACTTTCAAAAGTCCGTACTTCACGTTCGTTTAAAATCACATCTCCAACAAGTGAAAGCCGTGAAGGCCACATTGTCTGCTGCACGAATACATCTGCTGAGGAACCCCATTGTGAAGTAGAAATGTTGACACTTACATTTGGATTATAAGTATCCATGTGTTTCAATGTGTGAGCAGACCTCAGATGGAGAGTTGCTTCACTAAGTGAATTAATTACCATGGGTTTGGGTTCACTGTCCTTCAGTTCTTGAAGGCGTTCAGGATCTTCAAATTTCTTAGGTCTTTTTGAACTTTCCCAGTTCTCTGCATTAACCAAAAGATAAGATTTTTGGTCAATCAACAATTGGAGATCCTCAGCAGCTTCATGAACTGCGTTGAGAGGATCTCCGGGGCTTAGTTTCTCCATCTTTTCTACTTTCTCCCCAAGCAGTCGTATCACTTTAGCTCCTTCAGTCCCAACTCTCTGAATCTCCTTCATAAAGGTCCGCCTCAATTCAGAAGCTGCCTACAAAAAGAAAAAAATGCAAGAAGAGAGCATAAATTCTTATGTTTTTTCAATTTAATCTAAAATCAAGAACCATAACAAGTGCAAACAGGCAATATAGCTCCAAAAGCAGTTCCGTATATTTTATGCAGCTAGCTGTCACTGATGAATAGACAATGATTCTCGAATTTTTAGTTTATAAAGAGGAAATGATACTAAAACGGATATAAACATATATGATATGTCTATTAAGTAGAGAACCTAGAAACTGTATTTACAAGATCACTTTCATATCTTTGAATGTTGAAGAGAACTATTATATTTGTCTAAAGTAAGACTTAATAAAGTAAAACTTACAGGCTTGGTCATTGAACTGATAACCAAATATAAACTGATTTTTAAGATGATGTATGTTTGGACAAAACTCCTTCGTAGAGCATTTCTAAAAGAACTTGGTAAACTATCATCACGCTAGATGAAAATTGTGTCATGTTACTTAAGTTGAAGTTGATATTAAGGGGTTTTCTGTATAAACAGCTTCTTTAGGAGCTTCCTTCAAAGGGTGACACAAGGACAAAAGTCATCTCAACATTTTTAGGATACTTATTTGCAAAAAGAAAATTTGCTCAATCAAAGAAGGTGAAGTTATAGTCAAAATGAAAGGGAGTTCAGCTAAGCTGGAAGTTAGAAATGATACACAATTGATAATATCTAACCAGAGCTATCGAAGGTCAAAAGCATTTAGACCAGCTGGGGCATTTAGCACAATTAAAGCATGGGATTTAGTAAAGAAAGGTGCTAATGAAGAAAAAAGAAAAGTTACACATGTAATATAAGAAAAAAAATTCAACCAATTCATATTTCTAATTTAGATATCAAGATGTAGTTAAAAGTTGAGTGACTCGTTTTCTTATGCTAAATTTCTCATTCACTATTACTGAGTATTAACACATTCATTCACATATTTTGTTCATAATTTATATGTCACTTTGCTACGTGGATTAGATTCCCACTATCCGCCCAAGATCCCACAGAAAGTAGCTCATTTATTACACTATTTATTTAATTCCATAAAATATCCTTAAATTAAGGAGTTGTGTAGTTGGTCATGCTAGTGGTGATTCTAACCCTCCCTTATGTTTCCTTTTCCTGCCACCCTCAAGAAGGAAAAGACTGTTTCTATTTTCCAGCCAGTGCTTTCCCTCTTAAAGACAGTGTCCATGGACGTATTAAGGGCCTAATGTCACGAACCGCCACTTGACCAGCTTAAAAAGGGGAAGAAACTACGGGGTCGTGACACTAAGGTGTTTGTATTAAGGGCCAAACATCCAATCTAAGATAAAACCAGTCTCTC
The DNA here is from genome assembly GCA_026153255.1 of Solanum medicagineum. NCBI lineage: Eukaryota > Viridiplantae > Streptophyta > Magnoliopsida > Solanales > Solanaceae > Solanum > Solanum medicagineum. The sequence goes on from JAPFFP010000070.1 coordinate 17,317,653, forward strand.
TACCCTTAAAAGTTGTGTACACCTTCTTCCTAGACCCCACTTGTAGGATTTCACGGGGTATGTTGTTGTATTTATTGAACACCAGTGGCAGGGTGTAAATCTTTGTGAATGGCACGGAGGTTGATATTTGACAACTCCGTAAAATTACAAAGAACAGGAGCAAACACTGAATATTTTATGAAATATATATAGCAGACCAAAACTGCATTTCCACAGTTGACCTTTTATCCCAAAATAGGTTTAGTTAAACAAATGAGACCTGTCAACTACTTAACTAATCAGATATGTCAACAATCTGATATTAGTACTGGAGAATCAATTGAGTTTTCATCTGATTAAAAATTAATTAATAGTTCTGCCACACCTTTCGTGTTTTACCATGTATGTGTCTACCATTTGGCAATCATGGTTATATGGAACTGCATCCAAAGGATGTGGTCTAGCGGTTAATTAAGTAGGTGAAAACCTAGGAGACTAGGGTTTTCAAATCCCAACAGAGACAAAAAAAAAAAAAAAAAAACATTAGGTGATCTCTTTCCATCTTCCTAAGCCTTGGTGGCAGCATTACCAAGTAGCAGGTACTCGGTGGAATAGTCGAGGTGCAAGCAAGAAAATCCGGACACCACCATTGTCAAAAAATAAAAAGGTTATGTAGAACTGCACAGGTCGAGTATGCTGAGTAATTTAAGTACTTCCCCCCTATACTTATGCTGATTAATTTAAGTAAATATATATTATACATCTATAATATTCCTATTGATTATTCATATGCTGCCTAATTCCATATCAGACTAAAACCGAAAAAAGAAAGTAAACAGGTTTGAGTTAGGCTTCAAACTTGTGGAACATAAAATAATTAAAAAATCTGTGCTGCATATTGCTTTACGTTAAGTTAGAATTTTTTCGAAAAAGCCATACCTGTATTTCCGAAAGAATACATCCATGCATTGCCATGATCATGAAAGCACAGTGTCGTAGTGCACCACTGACTCTAGCATATTCACCCCAAGGATAATTGAGCATTCTGTAACGTCCGTGAGGGGGTTCCCACCGAGCAAAAGCTAACTGGACCATGATACCAAAATTAGCAACCAAAGAAAACAGGTATTGTTCCACCATCCCTTATGAATCCCCAAATTCTTCTTTTTTCTCTTTCCATCCAAAATAATGTAAAGCTACACTAAGTTACACGTGTTCTACCTTTATTCTTCGATTTCTTTAATATAGAAAACTTATCAGCCTCAACTATTAGTTGCATGTGCTCTACCTTTATTCTTCGACTTCTTTAGTACAACACTTACAAGCCTCCACATGATACCCATTTTAAGTAGAACTTTTCAGACCTTAGGATAATACAGTGCCAGAACGGGACATTCATCTTAGAATGGAGGAAATACAACATATTAACATCTATGCATCAATAGCAACATAGACTTACCAGAGAATCTTCTTGGCTGGTAGACTCTACAGCAGCCCTGTAACCACTGTAGATAGGATCATCAGATGCCTGGTAAAGAAGAATTTTTGATGGTATCCTATCGTATTCAAGACCTTGCAAATAGTCGTTGACACAGCCTACAAAAGAAGCATGGCAGACATCAGTTAAGTATATTGAGTTTATGTTGTCCCGAGACAACCTAAAGATAAGAGATGAAAGAATCTTCACCTTCTAAAGAAGTAGCCACACCCTTAAAGTTTTTCACCACCAACTTGTGCAAATCTTCACCAGCCCAAATGGGAAAGATGCAGATATTTATGACCAAACAAACACCAGCTCCAACCCCAATTAGCAACAATCGAGAAACAGCTGTCTTAAAAAAATCCGAACTCCCAGATACCAGCACTATACAATATGTCAATAAGAAGACCCGGAATCCATATTCATATTCCTTCAGTGGAGGATACAATTTCATATAAGTCGCGCAAAATCCTGAGTGGAAGAGAGGAAGGTAGAGATTAGAATAGGATAGAAATGATTTCCCGGATATTTGCACCAAAAGGTACAAGGAGAGAGAGAGAGAGAGAGAGAGAGAGAGAGAGAGAGAGAGAGAGAGAGAGAGAGAGAGTATATTATATATTATAGGAAAAGAGGGAGAGGTTGCAGACTAGGATATCATAGTATGTATTAGCCTGGAATACATCTAATAAATGCCTTTATTGGCTTCACGCCATGTAGTAATCAAGCAAATTCTTCCTCTCGATGGCCCATTTAATGCTTACATGATACAAGAATAAAAATGGTGATTCTGACTGTGATATTGATACATAAGGTACGTGGAGCCGTTGAACCACTGTAATAGATTTGTGATTTTCCTGAAATCTGAATTAATGCAACGTTCTTCAGTAAGCTAGTGAACCTACAAATTCTATTAAAGGCAATAGATTGATTGATGCTTCTTTACGAAGTTGGAACCCAAGGGGCATATATGTATCAAGAGGTTCACTCAATTCAAGAGTGGAGAACTATGCTTTCGTGAGTTTGTCGACATAGTATCATTGACACTTTAGTTTCACCTATTACAGGTGCTTATTTGAGGAGATATTAGGTCATATTCTTAGATTTCATCTTTATTGATCTCCAGTTTACTGATCATGTCACTCAGTTTCCAGGCTGTAAGAAAACTCTCTCTACATTTCTTTCCTTGTTCCATTTGTGCTACTAATCACCTATAGTTTGAAATCCTTCTAACCCAACATTCCAAGAAAATAAAAGTTAAATATAGTCCAGGAAGAAATTGAAAACCCCTAGACTCCTTCACTCCTAATATCAAAATTTATGAAGAAGCAAGTTCACGCCTTTCTGCATAAGCTGCTGTCCTAAAACCATGGTTATGGCAATTTGGCCTTTTGCCCCCTTCAATATTCTGAAGTCATGAAACCTATTCAGAGCACGAATTAAGATAACAGTTCATGTTGCATTGAACAGTTGAAGAAGTGAAGCCTAATTCACAGAAGGAAAAGAACTAAGTGCTCAAGTTGCATCAAATTTAGAAACTTGACATATGGTTCAACTTTCAATTTACATAGCAAAGAATTTAACTACTTACAGTTTGACAAAGTTTCTATCCAGATCAATAGGCTAATTGATTCTCACTTCACATATACAATCTCCAAGCTAATAAAGAGAAGCAGATAAAACAAGACAAATTGAATACATAACCTTTTTCATCATGATTCATAAATAAGCCAATTACAAAACTTCTACATATGATATTCTTGAAGAATATTAAAACTCCAAAAATTGAATCCGAACCTGCAATAAATACACTGATCACAATCACAATCTCTCGATATTCTCCAGCCATAAGAGACAGTTCAGCAATGCCCAAAGCTAATCCTCCAGCAGAAAATGTCCCCAAAGCCCTGTTAAATCCTTTGTTAAGTGTTGCACCTATACATCCAAGGTTAATAATCTCAAATTAGTAATAACCCTTTTCTTCCTTCGAACAAAAAACATAAAACAAACTGCAAAATTCATGCATAAAAATGAAATTTTATGGATTCTCAGTAGCTCAGTTGGTTTTGTACCCAAACTACCAAAAATATTCACATTGTTGGTGAAGTTTCAGTTCTTCACATTGTAATCAATCCACTTTATTATTTTTTCTTCCCCTACCCCAATTTTGATTTATTTTTTTTCAAAAAAGTGAAATTTCCAGTAAATCTTTATAGCTCAGTTGGCTATTTGAACTAGGCAACTTTCACCTTGTTAATGACGATCCGATTCACTACTTTGTAATCAATCCACTTCCTTAGTTTCTCTTCCCCTACCCCCTATATAATTGAAATTTTCGAGGAATCTCAGTACTCAGTTGGATGCCTACTTAAACTATAACTTTCACCTTGGTGATGAGGATTCGATTCTCATCCGGTAATCCTATCTGGTACTTCCCCATCCCCTAACCCAATTTACAAAACAAAAAAAAAAAAAACGAAAACACAAAAATTTCACATACCTATGCTGAATTCGAAAACGACGACAACAGTAAGAATCGCCCAAATGGAGTGGCTACCAATATAGGGTATGGGTTCTTTGAAGAAAATGAGAATCGAAACAAGAGCAAGAGCAAATCCCACTTTAACAGAAAAAATAATTTTCCTTGGATCATTCCAACCCATTTGAACTGCTTTAGTTGCAGCTTGTTTGACATTGTTACAGTACTCAGAAACTCGATAACGAAGACGTTCTAGAAAGTTCTCGTTCCCTGTAAAAGCACCAACAGCACCCATCCCCAAGTCTGAGTACCCTTTTCTGGGCTGCAACAATCTTTCCTTCCCTGTTTCATGAAAGCTCTGCTTCAATGAACCCAGATATGCATTGCCTCCTGCCATTTTTGGGGATCAAAATTGAATTCTCACAAAAATTCATGAAAATTTTGCATGATTCTTATATGGTTTTGTTTTTTTGGAAAGTGAATAAATGGTGTACAGTCTATAATCTGATCTGAATTTGACTAAATTATTGAGATTCTATATTGGCTTGCTGTTGTCAACTGGATCTCAATATTGGTTGTATTTGGTGTCTGTTTTTTCACTTTTTTTTTAAAAAAATATTTAATTATTTTTTCGTCATATCATATTAGAATTCGACTAATAGTTTAAGTTGCTTAGATATTTTTAGCTCTTCTATATTGTATTTTAAGTAGAAGGATTATTTTGATTATTGATTAAATATTTATTGTTTGATATCGTGGAATTTATAATTATATAATAATAAAAAGTCTTATTTTATTTGATGATTAATTTGGTGAGGTTATGTTGCATTTTTTTCCCCGCATTACGTTTTTACTATTTTTCTTCGTTCTTTTTTACCTATCATGTTTCATTTTGAGAATCAATTTGATTAATTTTCAAAAAACTATATTATAATTGATTTGATATTTTAAAATAAAAATTCCGATATTAAAAAACTATATAAAAACTTCTATAAATTATAATTTTTTAATATCAATATAATTAAAAAAATACATTTAAAATTTTGATTAAAAATGTGATAATTAAAAATGAATAAAGGAAAATGTTTAATAATGTAATTTTATAATAACTTTATTTTGTAGTACTATATTATTTAAATATTATAAGTTTATATTTTTGAAATTAATGATATGAGATGTTATGTAATAATGAAAAGATATAATTTATTAAAATTTTATATTCATTAAAACAATGTTAAAAATTAAATGTTTGGATTTAACTCAAATTTAAAAGCTATAATTGTTTAAATCATGTTAAAAGTTCAAAACACCCCATTCCTCTTTCACATGAGATTCTTCCTTCATCACCCCCCACGTGTCTAAAAACACTCTCTGATACCGGAGCCACATAGTAATTAAGGAATTTTTAATAAAAAATTATATTATTTTTATATGATAAAATTATTTTTTTATTGTATATATAATAGATGTCGAACCTCCTTTAATTAGTTCGTATGTCTACTTCTTAAAATTTTGATTTTTCTTAAAAATATTATGAATTCGTCACTGACTGTCCGATATTGATGCATGCATGATAAGACATTACCTATATGTATGAATAATTTATCGGGAGGCAGAGAGTGGAGAGGGGTCAATATTTGATATTCAATTTTCACATTATATTAAATAATTTTAAATCTTACTCAATTCTAAAAACTAGTTTTCGGAGAAAAAAATTATCTGAAATCACATCAAGAGTCCAAGTCACTCATTCATTTTCAACTTGAAATTCTTTATTGATTAAATATAAAATAAACTACATTAACATATACGATGAAACAGTGATAACCATCCAAACAAATAATAATTTGTAGCTAATTTCTGGATCAATTACATAAAAATTCATATTTTAATAATCCTATCTACTTAATTGATTAGACTTTACTAATTTGTTTTCCTTTCTTTTTTACTTCTTTATTTTGTTTATAGAAGGAAGAATATTTGTCACGTCATAACATATTTTAATCCAGCAAAAACTTTGCTTCCACTAAATATTTATATCAAACTACTAGCTACTAGTATATGTATCTTAAAATATTACTTCAAAAGGAATAATTATTATATTAAACTATGTAGTTTGAAACTACTAAGTAGTATTAAAATATATGTATTTGTAATTATTACTAGTACTTTAACAAAAGGAATAATAATAATAAGATTTTGTAAGTCAATGAGAAACCGTCAACTAAATTAATCTTCATTTAGTGATGATAACGAAATCATTTTTATTATTTAAGGATAATAATATCGATAATTTATCATATATTTGTCAACTCTTTTAATTCCATTCAATCATTAAAAAATTGTAATCAACAAATAGGCCGGTTGCTTTTATTAATTTACATAGTTGCACGTCTCATTTTGGTTTCTCTATTTATATAGTTAATTGTAAGGTGTAATAATAGTTCATCAACAATCACAAAATAATAAGAAAAGTAATTATTTATGCTTTATTTTTCTCCATTGAATGCCCTAATTTTGTAATTGTTTATCTGATCTGATAATATTTTTTACAATATGTAAAATAATATTCATATTTGAGTGTATTATAATTTTAAAAATAAGTTTAGAAAACAAGCTACAACTTGTTTCCAAAACTAATTTCAAATTAAATGTGAAATTTTCATAGTCAAAAGTGAATTGTTTCGAGCAAATGATATATTAAAATACTCAAAATATCAAGATGACTTCATATCTATATTTTGAGACTATTTAGAGGTGATTTTGAGTTGATTGAGATTGAATTTGTCGCATATATAATTAAGCTATATTTTGATTTTTTTTAGTGTATGATAATGTACAAACAGTGTATAACCCAGGTATAGATACGATTTATTGTATAATTAGTGTATACGTTCAATAACTTTTAGATTTTTTTTTAATAAATAAAATATAGCTATATTTATATAAATTAATTACTTTATTATATACGTTTGAAAGGTCCAAAAAAATTACTATGAGTAGTTTTAATACCCCAAAATAAGCTTTGGAAAGCGGTTTCAATCATTAGTTTCAGTTTTAGAATTTGAGTTAAAATGAAGTAATTATATTTATCTTACAACATTTTGGTTGTAGACACGGAACATAGACATTGGTACAACAGGAGGCTCGAGAGACCTCGAGCGTAATATACTCTACCATCGGAGAGACTTTAGCCACATCT
>JAPFFP010000070.1:17366878-17383837 GCA_026153255.1 Solanum medicagineum
TGATCTTTTTTACGGTCAAAAAAGATCAGTTTTTGAGTGACTCCAACAGTTCGAACAACAAAGAAAGAGCGGCTATGGAGAGAAAAGTGATAATAGTTTGTGGGGTTGTGGGATTTTTAGGGCTATTATCTGCTGTTACTGGTTTTGCTGCTGAGGCCACAAGGATTAAGGTAATTTATTCCCCCCTTGAGAAAAAAAACCCAAGATCCCATTTTTTTGCTGTGAGATTTCTATTTTTTTATTTTTAGTTTTACTTTCTTGGTTTGTATGCTCATGAGTGATGTATGGGGAGCTTTAGTTCATTACCTTAATCTGGAAAACTGTTATGGCTATACTCTGCTATCTAGTTGCTGTCAAATCTTTGTTGGAAATGAACTGAAAAAGTTAATTCATTGTTACAATCTAAGACAAAGAATCTTAATAGATGGATAGATGAAGTTTTCTTCTGTTTGTAATTTGTGTCTCCGTCAAGAAAAGAGAACTTTGATAAAGTGCAGCTGCTTTACTTTTGTGGTTATGTACAATGAACAACACAAATTCTATTCCTTTTCTTTCATTTTCATTCCAAGCTACTCCACCAAAAAAATTGGACTATTAGGTGAGGTCAAATTTGATATGAAATTTCTACCCTTGAGATGTTTACTCCTACCTATCTAGTTTACTCTACTTATTGGGTTTCGAGACGAGGGTTCCCAGAAACAATTCTCTACCTTTGTGAGGCAGTTGTAAGGTCTGCATACATTCTACTCTCCCTAGACCCCACTTGTGGGATTCCACTGGGTATGTTGTTGTTGTTGTTGAGATGTTTGCTCCTAGTAGAACTTAGTGGTCATGTGATGGCCAATGTAAGGGAGCCCATCATATTTAATTCAACTATTAAAGCCTGGATTCTTATTGTGAAATTTGCTCATTCTTTGGGAAAAAAAGGTTTTTAGGCAGAGTCTAGGTGTATTCAGCTGAATTTCATTGGGAACTACCTTCACAAGGTAGGGTAGGGTAAGGCTGCATATACACTACCCTCTCCATACTCTACTGGGTATGTTGTTGTTTGTCTGCCAATTCAGCTGAACTTGAATGGTTTCTGCATGTTAAGACTTCGAGCATCTAGCTACCCACCTACCTACATACTTACATATGCTCACTGTGTGTGTGTATATATATATCACTCTCCATGGATTGGTCTCGTCCCTGCTAATCTTGGTTGCAGTTCCATATGATTGTTCCTTGTATCAGGAAATAATATGTTTCACTTGAATGGAGAAAGGATTTCAACTTATATTGGACACTGCAAGCATTTTCTGTCAATCTGCTGATTTCTCCCCTGTGCCCTACGACATGCTTAGGGGTGAGGTATCGCAGGGATAGGGAATGAATAGTTTCTAGGGGGTGGAGAGTGGAGGAAATTGTTTAAAAATTATTGGCTTTTAGATTATATCACCCACTGTACTGCTACCATTCATAAATACTTGGGTGGAGTTTTACAGGTGGGAGTTGGTAGATGGAGAGAGTGCTAATGCATCAAGTAAAAGAGACCTTTGATAGTAATTTGGTTGCATGCTAAATTTCAGATGCCAAGGATGGTTACAGTATTTGAGAAACTTTCATTACATGTTTCCTATATGGATTTTGGTTCCGTACGATATAGGGGGGTAAAGAGAGTTTATGTTTCCTTGTTTGCTCAGAGGGTCGGAGTGACTAACTTACAGTACTATACAATTATTCTTCAGGGTTCTCAGGTCCAGGTTCCGTCTCCTTCAGAATGTGTATATCCAAGGAGTCCTGCACTGGGTCTTGGATTGACTGCTTCTGTGGCTCTTATGGTTGCTCAAATAATTATCAATGTTGCAAGTGGATGTGTCTGCTGCCGGAAAGGCCAACATCAATCAGCATCTAATTGGACGCTAGCACTAATATGTTTTGTTGTATCCTGGTAAGTTGGTTATGGACTGATAATTAATTTCAAGATCAGTAGTCATTATTGCTATACATTTATATCAAAAGGAATATTTATTTGTTTCTCTGTATCCTTGTAATTTGGCTTACAGTTAATTTGATTCAAGTTCAGCTGTTCATTATTGTAGTGGATCAAATGGAGGTTGACCCTAATGACAGATAGTAATTGCTGTTCTATAGTTTCTATAAGAATCTTGCCTCGAATGTGTTGGGATTTATCAGAAACCTTTATACATATGCAGTCAAGGCAAAGTAGATGTTCGTTATTCCCATATTCAGAAGTTGACAAGCTTAGTCTGTGTTGTTGCCCCTTCGACATCAGAACACTTTTTCTTTTTTGAGAAAGAAAAAAGGAACCCTTTGACATCAGTATTAATTTAAACAATTATTTTTTCTGATCTTCCCTTTACAATTTCAAATTTGACCAAAGAATGAAAGTTGGACGTATGTTGTCTTGTGTGGAAGGATGATAAGATTTTTATCAACGTTTTTGAAGCCAAAAACTTGCCTTACATCTGTAATGCTGGTTCACATACAAGTAACAAATGCATGTGCCTACTTTTTTAGCAATTTTAGAAGTATCATAATTTTAGCATGTGTTGTGGCTTGTGGATATAGGTATTTGATAGTGTTGGCCTTTTACTCATATTTTTGTGGACAGTAATAATCCAAATAAAAATATACCGTATCGTTCATATGTCTTCACCTACCAATGGTACCTTGTTGGTCCTACAGATGCAAGTTCCAGTGCACTGCGTTGAGGTGGTGATATGCAGGGGGGGTGGGTAGAAGCCGTGTTTCTTTTGTCTCCCTTTTTTCATCCTCAGTCCCTTCAAACTTCAGGGAATGTAGATTAATGTCTGCAGTATGTTAATTGGTGCACAAGATACCTTACTGTGATTCCAAAACTGTGGTCTAGCTGATGATGTCGAGCCTCAAATATTTGTATGGACCTTGAGATATCATTGCCTCTCCTTTTTCTGGTTGTGCATTTGTTTTGGTTCATATGCATTGGAATATTGCTCTGGTGGGCTAATTTGATCTCATACATCTGAAGAAGCCCTAATATGGGTCTACTTGCCTCTTATGCAGGTTTACATTTGTTATAGCATTTCTGTTGCTGCTAACAGGCGCAGCACTGAATGATCAGCATGGTGAAGAGAGCTTGTATTTCGGCAACTTCTACTGCTATGTTGTGAAGCCTGGAGTATTTGCTGGAGCTGCTGTCCTGTCCCTTGCCAGTGTTGCTCTTGGAATCACCTATTATATTTCCTTGACATCTGCAAAGAACGTCCATGATCCATGGCATCCACCAGCTCCAAGTCAAGGTGGCATTGCAATGGGACACCCACAATTTCCTTCACAGACCAGTCAGGAGCCAGTTTTTGTGCATGAAGATACTTATATGAGACGCATATCTACATGATTGTCTCTAGACCCGTAAAAACATAAGGAATGGAGGTGTGAAGGGTGAAAGAATCTTTTTTTTTGTTTGTCCGAAATGTGTTGCCTGTAGCTTGTACTCGGAGGTGATGTGTGTATGTAATCAACAATGCAACATACTAGTGTTGGATAGCTATCATTAGGAATGTTTCTTGCTCTAGTTTCACAGGGTTGGATTGTGAGGAAGAGCAGAAGAAAAGCTGTCACTATTGGCTTCACCTGAAATTTTGTTTCGTGGGAACTGAAATACTCTTAGAAATACAAAGTGCTGGATGTGAATATTTGCTTTGATTTGGACCAATAGCTCCATTAAACATGTTCTATATGCCTTTTTATCAAACATGCATTTGGATTACCTTATAACTGAGAGCTGACCAAAACAAATTATTTATGTAGATTGTTTTGACTCTTTTATAGGAATAGTGTATATAAAAAGTTCATAGTCAATGACTTTAGACCTTGCTTACCTCATGGGTCAACAAGTTCCTTTTGACCTTGAAGGTTCCATGTGTCTAAAGTACCACTCATGTCCTGCTTTTTGGGATGGCTTGATGGAGGATGAAATACTTCTTACTCGACAAGGAAAGTGTCGAAATGCTAGCTTGAAAACACAGCTTTCATGAAAATAACACACTAATCCAAAAAAATATTGAAGGTTGGTTGAGTGACGATGACCTGTTTGCTTGATGACTTGTGAGATAAGTAACGATGGGATAAAGTTGAGTTGAAGTTATATTTTATTGAGTGTTTGGTTTGTTGGATAAATATATTGTTTGGTTACAAAAATACCCTTGATTTTATTAGTTTTTTATACATTTTTTTTCTTGCTTTAGTTATTCATATTCATGTTTAAAAATAAATCTTTCATCTTATAGCTTAAATATTTTTATGTGTGCATGTATGCATTTAAAATAAAACTTTCCTCTCATTTAATTTAAAAATGCAACTTCTACTTTTAAATTTGTTAAAGTAAAAAGGATTTATGAAAAATCAAAATATAAAAAAAATAAGAATAGTAAATAAAAATTATATTATATAATGCAAATTTTTAATAGAAAAATATGAAGAAATATCATAAAAATAAGGAGGGAAGGTTGTAAATGTTATTATATATTGTATTAAAAATAATATAAATACACGTAAATATTTAAATGAGATATAAAAAGGGTTTAAAAGGGTATCTATGTCATTTATTCATTTTATCCCGGGAATAGTATACCCTCCAACAAAAGGGATAACTTATCCCGCTATTTATTTTTATCCTGGATTATATACATTAATCCTTCACACCAAACGACCCCTTAGTGTTCAGTGATGGGGACCTGTAGTTAGACGCTGTGATAAACCAATCATGTTTATGTATTGAGAAATACATCATCATCAGAAAACTGTACAATGGTATAATTTCTAGACAGGCCTTTTGTCACACAATAGGTGTGTGGCAGCTGCTTAATTAGAACAAATGACTCCCCCTCCCCCGGTTAATTGACAGAAATATGACTATCAAACAAAGAAAATAAAAGAAGAATCTCTTCTACATACAGCAGTTGGTATATGTCCAGGATTCCACAATACAGTTGCTTAGGTGAAATCAGAATTGAATTTACAATTGTCTTCTTCAGTTGGCAGTCTTTGTTCCAGTATGTGTATAAGAACACTTCAGCATGCAACTTTCCCTTGTCATTCAGCGAATACCACGGTTTAGGTGAGCGAATGGTTCAGGATTTGCCTTTGGTGCAGGTTTTGCTACTTCAGGAGTCCCAAAAACATTCCAGAATCTGAGAGTTTCATCTCCAGCTGCAGATGCAACTGTGCAACCATCTGGACTCTGCAAAATGGATAAACAAGAAAATGAATACTTTGTATAAAACAAACCATCTGGACTCTTGCAGTTTTCTTTCGAGAGTCAGGCAGTGAATGCAAAAGACGCAGTCATGAGAATTTACCTGAGCCATGAAAAGTACTCTGGATGTGTGGCCAGTAAGCTCAGCTACCTTCACCATGGAAGGGTATTTCCAAAGCGTCAGCTGATTCTGAGTGAAACCATGAGAACTTAGCAGCTCACGTTCGTTCTTGTTCCACAGGAGGGAACAAACCTGAGATCCTGTATCAATTGAGTTCAAGCAGGCACCAGTGTGGGTATTCCAGAATTTTATGCACCTGTCACTTCCACCACCACCAGAGGCCAATAAGTTACCCTGGAAAGGGCACCAAGCAAGGGCTTTAACAGCAGCTGTGTGATCTTCCAGCCTATGAAGCCACTGTGTTGTAGAGTTGGAAGAAGCTGTTGATCTGTCCCATATGTGGAGGAGGTTGTCATTTCCACCACTAGCTAATTGCTGACCAGAGGCTGACCATTTTAGACCACAGACTTCTTGATGATGTCCTTGGTAAATGTCAACAATGGGATTTCTTATTCTCACATCATTGTTTAAGATTTGACCATCCATTCCCCCAGTTGTCAAAATGTGATTGTTCCAATCTAGAGCACCAACTCGGGATCTGTGACCGCCTCTCAAAGTTCTCAACTGCACAAAAGAAGGAAACCACATTATTATAGCATATGAATATCTGGATTAAACAATTGAAAGATAAGACGTAGAGAAACATACTAGTCGATTTGCAGTAGTATCCCAGAGCTGAACTTCTGAATTGTTAAGACCAACAGCAATATGTCGACCATCTGGAGCCCATTTAACGCTTGTAACAGGGCCATTTTCTTCATCAACAGTGACTAGCTCTGAAGTAGCACCATCGGTTGCATCCCACAGATATACAGTGCCACCGAGAGCAATGGAAAGAACATTGCTGCTGCCCCAGTCTAACAAATTCAAATAGTAATCATCTATGATATCTGGAGCATCTAATGTCCTCTCAGAGGTCTGCATATAAAACAAATTAAACTTTTTAAGAATGTACTATAACAAGTATACGATAACAATGTTATCTTTTTGTCCAGGTTGCATTTTTGCAGCAATTGGAATTTGGACTGGGATAATGCAACTACCTGAGGAATGTATCGACGGGGTTTTGCAGTTTTGGCCTGTTGAACAGAGGCAAACTCATTAGGAATTGCCTCAACTGGAGTTGGTGGCTTGTTCTTGAACGCCAGAATGCGAGTCCTGTTCATGGTGAAAGTTTCTGCAAGCTGCTTCCTGTATGCCTCTCTGGAGGGAGAATTGACAGCTGGGTTTTCCTTACCTTTCCTTCCCTCTGTCAGCATGTAATGTGCATAGTCAAAATCCATTGCTGATCGATTTGGAATAAACCTATCCAACTGTTAAAAGACAACAAACCAACAGTTGGTGAGATATTCATGATTTCATCCCCCAAAAGGGGGGAAACAGCTTCTGACAATCCAACCCCCCAAACCCCACTATATTCATGTTCCACCCCCCAAAAGGGGGGAAGAACAAGATCTTCTTACTATCAAACACCCATGACACCCATCCACCCGCCCACATAATTCGATACAAGACAATAGATCAAGGGCATCACCAATCAAACTAAAGAAATAAATCAGGCTAAAACTGGTATATCAGAGATGTCCAAAGCAGATCAAAAGCAAAATCGGCAAATCAAATGAATCTCTTTTATTGAATTCATGACATACTTGGTTATTTTAGTAGTTTAGTTGGTTGACTATCTGAATTTTCATCTTGTCATTGAGAGTTCCATTACCAACATTGTAATCCCCTACCCACATCCCCAATTTCTTTTTTTGAAAAAAAAAAATCTTTCTAAGCGAAACAAATTAACAACATACAGAGAGAATGATTTGGAGTTTAGAACGCATACATTATCCCGAGAATTTTTACGCTGAAGAAGTTGTTCCTGAAGAGGGCAACGAGATTGTTTCTTATTCGATGAGGCAGAGTATGATCCTGCATCCATTTCGTTAGCACAAAAACCAAAAAAACACAGATATTAACAAGAACAAAGATAACAAACAAAAGAATCAGAAACCTTGATTAACAAACCCTGCAAAATCAAAAAATCAGATTTATAGACTAAAAAATTCAAATAACACAGTTCTAATTGCACAGAAAAATATAAATCACGAGGATGAAATCGCTGGCTGGTTGCTCGAGAAACTTAGAGACAGAGAGAGATTGATGAGTTTCTTCTCAGTTCATTGATGGATTTATATAAATTTCTTCAGAAGGATTTGTGTGCGATTTGAGAATTTTCTAGGGTTTGCGCCAATGTAAAACCCCTTCTCCAACGGCTATATTTCAGAAGATTAGCCGTTATGTTTTTATTTTTTTTGGGGACTAAGTTGCCCATCTAAGGAGAAGGCACTCTGCATATATCTAGGGGTATTTTGGGTAACTTTGATATCTATCTCTTCTCTCTGGTATGTAAATTAGTATGTAACACTGGTGGTAAATGCTTGAACAAAACACTATATTTACATCAAATCGAGTAATTTAACTTGATCAATGATTAATAATTAAAGAGAATATATATATCATCAATTATTTGTGAGTAAGTATAAAATACAAGTTTTGTGTTTATTGATTTGATGTAAACATCATACTCGAATAAGTTTTTATCGTAACCACCCAAAGAATCCAAAATTGCCTTTGAACTTTGTGCAATAATTTAAATTTTCTTTATGTTAATAGTCGGGTCAGGTACACTCTTGCTTTGCAAGATTGGTTTCAAATATATCCTTATTTAACATCGTCTTCTTTCTCATAACCTATCAATCCATATGCTAAAATAGGCTCAAATTAACCACTCCCAAGTCGAGCCAACCAAGTGAATCTCCACCTCCATCGGAACTTCATCAATACAACCATATCATGTCTCATCTCATCAATAGAGATGCCAACGCTCACATCAACCTTCTAATATTATAATAAACAGTGTTTAACTTCTAAATCATTTGTAATGGTCAAATTGCCTTACATTGTGGTTGAGGAATAGTGGTCTTACGTATTGGTAAAACAACAACAACAACATACCAATGAAATCCCACAAATCGGGTCTGGAGAGGATAAAATATACATAAACTTTATCACTACATCACAAAGATAGAGAAATTATTTCCAAGAAATTACGTATTGGTAAAACAATGACAAAAAATTAATAAAGATGAAGGCATGTGAGATTGGTGATTGGGTGATTTTTGTGCATTTCTTACGTGAGAGTTGTTGGGGGTAATGGTTCTTCCAATGATATTTGACAGAACAAAAGAATTATACACTTAGTGCATGCGTAACAAACTTATTCAAAGTAGTAACAAATAAACAAAGCTCCTTAAACTGAATCAAATTCTTCACAACATAGCTGAATTTGAGCAACTCCCTGCTATACCAAGACACACTGGCGGATATTCCAGAGAAAAAATGTATTTTTGTCACCAAATTGCAGAGTTAAAGCCACCAAGTTTGTGGCACCAAGTCACAGTATTATTCTGTTTTACATTTACATTCATCATCGCATATATACGAAACCTCTAAAACCTGTCTATCCAACCTCAGAGAACAGCACGATCCCACGCCTTGAAAACTAAAGAGAGAAATTACATTAAGGAAACCCAATATACAACTAAGTTAACATCCTAAACAGAGCCTACCTGATTTGGCTTTAACATTCAAGCTGGGTACATGAGACTGCATTTGCCTGGAAAAAAAGATTAGCAAGAGATGGATGTACTAGCAAGTATAAGATTATTTCTGTAAATTTTACATGTTACTTGTATATTATTGTCTGTATTGCCTTGCTTCAGCCCCTGCTACAAAATTATTACTGACGACGGCCCACTAACTCCTCATTCAACCTACTGAAGACTAACTTTACCGGAATACAAGCTACAACAGTTGGCAGTGTCTCTGCTTTGAGTGCCCCATCCATGAGATAGCTGTTGGAATCACTACTTTGTTTCTGCTGTGTGGCTATAGAAGAAAGCGTCCTCATCTTTTGGTTAGAAGATGAATTAACCTTTTTACCTGGCTTTCTTGAAAATGTTCTCTCTATGGGAGGCCGGGAAGTGGGCTTCCTCGTTGTGCTTGACTTCTGTATGCAGCCTCCTACAGTAGCTTTTCGAACATTTCTATGATGATCAGAACCCTGGACATGCTTGATTCCTTCAGTATTATCCAATGCCGATAATACATGTGGCCTTGGAACACGAACATTGGCAGTCCTGCGGGCAGTTCTCCATGTAGGTTGAAGAGATGTATCATAATCCAATGTTTCTGGACCGTTATCAATATCCCCAAGCAAGCTTTCAGTAGAACCATTTGCAAGGGTTTCAACTTGGATAGGATGCCCTATTATTGCCTGCCCATTTAGCTTACTCATCAATGAAATCATAGGCACATGTTCTCTCTGATAGCTTGACTGGACTTTCACATCTACATCTATCAGCATCGTCCTGCCACCAGCATGACGGTAGCTATTCATAGGATCAAAATACTCATCAGCCTCCTCCCAGTATCCTCTAATTGAAGGTTGTTCATCCCAAGCTGAATCCCCCACACTGAACATGTTTCGGCTAACTCTACCCGGAGCTTTAGATCCATATCCAGCAGGTTGCACCCTGGACTTCGAAACCACATCATCCTGAAGACAAGCATAGCCTCCCTTTTCCTTGAAAGAGGACATATGACTGGGTCTCCGTGCAAGATCTCCATCAAAAGAATCAATAAACCTCTTGTTAAGACTTCGGTTATTCCTTTTTCCTTTTAGCTTCCATTTAGACACTCCAAAACCAGCAGAGACAGATTCCTGATGACAATATTGAGAAGTGCCATCTGCGAGTGTAAAATCATCAACCTCCTCGCTGCTCATGCTTCCATGTTCAGGTAGTGCCTCAGATCTTCCAACATATTTGGGTTCTAATTCTATAGATACAGCACCATCTGCACATCAAACAAACTACATTAGCCTACCTAAACAAATTATTCTTCACCTGCCCTCTCTATTTATGGGAGAAAAAAGGCCATATGAAGTCATTCATCGAAGTGCCATAGGAATTGCAAGGAGCAATATGCGTGAAGAATAGATGTATACTGCATTTTCTTCATAAACTGACGCGCAATGTTTATAAGGGTAATGGGTAGTAAAATGGCACATGGAACCGGAGTCATCAGAAAAGGGTATTTTTGCATTTCACAACCACATTACTGCATTACACCACCCATTTTACACCAAAATTATGACCAGAAAACAATCTGTGCCTTTTCTAGCATGGTATATTGAGCACTAGTAACGATGCTAGTTCACCAAGACGTCAATCCCACGTCTGAATATGAAGCAAACTACCATTTAAACCATTCAATAGTTGAGGAACAGGATAATTGTGCAAGTAACAAACTGTTAATAGTTACATACAACAGACACTGCTACATTTTCGTATAATAATCCACAAAATATGAATGGAAGGGAGCTCAATAAATTAACTTCCATCATCTGTCATGTACTCTTACACCCATCTATTTTCTTTGAGAAGGGGAAAGCATTTTTTCCCCAGATAAGTGTTAACTCTGAAGGGTAAACCACTGCAAGTTTAAAACTTGAATACAAAAAGGAATCAAATCGCTGACCCACCTAGCAACAAGAGTCAATTAGAATTTAACAACACACAAATAGTATTTGTGCTCACCTAAAGGGCTAGGTAGGTATGTTGAAACTACCATTTGCTTCATTCGACCTGAGTCTTTCTAAAACCACCTCCCCAAGTAGAGATAAGGTATGTGTACACTCAACACTCCCAGACCCCACTTTGTGAGATTTCACTGAGTTTGTCGTCCTTGTTTTAATGGATGCTTCTAATTCTCTTTTCAATAAACTCCACCGAACAATGTACCACAGAAGAGCATATAAAACAGCACAACTCCAACCATGTAAAATTTGTTAAGACAAAAAAATCATCTGCTTCAGATGGTAGGTCAAATCTTTCAGATGGTGTCGCATCTTGATCCTATCACTGCACATGGAAGTTCTTAATTGAACTTGCACATGCTTAGACAACTCCATAGTGCTTTCACTGTTTATAAAGAAGGCTCTACTCTTAAGAATTTCCAATACAAACCTTTGACTTATATGTCAACAAGAAGAACAACGGTCAGGGATAAACATGTGTACTAATAGAAAGAACCAGAAAACGGGGTATTGGTAATAGTTCTTTTGGAGTTCCACAGTATAAGTCATAACTTGATGCATAGAAATGGATGAACACCAAAGACAAAACGTTCCTTAAGAAATATTCAGTACTTCTACTAAACAAAGAGTAGATCATACACAGCGACTCAGGCATTAAAAAATGACAGCTTAGCTAATATCTACTTTCATTCCCATTGTTAATAATATCATTTACCTCATCAAAAAATAAAATAAAATAGTTCAGCTAATCCAATAATCTTCAAGGACTCCAAATATTTAACTTTTGCAGCAGTTAGGTTCAAAGATTTCAATAGTATAATTCTGCTTCATTTTTTGTGTTCTCTTTTACCTTACAACTGGGGAAAAATAAAATTAAGTATATCATGCACATGTTAGGGTCAAGGGTAGAGGGAACAAATGAAGAACCTGAGAGTGTAGCCAACTCATCATCGGTATCTGATTCCTGAGAATCTGACTCGGTTGAATCAGTTTCAGTGAACTCTGTTGATCCAGAACCATTCTGTTCACACAAGCCAGTAGGATGAGAACAATTGTTATCTTCAGTCTTCAATGTTGGTTCAATCTGGGATTGATGACTCTCGTCAACACATACGTTGCTAGGTTCAACTGGCATATACCTAAACCTGCTATGCTTTGTAAGTGATTCAACTTGAGGCAGCTCCTTTCCCGTACCGGAAGTATAAATGGAAGCTGACTCCGGCTGAGGGAGAGAAACTGACAAATTTTCAGAACTCTGCAAAACATGAGCAAGAGGGCGGCGCCTATCACGTCTCTTAACAAGGACGTCTTCCACCAATGGATCTTCGGATGGTTTCCTTTTCTCCAATGTGCTTCTTTTCTCAACATTAACCAGGCCTTCTGTATTATTACCCCCATCAGGAACAGCACGAGCACAGTTATCAAGCACAGATTGGTCCACACAATTTAAAGGAAGTGATGGAGAATGGTTCTGTTCTGAAGGAGCAGTACTAAGACCAAAATCTTGTAAATCTCTCATTCTTGGAAGTACACCAGAATTATCAACATCCCCACTAAGTTGATTTAGCTCTTTGGGTACCTCTGTGGATGAAATATTTAATGCGGTCTTGTCCTCAAGGGAGACACCGGATCTAGTAGAAACTTGATGGAACTTAGGTCCTATGCGTCTCCCATTCCCATTTTCCGGGTATTCTGATGATGTCACAGGCTCTCTTCCAACAAAATCAGCAGTAGATTTATTGTTCTTATCAGTGGATGAATAACCTGCTCCATATTTTCTGTCTAATAATTGCCTCTCAAGCTCAAGAGCATGAAGTATTGCATCTTCTCGACGAGCATATTTCTCTCTTTTCTTTGGAGGCATACCTTGGGAAGCTTCAGCCCGTTTAATACAATCATCAAATTCACCACAACGGAATGCTTTGACACGTTTTGACTTCTCCAAGTTATACCAATCCCTGGAAAGAAAGAGAAATACCATGACAGACCATATTAAGAGTATAAGCTGTTTGTCCCTTTTAGCCAAAAGTAATAAAGATAGAGAGCATTGGGAATGAAAATGCAGTATTTGACCAATTACCAAAAGCATTTCTAGAAATTATGAGTGAACAAAGCAATTAAAATATGATTAAAATATGACATTGTTAGTTATCTTTGGCTTCTTTGTTCTCGCTTTCTCATTTAGCTCGGACATGTGAAATTTCACAGTTCTTTTACCTTTCTCATCACAATTGGCACTTCCAAAGGTCTACCATTAAAAAAGGCAGCAAAGGACCAGCACAAACCCACTTTCCAGGATAAGCAAACAGCAGTTTATCCAACAAAAGTAAACCCCATCACCAGGCCAAGTGGTTAACAAACTTTACCAGTAACTTATGCAAAAGGCAGACTCTTCTCTTAGAGAGAACAAAAGGAGATTAAGCCTAAACACCTGGTCTATTACATGGGTAAAAAATTCATGTACATAAAACAAATTGCAAGACAATCAAATATCAAAAAGAGTTCTGCATTGAATAAATTAAATGTAATTCCAAAGTTAAAACTCCATGACAACTCTGAATGTTTAGGTTTTTTTCCCACTTAAAAGTAAGTTTTGCCCTAGCATCACCAAAGCTTAGCTCAGAAGTTTGAGGCAAAGTCCAACACACACACACCCTTTTTTTCAAATCAGTAGTAAAGCCTGCTCTCATTTTCCAAATTCCAAGCAAGGTCGACTTTCCCTGGAAATAGCCTCTCTACTTTTGTGGTAGTAGTAAGGTCTGCGTACATTTTACCCTCCCCAGACCCCACTTGTGGGATTACACTGGGTATGTTGTTGTTGTTTGCAAGCAAGGTAGACTTTGCCTTTTCTACCTCTTATGCTCTATTTTCTTTTCCTCCCAATTGTTGGGAGTGGGAGCTTTAGAACTTCCATAGTTTCATTATAATAACCTTCCCCTCAGCAGTCAAGCTACAATCAGACAATAACTTTGCATGCTTCAGTCTCGATCAATAGATTATGATAAAAAGGACTATTATGAATATAAACTGTAGAAAAATGTGATCCATTCACAAACTAAGCAGAAGATGAACATAGGACATTCCCCTACCAAAAATCTATGTACAACATTTCCTTTCGGTTTGCACAAAGCAAAAGGAATTTCTTCAACCACTAGAAATAAAGTTGGCATTCAAATCCATCCAGTGTGTAGTGTAGCTGTTATTGATAGCCTAGAAAATTCTAGCTCAAGAATCTATGAAACCAATGCCAAAGAATAGTTATACCACTCATGTTCACCTAATGTACCATACGACAAGTTTCATACTTTGGCAAGAGACTAAATAGGGGTCCAACAAGGAGAGTCGAGGGGAGGGGGGATCACTAACCTATCTTCTTTTTTTTTTTTTTTTGATTCTTTCGGCAACTGATAAATTCATCTTTTTGCGCGTTGATACTTGGAGAATAATGATCTTGCCCTCTAAACTTCCTCACTTAAATATTAACGACAGTGTGCCTAGCTCACATGCCAATGTACCACCCTCTGCCATTGGACCAGTGCCCTAGGGGCAGAATTTACTTCACATAACAGGATTAAGTACAACTTTTACAGTGAACTTATATTTCTCCGCAATAAAGTCTCCATGTTTGTCATAAAAACCATAGTAATACAAAAGTTGTTTCGATTGAAAGTCTCTTAACAACCAACATGCAGTAATTAGGTTGAGTAAATACTGGTGTCATTTTTTTTCAAAAAAAAAAAAAAAATTAAAAATCCTCAGAATAAGGGAAAAAAAACATCAAAAAAGGGACTTACACACTAGCATCTTCCCTGCCAAGAAGCTTGACTGGAGTTCCAGATCGTGGAGACATTAGATGAGAAGCAGAAAGCTCATTAGTACCCAATATTTTACCAGGCCACCATGACCCATTTCGCCTTCGAACCCAAACAATACTCCCAGTATCGCATTCCAACATTCCTCCTTCTGTTTCTGAGCTTCCCATTCCTAACCAACTACCTATACAATCTATAAACTGCTAAAAAATTATCGGTTCCTCTTTTTCATATTTTTTTGCCAAACCCAATTCTGTACTACAATCGTAAACCAATATAATCTCAATCACGTTTCAAATTCATGCAAACCATAAATAGTTAGGGCCACCAACTCACCTACCTGTATGCAAATCAACAAAAAATCAACAATCAGACGAAGATTATAAGGGGCTTTGATCGCTCACCCTCCGGAAAAGAAAAGACAAAACTGGAATTGAAGAAGAGCACAAGATGAAGATCTAATAGAAAAATTGAAATCTAGGGTTAGGGTTTCCATTCAAAATTGGGGAAAATTCATATCTACTCGCTTCTCCGAAAATTGATCATCCTAGGAATTGAAGAATCGCAAGAATTAATAGTCGGAATCTGTATTTTGGCTTTGTGAATTGATGAAGGAGAAGATTGAGTCAAGTCCAAATCAATGAATACAGTATTTGACTCACTGATTAACAGTCTGGGAAGTAAACTGAACAAATTGTTTCTGCAAATATGGCAACGCGTGGGGCGCGTATGTTAGGCCCAATTTAGCCTAACTTTGTCAACTGGGCCCAATCATTTTCTCACGTTGTGAAACATAAAAGGCCTGGGTGAAAGTGAAGCACGTGGCATTTTTTGTCAAAATTTTAGCTACCGTTTCGTCTTTGATTATAATGATACTGCACTAGGGATTGACTATTAGACCATTTCATTTCGCAATGGTGATGGAATAATTAACGCGCATATCCACATGTTTTACGTGTACTAGTCTTATATATATAGAACTTGATATAGCTTGATGGTATAAGTAATGAATGTCATGTCCTAGCTGAACGGTGATAATAGAGAAGCTTTGAGGGAACTCCCATATATAGCAATGTAGCATGATTAAGTGAATGTCGAGTTTAAAAGTATTCAAATTTTGAGTTTAAGGGCTATATTTAAGTCTAAAGCTTAACGTGATCAAGTGTACATAAGTTTTAAGTTAAATTAAGGAGATTGCAATTCGAAAACGGAATTAAAAAAGAAGTAATTTCACACATGACAAACACATTAAATATAATAATGCTCTATCAGTAGAGTTTAATGCTTTATAGGTAAAGTTTTATATCTAAGTAAATCAAACAATTCTACATTTGTCTTTCTATTGGGACGACATATGGTTAACATTTTTTTTTAATTCATTAAAGAGATTATTTATTGCTTCTAATTATTCTCATTCTTCATAAATATCGAAGTATCAAATTGAACTCAATCGGAAAAAAGAAAAGAACCAAACGAAGTAGTTTGGTTCAATATCCCTTTTTAAAAATAAGAAATCGAAGGGCTGGACTAATTTGAAAGAACCTAGTGTCTATTCCTATTTGAATATTATGGTTAGGATAGAATGTTGGTTGGTGGTTGTGTGTTTTTTACTTTCCTACGATGTAAGCAAAGTGGTCGTGCTTGGACATCCTTTTATACCAGTGTTATTAGCATTATTCTTGGAAGTTCTTAGTCTTGGGGTATCATTTGTATATTTAGTGCTTCGAATTTCATATTATTTTGTTGTTATATTATTTATTATATTGTATGTTTTATTGCTCTTCATATTATTTTGTTATTTTTACTGCTTTTACTTTTGTCTTCCTCTTTTCAATTCATTTGGATATACTCTGTTTTAAGGCAAGAGCCCATTAGTAACAACTTTTCTATCTTTATTAGGTACAACTGAGTCTGTTTATACTCTATCCTCTTCAAAATTTATTTGTGCGATTACAATATGTATGTTATTGTTGTTATATCCCTTTGACTATGAAATTTAATCACAATTTGAAAATCTGATTATTAAGTATTTTGAAGATTCTAAATACTAGTAAGATTTTTAAATTTCAGTACTTTTACTCATAAAACTTCAAAAGTTTGTCCAAACAAATTTCAAATTCCAACTTCAAAGTGTATG
>JAPFFP010000070.1:17383937-17399790 GCA_026153255.1 Solanum medicagineum
TAAATTTCAGTACTTTTACTCATAAAACTTCAAAAGTTTGTCCAAACAAATTTCAAATTCCAACTTCAAAGTGTATGATCAAACACGAGCTTAAGTTTACATATTTGAATAAGTTTACAAGATTATAATAACTTTTAAGTTGTGTATTATGCTTTTGAAAAACACAAATAGTTATTACAAGTATAAATTAGCCGAAGTGATAAGTTGAGTGCTTCCAACTTATGATTTTCAGCCAGTGGTGGATCTAGGATTTCAACTCGGGGGTTCGAAATATAAAAGTATAAATATATGAATAAACCAACAAAATACAATTTTCAAAGGAAATAGTTATACATAGTTTAATATTATTTATACTTTAAAAGTGAAATATTGGACTGGATTTTTCAAAGTCGAAATTAAATAAAAATGAATAATTAAGAGAAGCTAAAAAAATAATGTTTTAAGTGAGATTTGAACCATAAGCATGAGGGTTCATTTACAAGGAGACCTACGACTATGTTAGACTTTGATTATTATTTAGGGGAAACATGTTTAATATATATATAAAAGTATAAAAAATTTACATTATATATACTATATAATTTTTTGCCTCCGCTTGTGATTTTTACTACTTTGTTCCTAATATCTTTTCTAATTCTTAACGTATCTTTGTGATTTCCCACCAATTCGCTCTCCAATCCATTTCCATCATTTTCATTGTATATATACTTTTAAATTATAATTTTGTGTATAAATTCAAGGACATGGTAGTAATTTAATGGGAAAAAACATTTGTTAAACATTTCCTTATAAACTACATTAATTGTCTCTTACTAATTTTAGTAGTTATAACCAAATACATAACTATTTTATACATAAAATTGATATCAAACACCAACAAACCGTTTTTTAAGCACTTAATAAGTCATGTTCACTTGATTAATCCAAACAGGCTCTTGATAATTAAGAATACCTAATAGTATGATAAATTAATTAAGTACCCTTTTTTGTTTCAATTTGCATCAAAGAAGACGAGTATATGTTTTAACCAAATTCATATTAATAACATATGCGATGTTTTATATGTCTGATGAAATCAAATATAATATGCACAAGTTATTCGAATTTAATCATGTAAAATTATACAGAGATCGATTAAAAATGATCGTATAAGTTTGTATTTCATGTCAAACGTAGCATAAATCAATACAGATTTGTCCGTGATTAGTTTGACTTAAAAGCAAATGGTTTTAGCATTTATACCCAATAGTATAAACTCTAATATTGTAACACCCCACACATTATATGAACTAGTCCTATGCACGTGAAGCATGATGTGGCTTGGTCAAATTAGCGCCTATTTTTAAAAGTGCTTGAATCTCAAATTAGAGGGCGACATGTATGTCTAACGCTGAAGAGGGTCGAGTGTAAATAAGTTTTAAGTCAAATTGAGGAGACCATGACTCTAAACAAAGTGAGAAAATTGAGGTGCTTGTAGGACTTAGGAAGCTAGCAGGTGATTCACCTATTTGCTTAGCTTAAACTTGCTAGCTAGACGGAGATGAGGCCCGACATCGAATCCGTCCAAGTCCGATTATGGATAAAGTCTGTATTAAGAGTGTAACTTTAGCCCGTGTTTTAGCATCATAAATGGACAGTATTTTCAGCCCAAGAAGAATAGAAAAAGGACCCAAGCCCATTAATTCATTTGATAATTAGGCCCAACTAACTAAAGAGAAAGGGGAAAAATGGACAGCAAACCCATCAATTTGCAATCCATTAAGGCCCAAGTGAAAGGGGCAAAATGGTACATTACTAACTTGATAAAATATGGTTAAATATTCAAGAGAAAGTTGGCCAAAATTGTCTCTTTAAAAGGGCTTACAAGCAACACCTTTAAGCCACTTCAACTTGTAAAAAAATGAGATTTTCCTAAGGCTTTCTTTCTACACTTCTTAACCTTGTAAAGCACCCACAATGAGACTTTTAGGGATCTTGGAGAAGCCCTACATCTTAAAGATAATGTTAAGTAAGTTTACTTATGTGTTTAGTATGGTTTTCTTATGGAAAACAAAAGACTATGTTGGTTAGGTATATGCTGAAACTTTTGGACAACATGTGGTCCAAGAGTTGTTATATACTTTTCTTGTTTATTTGGAAGCTTTTATCTTCTTGGTTGGCTTGGTTATGAAAGAAGGTTGTTTTTCTTAATTTGTTTCAATTCTGTAATGATGTATAAAGGTTGTTGTACTGTTTGGTTATATGTAAACAATCGAGGTTTAACGTGTTATTTTAAGTGTGTTGTTTGTAGAAATTGTGGGCTGATTGATTGAGGACTATGGTATCACGTCCTACACCTATTTTGAGGACTGTTTTTGAACTGTTTTAGGATTGATTTTATGTGTATATATGGTGGGGGTTGTTTGGTTAAAGTTGGAACAGGTTTGGAACTGTCGACGTCGAAATGTAGTGAAGGGATATAACGTTATGCCGCCTATTTGTATATTGTGTAGAATTGTTATGTGTTGTGCTTTGTGGGTAGTTGTAAGACTGTTAGGGAACTAAAACAGGCTGCACATGATATGTATATGAGAAGGTTTATTAGAAAATACGATTAGGGGCGGAAAGGTTGAAAGAATACGCTCGGGTTTATAATTATACGCTTGCTGCCCGTGTGTTGTTTTTTTTATGAGATTGGGCTGCCAAGATGTATCTATTGGCTGCTAATGCTAGTCTTATCACCTACTATACTGTAGATAAATATTTAGAGGAAGGGAAGGTTATCTCAAGGTAAGAGCGAGGTCATACAGCGAGGTATGTAAGGTTATTTGATTTCGTATTATTTGGCATGAAACATAGATCCCTCCTTGGCACATAAAGGCACTTACCAACTCTGACACAACTATTAACCGTGTCTCAACTCTTTCACATGTTCATATGCTCCCATACATAGTGTCACGGACTTGGTCGTAATTCCAACGAACCGTGCGGCCTAACAAACTTTCCACGCTCAAATTGCTAGTCAGCCTAACTCCCGAAGCTTAGTAGAACTTAGAAAAACTAAGCTTAAGAAACTTTACGAAGGAACTTGGAACTTTGGAGGAACAAAGAAAGAACTCTTTATTAGAGAATTCTTGAAAGCTTTACAATACTTGATTGTTTGTTGATTTCTGGATGCCTAACAAATGAAATGGCCCTCCTATTTATACTACCTCCTAGGGGCCAAGGTGTAAATAATATTTACACAAGAAGTCCCTACATATTTACATGTTAATCCCTCTCTAGATTCTTCCACCCAATTCTAGAGAGGCCTAAAGACTTCAAGACTATTCTACACTAGTCTTGAATATTCCGGAAGCTTCCAGGCCCTTATTGCAAGCTCTACACATTTCTAAGGCATATTTGGGGCAGAGTTTGAGCGGCTCGTCACATTTTCCCCCACTAAATCTGGCGACATCCTCGGCATTTCCTCCTTGTAGGCTCGGATCAAGTCCTGGTAGTCCTATAATGTTAGCTCATGTTCCCAGCTCGCTTCGCTGTCGGGAGACCCCTTTTATTTTACAAAGTACTCGGTATAACTGGGATGAGTCCCCCGTCTGGGAACGACTTGGTGCGCAAAAATTTCTTTCACGTCTCGCTCCGGCACCGTTGTAACAGCTATTGGTGCTCTTTTTGATTCACCCCGACTTGGATCATCCTCATCCTGATGGTACGGCTTCAACAGACTCACATGAAAAACAGGATGCATTTCCAAGTGTGAGGGTAGAGTCAAGCGGTAGGCTAGTTTGCTGATGCGTTTCTCCACTGGAAACGGCCCCTCGTAGCGCCTTACTAGCCCCTTGTGCACCTTGACCAGCCGTCGGCTTTGATGAGGAAGGAGCTTCACCATGACTAAGTCTCTTTCCTTGAACTCTAGGTGTCTTCTCTTAGCATCGGCCCACTTCTTCATTTTCTGCGCGGCCTTTGCTAAGTAAGACTTTGCCAAGTCTGCCTTTTCGTGCGATCCTTTGGCAAACTTGTAAGCGGAAGGATTTGGCCCTTTGTAACCAATGGTCATAGTTTGTGGCATCATTGGTTGTTGTCCCGCGGCCAGCTCAAACGGACTCGCCCCAGTTGATTCACTCATTTGCAAATTATAAGAAAACTAGGCGATGTCGAGTAGCTTAGCCCAATCCTTCTGATTGGCACTGACATAGTGCCGTAGGTATAGCTCCAGCAAGGCATTCACCCTCTCCGTCTGGCCATCCTTTTGTGGATGAAAGCTTGGAGAAGTTGAGCTCAGACCCCAAGATTTTAAAGAGTTCCTTCCAAAACCTTCCTGTGTAATGGGTGTCCCGATCACTGACTATGGTCTTTGGGATGCCCCAATATTTCACCACATGTTTGAAGAATAGTCGGGCAGTATCCTCAGCATTGAACTTGGTCGGGACCGGTATGAATACTCTGTACTTGCTGAATCGGTCCACGACGACCATAATGTTGTTGCACCCTTCGCATTTCGGCAGGCATGTGATGAAGTCCATGGAAATACTTTCCCATGGTTTCTCAGCAATGGGTAATGGCTCCAATAGACCGGCTGCGGGACGCTGTTTCACCTTGTCTTGTTGGCACACAAGACAAGTCTTCACGTAGAACTCCACATCGTCCCTCATTTGGGGCCAGTAATAAGCTTGCTCGATTAGTGCCATGGTCCTCTGTACCCCAGGGTGACCTGCCCACCTGGAGTCATGGCATTCCTTAATGATTTTTTTCCTTAAGCCACTCCACTTCAGCACGTACACTCGGTTCCCTTTAGGGAGGAGCAACCCGTCCTCAAGCCAGAAATGGGCGCGTCTTCCCCTGACTTGCTAGGCCCAACAAATTTTTGGCTTGCGGGTCTTGCTCCATCCCCTCCTTGATGCGATCAACCATTTGGAAGCTTGGGCTTATGATGGAGTCAAGTTCAGCCTTCCTGCTCAGTGCGTCGGCCATAATATTCCCCTTTCCTGGCTTATGCTTCATCACAAAATCAAACTCTACTAAAAAGGCCTGTCACCTGACTTGTTTAGGTGTCAGCTTCTTCTGCTTAAGGAAGTAACTTGTGGCAATATTATCTGTCTTCACGACGAACTTGGTGCCCAGTAGATAATGCCTCCACATCCTCAGACAATGTATTACAGCGGTCATTTCCTTCTCTTGAACCGTGTAGCGCTTCTCCACATCATTTAGCTTACGACTCTTGTAAACCACTGGATGCCCTTCTTACATCATGATGCCTCCCAGGGCAAAGTCTGAAGCGTCTGTCTGCACCTCATATGGTTTGTTGTGATCGGGCAAGACCAACACCGGCTCCTTGACCACGGCCTCTTTTAGTGCCTCAAATGCTGCCTGGCATTTCTCTTCCCACTCCTAGGTCCAGTTCTTCTTCAGTAGATCTATGAAGGGAGCGGCTATAGTCGAATAGCCCTTGATCAACTTTCGGTAGTAATTTGCCAATCCAAAGAAAGATTGAAGTTCGGGGACCTTCCTTGGTGGCTCCCATTCTTATATAGCCCGGACCTTGGACTCATCCATCCTGAGCTTACCCTCTCCGACAATGTGTCTAAGAAGGAGACTTCTCATTGAGCAAATGCACATTTCTCCTTCTTCACATACAGCTCGTTCGCCCGGAGTACTTAGAAGACTTGTCTTAAATGATTTACATGACCCTCCAGAGTGTTGCTATATATGACAATGTCGTCCAAGTACACCACCACGAACTTGTCCAAGAACGGTTGTAGGACACGATTCATGAGGGTACAGAATATTGTTGGCGTATTCGTGAGTCCGAAATGCATGACTAGAAATTTGTACGAACCATACCTCATGACACAAATAGTCTTTGGTTCGTCTCCCTCGGAAATTCTGACCTGGTAATTCCCTGACCGCAAATCTAACTTGGTGAATCATCATGCTTGGCCAAGTTGATCAAAGAGATTGGCAATGAGTGGGATCGGGTACTTATTCTTCACCGTGATCTTGTTGAGCGCCCGATAATCGATGCATAATCGGAATGATCCGTCATGCTTCCTCTGGAACAAGACCGGGACTCCATATGGCACTTTTAATGGACGAATATATCCCATGTCCATCAATTCCTTCAATTGCCTCCGTAATTCCTCAAGCTCCGGAGGCGTCATACAGTATGGCACTGCCGCAGGTGGAGTGACACCTGGTACCAGCTCTATCTTGTGGTCCACCTCCCTCTTTGGTGGTAAACTCTTCGACAGCTCGGGCGGCATCACGTCTTTGAACTCCTCCAAGACGTGCTTAAATCCTTTGGGCAGTTCATTGGCTGGAGGAACGACAACTTCTTCTTTCAGTGCGACGAGGTAGGTTGGCTCCTCCTTTTTTACCCCTTTGGTGAGTTGCATGGCGGAAATCTGCTTCTCCTGGAGTCGGGTTTCCCTCTCTAGTGGGACTAGATGCATGTTACCCTCCTCCAAGATACACAGTGAGTTCGCGAAGGGAATTGGTACGGCCTTGACCCGGTCCATGAACTCAATACCCAAGATAAGTGGATAATTGTCCATGGTTACAATGGAGAAATTGATTTGGCCGTTCCAATTTCCTAAGCTCACCTTTACATTTCAGGCAACTCCAAAGGTATCCGTTGGTACAAAATTGACTCCTTTGAGCCAACCACGTCCCTTCTCGAATTAGATACCCATCCTCTTTGCCTCTTGAAGAGTGAGGAAGTTGTTGTCGGCGCCCGTGTCAACTAATGCCTTCACGGTGTGCCCTCCGATCCTGGCTTCAGCGAACAACCTCCCCTTCCTCTCGTTTTTGGGCACCTCTACCTTTGCCTCGATTGCGCTGAGGAGTCGTAGTGCCCCCATCTTCGCCTCCTCCTGCTCGCGTTCCTAAATCAGGGCCGAGCTTGCTCTTTTTGGGGCATCCTCTCGCCTTGTGTGGCCCCTCACAAAAGAAGCAACTAATCGGGGGTCTTACTTTAGCTTGGTGCTCCTTGGGTCCCTTTGCCTTCTCCGTTGCCTCCTTGCCTCGATGTGGGTCTCCCCCACTCTTTCCCTTGCCGCCCTTGTCTGTGGGTTTAAGTTTCTCCACTTTCCTAAACTCAATAAGGGAATCAGCAATGGAGATAGCAATGGTCAAGTCTTGAGCCCCTCGTCTTTGGATCTCAAGCTTTGCCCACTGTTGTAACCCATCCATGAAGGCAAAGAAAGCTTCCTTATCAGGGTAGTCAGGGATCTCAAGAAGTACCTCAGTGAACTCCTTTACGTACTCCCGAATGCTTCCTTTGTGTTGCAGTCTCCTCAACTTGCCTCGTGCCTCCTCTTCCACATTGCTGGGGTAGAACTGCCTCTTGAGTTCTGCCCTGAATTCTGCCCAGGTGCTAATAGAGCAGGTGCCTCTCTCTATGTCCCCTTTTCTCCTTCTCCACTATACCATCGCGGTATCCTCAAAGTAGAGACTTGTCATATCCACCTTTAAGGTTTCGTCGGTCATAGCAAGCGCCCTAAAGTACTGCTCTATGCTCTAGATGAAGTTGTCTAACTCCTTCGCATTCCTTGACCCTTTGAAAGACTTGGGTCGCGGAACATCTAACTTGGAAGGTGTAGTCCTTACCTCGGTCGTACTTGCAGTCCCCTGGGAAAGAGCCCTTTTGCACAGGCTAAGCTCCTCCTCCGTGTTTTCTAGCTTGCGCAAAAGCCTCCCCAGCTCTTCCCACATCGAAGAAATCTCCGTCCTGTGTCTCCTCCACGGCCTTCACAATGTCAAGACATTGGGCCACGATTTGGTTTATGGCGGATTGTATCTCCTCCTGCAATCCGTCTACGCCTTGTTCGACCTCCTCAAACTTCTTCTGCCTGTCGGCTATGGCCAACTCCACCTTGGCTAGTCGTGTCTCAAACTCCACCATGGCCTCCCTGGAACGAGGCCTCTGGCCCCTGGATTTCTCCTTGCCAACTTGGGTGATCTCCCTACCGCCTTCCATTCTTTCTTGATATTCCTGACGGTCTATGAACTTGGCTCTGATACCAACTATCACGGACTTGGTCGTAATTCCAACGAATCGTTCGGCTTAGCAAACTTCCCACGCTCAAGTTGCTAGTCAGCCTAACTCCCAAAGCTTAGCAGAACTTAGAAAGACTAAGCTTAAGAAACTTTACGAAGGAACTTGGAACTTTGGAGGAACAAAGAAAGAACTATTTAGTAGAGAATTCTCGAAAGCTTTACAATACTTGATTGCTTGTTGATTTTTGGATGCCTAACAAATGAAATGACTCTCCTATTTATACTACCTCCTAGGGGCCAAGGTGTAAATATTATTTACACAAGAAGTCCCTATACATTTACATGTTAGTCCCTCTCTAGATTCTTCCACCAAATTCTAGAGAGGCCTAAAGACTTCAAGACTATTCTACAGTAGTCTTGAATATTCTGGAAGCTTCCAGGCCCTTCTTGCAAGGCTCTACACGTTTCTAAGGCATATTTAGGACAATAGTCACCTTCACATCTGCATACATACTTAGATATCAAGATACACGAGTTCCTTCTACTAAATAAAATTCATGTGTTGTTCTACCTCCTATGCATTTCTCTATTTGTGTAACCTACTCCTTTCATTATGGTGTTGTCTTTTGTGATTATTTACATGTCATATGTTGTATCTACAGTCCTACAGCTCCAATATTATGACCACCAAAAGAATCATCTCAAAAGTAATTGAAAGATAAAGTATATTACTTGTCGATGAGTGGTAACCCGAGGGGTGGAAGAATCATCTAGCCAGGGTCGATCCTATTACGGGGGGTAGCCCAAGAGGTGAAACGAAAAGCCCAGCCAGGGCCGATCCCGATATAGATTTACCACTGATCAGTTGGTCATTTGTATTACCTGTTGTGCACAGATTATACAGTAAATGTAAAGTAATAAAAAGAACATAAAGTACATGATCCCACAGTATAACTAAATTTAGTCTCTTATCCTTACATCAGTGCATAGTTTCATTTGAGTTGTTACTTCATATACAGTATTTTCTGCCTTACATATTCAGTACATTATCCCGTACTAACATCCCTTACGGGGGACCTGCATTTCATGCTGCAGGTACAGGTGCTAGTAGATCTCCCCAGTAGGAGTGCAGGATATCCAACTGCTATTACCAAGCTCCGAGTTGCTTCGGAGCTTTGTGTGTCTAGAGCTTATATTTTTGTACTGTATAGTTAGACGAGGCGGGGCCTGTCCCGATCCTTATAAGATACTTTTCCTTATCTAGAGGCTTTGTAGACTATGTAAATTAAAGTGTGGTCATGTCTCATACTTTAGACAGCGTGGCCCCAACGGCTTAGCCATATGCATTTCCTTTTGGCTTGTTATTACTATGTACTTTCTTAAAGGAATGTTGAATGTATAAATCCCTTATAATATGTATAGAAAGCATAGATACAGGTTGGTTCTCCTAGGTGTTATTAGCAACGGGTGCCAGTCTGCCTTAATGGGACTTTGGGCGTGACAAATATCTTCGGAGACAACCTTTCTATCTTCGTGAGATAATGGTAAAGTCTGCGTACACTCTATATATCCTCCCCAAACACTACTTTGTTGAATTTCACTGGGTATATTGTAGTATAAACTCTAATATCCTCTTAAACATATCTATTTGGCAGCTAACCGTCTAAAGATGGCTACTTAGTGGTAGCTAATTGCAATTTGAGATCATATTCAAAGTAAATGAAATTCATTGTCCCAGTTTATATGACACATAAATGTTCCTTTTCTATAACTAGAAAAAAACTTATGGTTTGTTTAGACTACATATTTCAATAGTCTTTCTAACTATCTTAAATTTTGTATCAAGTCAAATGGTGGCACATAAATGAATCTCAAAATATTATTCTTTTCTTTTTTTATTTTTCATTCGTTATGTCTAGTATCCATCTTTTGGATTCACGCTAGAAAGTAGAAAGCCTCACTTTGTAAAGCGTCCAGGAAAGGGATAAAAAATCGATGTAATTGCAGTTCATGTTCTAAATTTTTGATGATTCAATTTATTTTTTTTGGGCAATATCTCGATATCATATGACCCAATATATTTGATAAATCGCACTATATGTCGGTCAGTCCAAGGTCGAACTCGATATGCACGCCTTTCGAATTTAACTTTTGAAAAAATGATTCTTACAGAAGATAATTTCATATATATGGTAAAACATGGTGCAAACTTCATAAAGTCCATTTCGATTGGTCAGTGTGAAAGTTTTGGTGAGAGCGTCCCATATCGAAAATAAGTGAGAAAACGGATCTTAGAGAAGATTATAAAAAGCGAAGGCAGTGGAAATATGAAGGCATCTTTGCGCTTGGGGCAATGACGTAGCTAGTGAGGTTCTAACCGAGGCGCGTCTATTGCTGGTTGAAAACTATTTCCAAACCCCCTCTTCGGCCTGGGTTCTGCCTGGGCCGTCGAGAATTTTTGGAAGGGCACCCCTCGGGGTAAAGCCCTACAATTCTAGTAAAATATTTTTATGCGTTCTAATCTAAAGTATAAATAATATAAAATGCTGGGCAGATTCTTATAATATGCTGTGCTTCATGAGAAGTAATAAATGATGGACTTGAGAGTAAATAAGTCATCCTAAGGTGCTGGAGATAGAAGTTGGCGTGATAGCTAATTTGCACAATGATATGATGGGGCAAGATCAGCTTTTTGAGGTTCATATTTATGAGGAGGTGGTGATGATGGTAAAATTTGACAAACCCAACTTGTGAAATTCTCTGGCTTTGTTGTTCTCTAGGTTGGTATCGCTTTGATAGCGTAGTTATTTGTTATTGTACATTGGAACTTGGAAGTATAGAAATAGGCTGATGTTGATTTGTTATGGCCCGTTATAAGTATAGAAATTGGCTAAATGGTGGTATCAAAGCATAGTGATTTGTTATTTGTCCATTGGAACTTGGAAGCATAGAAATAGGCTGATGTTGATTTGTTATGGTCCATTCTAAGTATAGAAATAGGCTAAGGTGGGGTTTATATAGCCTTTGGGCTCTTCAAGTTGTGCATCACCAATCAACTTGAAGCATTGAGCCCGTAACAGGGAGGTAATGGAGCAGCTGTTTTAAATCAATCAATTTGAAGTATTGAGCCTTTAACAAGGGAGCTAATGGAGCAGCTATCTTTAATCTAAAGAAATCAGCCATCTTCAGTCTTTCTTGTGGGTTCACTATAAAGGGATTATTAGCTTTAGTGCAATGTGAGCAAAAGAAAGGATATGCAGAGCTTTGCCACCATGTTAGCATTATATCATACTGAATAAGACATAACCGTGAAAGACAAGAATGGAGCAGCTGCCAAAAAAATTTCTAGCTTGTAAGGGTGATTACAAACTTCGAGACATCTAGGACAAGTTTAGAAAGCTAGTAGTTACATATATACTTATGAAACCTCAAGCCATTTTACGTTGCTTCAACTGAACAAAAGCAATGCATGATAAGCTGAGGGTGGATCAACCTTTTCGCGGCACATGAGAAATGAGCTTCAATTCAGCGGCTTGTATATTTTGAGCAGATCAATGCTAATTATTTTCTGCAACTTTTTTGACAATTACAGAGGCATAATTAGCTATCGTTAATTCTGGTGACTGCTGAAGCTGTCTAATCACTGGAAATAGCTCGGATGTGCGGAGGAACTGTCTGCAAGGTGGATGAGCACACATCTTCGCCAGGGAAAATAATGCTATCTTTAAAGGTGACTCATTTATTGTATCTTTTCTACTGGGGCTAAGAGCTACAACGGAACAATCTGTCACTAGCTTGAGTAATGCCTGAAAAAAGCACCATCAACATCGGTAAGGGGAGTTTGCTGAACACATTTAGCATTCTCTAATAAGATACAACATGCATCAAGGCATGTCCATCCAGGCACTCGAAGCTAGTAAAAATTAGTGACTTAACATCAAAACATTCTGGTTTAGAAACCATATCTTTGCAAAATAAAAAAGAACCATTAGGTTTAGTTTGCTGAGCAAATAAGGAATTATGAAGGCAAAACATGATGGGGGCATGAAAAACCTGCATGGCTCCTTTAGAGACAATATCTTCACAAAGCTTGTTGGAGTTGCGGACAAGGTTACTCAGTGCCCCTGCAGCATTGGCCTTAGTTTTGTCTTCCTCTGCTGAAAGCAGCAGATATGAGAGCTGAGGAATGGATCTCCTTAGCTCATCATACAACAGCTCATTATGATAGGCAGCATTGCCGATCTACAAATGGAGAAAAATTTTCCTCAGCTAACCATTTATACTATGGTTTGATTGATTAAAAAGTAACTTCATTCCATCAAACAGTTAGAAAGCAAACAAAAGGTTTACAGCAAAGCAAGCAAACTTCCGCGTTCTTTTGTCAGAATCAGCACATCGGTCAATAAGAAGACTAATGATACCGCGTTTTGCCTACAAGATCAGGAAAAAAACAATTATGAGTTCGAAGAGAATTATACTGAAGAGGATAAATTCTAGAACTGCAAAACCTCAAAAGAAAGTAAGGTCAAAACTATAAAAGAAAGATCAGTTTGGTTTACACTAGATTTAGATGAAACCAGAGAGGTTCTTCAGGAAGATTACCAGCGATGCATAGAAATAGGAGCTGTGACGACACATATTTCCTATGGCACTGCATGTTTTGGCACGCACATTAGGATCTTTATCAGCTAGGAAGCCCTTCAGAAACTCCAAGATAGCTGCCCCATCAATGTATTCATAGAAGGCCTGGATGCATATGACAGTTATAATCAGCCTCGGATAGTTAGGAAAAGTATGTGATGAAATCAAGGCCTTCAATGATTACACACATCTGTGTCGAATAAGTATCAATATATGAATCCACAACATAGAATTATGCTTTGGCATGTTACACTATTTACAAGGTACTCCCTTTAATAACAAAACAAACATATGACCATCTTCCGGTGAGCAAGATTTGAGACAAATTCGTGACTGGACTATGATATCACATCTGATAAAAAAACAGAATTAAACACAAAATAAACAATATACCAATTAAAATAACTTCAAATGAATACCCAGCCTCAAACTTACGTTTGACAAATTTAGTTAACTATGACCATACAAACTCAACTTTAAAGATCAAACATTCTTATTTTCCACATATTGCAGTAAAAAGAAATCACGAATAGTAGAGGAGGTATCAAGAACATTTAAATAATAATCAAGGATACATCAGACAAGAAATTAAACAGGCAGTAAGACAGCCAATGACATTATCAACTAAGAGAGTACGTGCAGTTAAGAATTGACCTCATCCATGCGAGCTAAATCTGAGACAATCATAAGAACATCCAGAACTACTCCGGGGCATGAACCATCCAGTAAAGACTTCATTCTTCTAGGATCCAACAATCCATTACCCAATAGTTGAACAGCAAGAGGTCGGTGAGCTGTCATTTTGGCAAGAAATGCAACAGGTCTGGCTTTATCTCTGGATTCCATGTGTTCCAAACACCGAAGGATAATGCCTGGAACCCCTACCTGCAAGCACAAAGCATATATCTATCATGGGTTATCCAATCCAAAGTCACTTGCCATCAGTGTTAAACGAGGATGTGTTATCTCATTAATTTTCCTATAGAGAGGACAAAAGGTGAAGTACAGAGGACCATATATGCCATCCATGCAGTTGACCAGTGCTAAGAAATGTGTCTCGCAATACAGACTTGGTTATTCAAAGCTTAAAAACTATATGGAGAATCATACACTGATGACACATATGATGACTCCTAGTTAGCATAATGCCCAACTTGCAATTTGCTTAGCTCAATGGTTTGTACTTGTCATCTTTCATGCTTACACTTTCCATGATTATCTATCAAGAAATTTGGCCAACAAACTGTAAACCGCACTCAGAACCTAATCCTTGAAGTACACAATATTTCAAATAAACTTATTTGAAGGGAAGATGCAAAATCATACCTCCAATAGGATTTGAGTATACTTTCCTAAATGTGCTTCAATTGCTTTCACCATGTCCTTGTCTTCAGGACAAACTCTTCCACCAGGTGAACCAACATTAAGGAGAAATCCACTATTCACTGAAGCAGTAGCAGATGGCAAACCCAGACCATTCTGTACAGCCACAAAAGGAAATGCCAAAAGATCTATTACTCTATTTATTGTATCCCTAACTCCATCCACCCCACCACCAGGTCCACTCCAAGATTTGACTAGCTTAAGATGCATATCCAATATCAAATCTGATATGACCTTGACATGCTCTGCCTTCAGCAATATATGACGAAAAGTGGACACTCCCCCAGTAAGGCATTGACAAAGCAATGAAATGCTCCATGGAACCCCGATTGGTGATAGCTCAATATGATCTTTCGAAAAATTGGATTCTTCAGAGGAGGCCTCTGAAATTTTGCCTGATAACAAATCAATAAGAAGTTGCGGAATACCGCTTGCACAGGAGTGTTGCACAGCCAATGGTCCCTCCTTCTTCAGTCGTATGTCCAATAACCCAATAGAACCATCTCTTAGGCCATGCCAATGTGAAAGCATTCCACTAAACATACTTATTCCATCTTGTTCATTAACAGGATTCCTAAGGTATTCACATAGCTTGGCAGTCCTAGGGATCATCGGCACAGCTATGTCAAGAATGGTAGTTTCAACTGTGCAGCCAGTTTCAAGAGACAGAATGGATGCTAGAGCTAGCATTGCAGATGCAGAATGAGGTTGGCATAATGACTGCACATCAGCAGAGAAATAATGTGCAAGATCAGAGAGCCGAGTGAGCTGCTTTCTTGAAGATGTAGTTAACATGAACAAGGCAGAATTCCTTCCTGATGACTTTAGACATTGCGCGATGGTGGCAAGAAGAAGGCTTAAGTGCAGAACCAAGGTGTTTGCTTCTCCTCCACATGATTTCTTAGCTGATGATAGTACAGAGAAAAGCTCGGAAACTATTGTGCCGTCTCCTCCGCCACTCACGACTGTAGTGACAGGAAGAGAACTAGGCAGACCACACAGGATAGTGGCAACAATTCCACTATGCAAGCAACACCTCAGAACAAGCTGAAGGAAAAAAGCAGTAGTTAATAATTTTGACATGTGACTAGACTAAAGACGCACAATATAAGCTACTTTCACTCACCATCCATAAAACCTAACGTACTTCATGGTGCACTTTTAAGTGAAAAAACAGAACAGAATAAGTTTCCACAATGAGATACAATAGACCAATTAGATGTTTCTTTAAAGACTGGTGTCAGTGTCATCAGAAGTCATTGCTTCATTGTTTAAACCAAAGCAGCAAAGTGAATCAAGGAGGTATCGCTTCATGGAAGTGTGCACAAAGTGAACCTAATGAAAACTGGTTGGTTTTTAGAATATCAACTTTGAAGAATTGGATTAACATCATCATTACTATATATCAGTTATATCTATTGTAGTTTGACCGTCATAGAACAAATTCATATATGTTTGGTACTTCGGTGTCATGAATTGTGTGCTTCACTTCAAAAAAGCACCCACTTCACTTTTTGATTTTCGCTTCAAGCTCAACAGACCTTGTCCTGCTAATTTGACATGCATTATTCTTCCTTCTCATGTTACACTTACCAGAGGGTCGTGCCTAGGAGAAATGGAGAGAAAAGTCTTGCTTTACTGCATCCAGTTGCTATAAGTGGGAACAAAAGTACTTGAGCAACGAACTATGCAAGACCAGGACCACCAAATAGATCCATTGGCCAATGGCTCAAAGATATAATAATAATAATAATAATAATAATAATAATAATAATAATTGATGAAAATTAGGTCTTGGGCCTAACTCACACCCCAAAAGCTAGCTCAAAGTGAGGAGGATTGCCTAAGCCTTATT
>JAPFFP010000070.1:17399890-17413561 GCA_026153255.1 Solanum medicagineum
GTGAGGAGGATTGCCTAAGCCTTATTAGGAGTCCACCCATCTCATTAACCACCAATGTGGGACTTTTCGTCTCAACAATAATAATAATAACAGTAACAGTAATAGCACAGAACCTTTCATATGTCAGTTAATAATTGTTCTAGAACATTTATCAGTGAAATTAATAGACTAGAGATGGTAAATGTTAGCTTAGAAACAGATATCTACAATCTGTAAATGAAACTGAGGGAGAGAAACAGAGAAAATAAAAGATCCAAGTTACCTTGCTTCATACATCCATAAAAGTCCAAGAACTGAAATCTTATAGCAAGTACCAGTAAAACATAGTAAATGACAGCAAAGAGATATACACCTGTACTCCACCAAAGATAGAAGCCTCAAGACGCTGATGCAGACAATAATAAACAGCAAGTTGTATAGCTTTGGACCTTAGAAATGCCTTTGTCAAGGCATCAATAATTTTTGTTGAATCTCCTCCAAGTAATGGACATCGTTCATGGTCCCTGATGTCAAGTCGATGTAAAGAAGGACTTCGCAAAGAGCTAATTGGAAAATGGTATCTATTTTCTCTAAGAGAAAGAAGTTCAAATGCATCCACCAACAACCAAAGAGCCCTGCAGGCTTCAGCAGCAGCTCGCAGTAAATCTGAGGAACCTGACCCTGATGTAGCTAAGCACAAAATCAAAAGGTCTGCTAAGCCAGAACTGCTAGCATGATCTAGAAGCTCTTTCAGAGTTCCTATTAGGGTTGGTGGAGAAGATGGTACTTTAAGAGCCTGAGCCACTCGAAACAACATAGCTGCAATGCAACCAGTTGACTCGGAGAAAACACGACCAGAAGCATCATCCAGATTATTTATGACCTGTACATTTGTACATAACAGTTCAAAACAAATATACAAGTTGACATAAGTGCATAGTTTTCATGTTTGAAAATCTAACCTGTGAGTACAACTCAAGAAGAGTTCTCCAATGCCCTAAACATGAGCTACTAATAGCACCTCCACATATATCTAACATTTTTTTGGTGATTGAAAAACTCTGCAAAACAGTGAGACCAATTAACCGCAAATTTTTAAGCAAAACAAGATCATTAATATTAGTGAAAATTGTATTGAAGGATATAAGTTATTTAAAATGCATATTAGTCATGGCTCTTTTTTTCTTCTTAGTTTCTCACACTTCAATTTGGACAAGAATGAAGCTGCAAAGTTTGAGAGTTTAGCTATATCATTGAACTCATGGAAAAGATGTGTAATTAGATTTAACAAGGACAGAAACCCATATCAGGGCAAACTTCTTCCTTTTAAAATTTGGTTTAGTGAATGAGTATTGTTCTCACAAAAGTACCTTCATCAGCAATTCAGCTGCATTAGAAGACCTGACTTTAAGTACTGTAGAAGTCAAACCAAGAAGTACACAGATAATTTGATCAAGAGTCCCACTTGAGTTGATGGCACCGGCTGCAACCAAGTTTGAAAGGATTCTAAGTGATTGGTTTAATATGACAAAATCGTGATCCCTGGGCAAGAAGCAAGCAGGTTAGTAATATCAAAAGCAACAGAGTTTTGTGCCTACTTACTTCAACCAGATGTAAGTGCTTGTAACCATAAAATATTACCAACTTTGACGTGATAAATGATACAAAAAGTCAAACAGGAGTAATAAATATTCCTAAAGAGATCGTCTAATACATGTGATACATAATAACAGAACCTGAAAATTGGAAATTTTAATCTTTCTCCTTTAATTATGTACAGAAAAATGCAGATGGAACTAATTCTCATAGCATTATTGTAGCAGGGTGAAGGAATGCTCCATATCATAACTTCTATCAATTGCAGGCAAATTAGACAGTAAGAACATTACAAAACAAGGTGAACAATTAATCTAGAAACCAACAAGTATTCTCTCCATTTTAATTTGTTCGTCTTGGTTTGACTTCGCATAGTATTTAAGAAAGTAAAAATTACTTTTAAATCGTGTGGATCTAAAACTAAAGATATGTATAATGTACCAAAATGTCATGTAATCTTGTAGTCTTAAACTGTTGCCTGATTGCAGGAATCACAAGGGATTCGAGGATCAAGTGACTGATTTAAGGAAGATGAACTTCGAGAAGATTAGCTAAAGAAAAATAGATTGAGAGAAGAGAGATAGATTCTAAGAGAAAAAGATTGTAGTTCATTCATGCTATAATAGAGTGAATTACAACTATATATTGAATACAAATGGGCTGAGCTTCTAACTAACTCCGTTATCACGAGTACTGCGCCTAACTGCTTGTAACTAACTTCCTCTAACAAACATTTGAACTAATCAACTGTCAATTGGAACTGGCCAACTAACTTCTGGAAAACTGACTAATAAATGGAAATTAGCTCCCATCTCTTATTTCGTGCAACATAAACATGTCATACAGGATGTTGACATCATGGGCAAAATAAAAAGGGAAAAGTGGGATAAGAAGGTAACCAGCTTGGGCCATGGGTCCATTAAGCGTAAATAATTTCACATTAGGTCTATTTTGTGTAGTTTTCCGTAAAATATACAATGTTATGTTTAATCAGATAAGATGCTACACATCTCTTATACAAAACTCTCTTACCTGCTAGGAATTTTTGATTCGTCGCACAAGTTTCTTAGCGGAACCAAAATAGCTGATAATGCATCATTATCTTGGCCAATAACTTTTGCACCCTTAACTGTTCGGGAGTTGCTTTCCAGCCGGTCCAAAACCTGACAACCTGAAAAGACAACATATATCATGGATATCTCACCTAGGAACATATATATTATAAAATACTGAATGAGATTTAGGAGAATTGATCAAGATTATTTGATCCTCCCCTCTCTGAAACAAACCAAAAATAGCCAGAAACATGTGACTGGGATATCATTAGTTACCACAGAGGTAGAAGCACGAGAGAGAATTAACTTGTGATGAAATGCAAATGTCATAAGAAGCTAAGAAAGATGAGCTAAAGAAACAGAGAAAGAGTTATTATTTGTGCATCTAAAATTCAGATAAGTAAGAGTATTACAAATACTGTATTGCTTGCATACAACATCGACAGACAATTCTTCAAAAAGCTGAACATTGTGTTTGTCCTTCATA
This sequence comes from Solanum medicagineum, assembly GCA_026153255.1. Lineage (NCBI taxonomy): Eukaryota > Viridiplantae > Streptophyta > Magnoliopsida > Solanales > Solanaceae > Solanum > Solanum medicagineum. The sequence continues at coordinate 17,403,008 of JAPFFP010000070.1, forward strand.
CAGGCAAACACCCAATGCTAGCGTCAGTGATACAGTGTAACTGATAGGACCTGCTGTACCTCAAAGAAAAACCAACAGTTGGTGGTCGTTTGTCTCATAGTGGTGCGGAGAAAGAAAATATTCAGTTCTTGCATGATCAGAAACAAAGAGAGTAACTATAGAGCCACCTTTGAATCAATTTAAAAAAGAAAATTAAATGAATGTCATGAGGAGTTACATTTACATCCCTTATGTGTCATTGTTTGACTCTTCTATGAGATATTGACCTAATTATTTCAAAGTTCAGGATTCAATATACTCTTTTCTGAAAAGATTAACCATATACAGGTCCTATGTTTTACTTGAATTACAATTGTAAAGAGGTAATAAAAGAACAAAGTTCTTCCTTTGTTGCCCATGTTGAAAACAGTTATATCAGTTGCATTGCATTTACGCTCAGCTCATAGAAACCCCAAGATTTTGCAGCAAGATCACATAAGTAGAAAATTTAACCTATTCTATAGATCAGAACACAACTAACCTGACTGTACAATATCATCAGGCTGTGAGAAACCAGGGAACTCCTCTGGTGAAGCATTGACTGCGTTGTCCGGACTCTTCAAATTTACCTCAGTCTGAAGGTTCCCTGTGTTTCCATTTCCACTTACAGCTTGAATATGATTTTTACCTGGAATGATATAGTTAAATAGGAATAGTATCATACTTGGTAAAGGATTATATTGTAGTATCTATAAATATAGTCTCTATGTAATAATGTGGTATACAATTCAATAATTGTTATAAACATATTTGTATTATAGTGAATGTCTATTATGTAGATTCCTTTGGATAAAGGTTAGGAATCCTACTTGGAGACCAAGTCAATCTTTTCCCTATAAATAAAAGGGTTCCTTCCTTGTAATACAGATCTGAATATTCTTCAAAAGAAACAAGAAGTCTTCTTTTCTCCCTACTTTATTATTTGTATTGTTTTAAGGCTCTACCGTCTTAAAGAGAGGAGATTAAGTTTGAAGGCTAAGGTATTATTTATTTTCATTCTTTTTAATATTTTATGAAACTTGAGTTTGTTAGTTTGGGCAAGAACAACCCTTCATGGGTGTTGGATGCTATGAGTCTCGGAGACACCATTAAGAATGAAAATAAAGCATCACTTTGTATTTTATCGACATTCTGCACCAAATCTGTGTATTTATTTGGTTGCCTATATTGATGATATATCACTGATAGTGATCAAGATGGTATCACTAGTTTGAAGCAACATCTTTTTAAGCATTTCCAAACTAAAGACCTTGGCAGACTAAAGTATTTTCTAGGTATTGAGGTTGCTCAATCTTGATCAGGTATTGTTATTTCTCAATCCAAGTATGCCTTATACATTCTTGAGGAGATAGGAATAAGGGGATATAGATCCATTGACACTCCTGTGAATTTGAATGTTGAACTCGTTCTAGGACAGGGGAGCCACTCAGTAATCCCAAAAGGTATAGACAGCAGGTGGTAAAGTTAAATTATCTCACAATGACTAGACTTGACATCTCTTTTCCTGTGAGTCTTATAAGTCGGTTTATGACTTTCCCTTGTGATAGTCATTGGGATGCAGTTGTTCATATTCTGCGATATATAAAGTCAGCTCTTGAAAAAGGACTACTCGTCAAATATCAAGGCCATGAGCATATCACGGGATATACGGATGTCAATTGGGCAAGATCACCCTCTGATAAACGTTCTACATCCGAATATTATATGTTAGTATTAGGTAATTCGGAGTAAGAAACAGAGCATAGTTGCTTGATCTAGTGCAAAAATAGGATATTGAGCAATGCTTGTAGCAACTTGTGAGCTAGTTTGGATCAAACAGTTGTTGAGGGAACTAAAATTTGGCAAAATTGATCAACTGGAACTTGTGTGTGATAATAAAGTGACCCTACATATTGCATTATCTCCCCAAATCCAGTGCTTCATGAAAGGACTACATACATTGAGATTTGATTGTCACTTTGTCAAATAAAATATACTCTCAGTAGATATTATTACAAAATTTTTGAAGTCAAGTGATCAACTTGCTGATATTTTCACCAAGCCCCTCACTGGTCCTCGTATTAATTATATTTGTAACAAGTTAGGTGCTTATGATTTGTATACATCAGCTTGAGGGGGGAGGGGGGGAGGTTAATCATACTTAAAATTGAAATAGGAATAGTATGTAGTATCCTACTTGGTAAAGGATTACATTATAGTGTCTATAAATAAGTCTCTAGTATTAATGTAGTATCAAATTCAATAATATTTTTCTTCAATATTTCTCACAAATATCCCTTGAGATAGATGAATTAGCAAAATTAGACGTGCATGTTGATACGTGAATAAATTCTTACTTTCGGGGTTTGCAACATTCAGCTGAGTTGATTGAATATCTCCTTTCCCCCTCCAAGTTGCATCAGATCCCTTTGTAGTAGCTGCTGCAGCACGAATCTCCTGTTATTTTGATAAATTGTTCCATTAATAAAAGAACAAATGAAAGATTCAAAATCAGTAGCTTGCTTTTCAATATCTGTAGTTACCCTGGCTTCCACATCCTCCAATGTTTCATGAACAAATGGATGATCAAGAAGTGCAGGCCAAGTAAGTCTATTCTGCGGTACCTGATTCCCAGAATTGATCACTAGATCAAAAGTAGGAAGCTAAAAATACAGGAGTGTAAGGACTTTAGTTTTATAGAGGGAAACCTTATTAAGCAGGCCCTTCAGAAAACTCTTGAAGGTTGAGCTCATATTGTCTGGATACTTAACTGGGTCCTGAGCATAAGTGTGTTTACAAGTTAGTGGTCTGATCAACCACAGCTGTAGATCCAAACTCTGTTCAAGAGTAATCTTGGTTACCTTGATGATGTGACGAACAAGAGCATAAACTGAATTAGTGTAAAATGGAGGCTGACCAACAAACAGCTCATATCTGCAAAAAACGGGAATTCATAAGGAGAAAATGCATTGCGGAAGAAGGTAAGCTATTAATAACAAGAGATTAGTGCTTTAGCTGTAAAGGTTGTAATTATTAATGCCTCCTAACTATAAGTTTTGTTCTTTTTGAAAAAAAAAAACAAAGGAGATCATTTCATCTAAGAAAGATGTCAACCTTCCGTCCCGCTAGAAGGCAATTTGTTTCCAATTAACACAAAATATCTTTTTTAAGTTATTCAAAACACTGAAAACATTCCTAAAGTAGATGTCACATACAAGATAACACCAAGAGACCACAAATCAGCAGTGTGGTTGTATGGTTGTTCTCGTACCAATTCTGGAGCCATATACAATGGTGTACCTAAGAAAATGGAAAGAGAACTGAGGATTAGGAGCATAGTAGACCAACAATAGTTTGTATCAACCACTTGATATCCATTTATTGACCGGGGAAAACAAAGCAATCCTACTATGACTTAAGTGAAATTCACCTTTTATGGATCGTAGAACTACTGTGTTTGTGGACATGGCTCGTGCAAAACCAAAGTCACAAAGCTGTTAAATAAAAAAGAAAAAATAGAAGAGACATGAGAAGATAGGTTACATCTTTGCTGCTGGATGCAGAGTACAACAAGCACCACGTTATACACTGGCATATCATTCACATAAAAAATGAAGATAAACTAGCTATAATACATTTCCAGTATCATCGCAAGTTTTCGCAAGTTGAATGCATGAAGACCTACAACAATAGAACTATGCTTAAATCAGTTGGGATCGGCTATAATAATCTGTAGATACCCTAACTATTCTTGTCACTCAATTTTGATGCATCTGGATGCAATGCTCAATAACTGGACCCAAAGCATTTCTCAACATTTTTCACTAGCATACAAATCTCTAGAAGACTCCAAATGGACTGGACCTGAAGTAAGGAAATCAACATGAATATACCTTAATCCCAACTTGACGATATCGCCTCTATGGATCTTTTTCTTCCCTGTTGCTCTATTTTTTTCTAAGGCTATGGCGATTCCAGGAATTGTTTATTTTTCATGACAACACCTTCCCATGTGATTTTAGGTCTGTCTATCCCCTTTTAGCTCTATTATCATAATTTCACATCTATAGCTGCATCTAATGGTCTGCTTAGGACATGACCAAAACTTCAAGTAACCTTCTCTTATTTCATCATCTATCTATACTAATTGCACCTTTTTGCCTGATGTGATTATTTCTAACCTTAAATGATCGCATATTCATCTTAAATACACAGTTTTGCCTCACTCATCTTGTGGATATGTTGGTCCAAATTGCATTGCCAGTCTTACAATTGTTCTACAGCAATCATTCTGCCACTGGTACCAGTTGAACTGAATGATATCAAAATATACTCACAAAGGAACTGATGGTGAAGAAAGAACAAATAGAACTTGTACGGTTTTCTTTTGTTTGAGTTTTATGCTTATCCTACTATAACTTAATTTCTAAGCATGTTTGGAAAGACATCACATACAATCATAAACCAAAAAGAAGGAACCACTGACTGCTGTTTGACATGAAATCACAACATTTTGAATGGGCAAAACCATATTACACGAACTGGCTAACAAAGAGCATAACTAGAATAACTTCCATGAGAAAAATGTGTGAATTGTGTTTCATGTAATTATATTACAAAATTCCATGAAACTATTGGTCCACAATACAAATTAGTCATAACCTTCAGACTAACTAACCTTGACTATAGATCCAGCACCAATGAGAATATTTTGCGGTTTCATGTCACGGTGTATTATACGATTTGAGTGTAAATAATGCAATGCTCTTACCTGACAATGACCATAAAAATACAGTTAAATAAATAAAAAGACATAAATGTGGGATCGTGATGGAATTCCTCTGCAGATTAATAGTTGAAGGAAAAATGTAGTGTAAATATTAAAAGAAAATGAAATTTTTTGCAGATCACCAATTGCTTTGCAATTGCTTGGACTTGTTCCTCAGGGAGGCATTTGTCATCTTCAAGAATTTCAAACAGCTCACCCTGGATATGAAAGTTTTCATTAGTCTGTGATGCTGCCCTGTTACTAGGCAATAGAAATTCAATATGTCTCTATGAATATAACATGGAGGAAATGCAATTGGCATGTGCCCTAACATTTGACGGAGAGAGAAATAGAGAGAGGAGACCAATTACTTGGGCAAATTCTGTAACGACACAAAATTCTTGTGGGCTTTCAAAAGAATCAAGCATCTCTATAATATTTTCATGCTTCAACTTTCTTAGGATCTGCACCATTGGTATAACCTCCATGAGAAAATAGAGACAGCACAGTAGAGAGCTTCAACAAACAGCAAAATTTTGATGAAACAGTAATATCTTGCACGAACTCAATTGAGAGAGATTAGAACTTAAGATCACAGAGCAAGCATAATCATCCTGATTCCAAAGAATCCAAGGAAATGTTTCTTGAACCACATTATGTAGACCTAGCTGCATTTTTCACAAGCAGAAACACCCAAAAGGTAAAAGGTAGCAGCAAGTATACCTCGATTTCCTGCCTTAAGTTGTGAATGTCTTTCTCACTTTTCCCATGTTTTGGAATAAACTTCATTGCAACAGTCTGAAAGTAGTAATCTTTAAAATTAAGAAGAAAAAAATCTAATGAGCTGCAAAAACACAAAGTACTAAGATAAAATGTACCTGGCCAGTATACTTTCGCCTCCCTTTGTACACCTTCCCAAAAGAGCCCTCGCCTACAAGCTCTATCACATGGTAGTTCTCCACGCCCATCTTCAAAACTAGATAGAATTTTCTGGGGGGAAACAATTCTTTTTAAAAAAATAGGACAAATATATAATTCTAGCAGAAATTTCAAAAATCAAAAACCTACATAATTACTGCAAACAAGCAGCTACTTCTTGTTAGCTTGGACTAAATACGGATACTTATTCAGATCAAAATGCATCGGAACTGACGGTTTGAGTCAAAACATAGGGCTTCGTATTTCAATTACTAATCTAAGTGACAATTTCTAATCTCTACTAACAATAACTGATAAGAAGTAGAGAATTTTTTACCTTAATTGATGAAATCCTGCAAAATGTGGCGTGTGAAATTCAAAAAGGGGAACAATGGATTTGGGGAAGAAATGGGAACGTTAGAATTTAGAAGGAGAGAGAGATGGGATTTTGCGTTTTGAAATACCATATGGTCATTTAAAAACTTTTCCCGCTCGGCAGATTTTTGGGTTTACTTTAATAAAGACTTTAATTTTTCAGAGAAAAAAAACAAAGAAGAAGAAGAAAGAAATGTAAATGACAAAAATGACCCTTAAATATGCTTTGAGCAGTTTTATCTTTGTCAAAAGTGAACTTTTTTATCTTTGTCGGATATTTAACGAATTTTGTTGTTTACGTTTGATGATAATTGGGTTTTGGGGAGAAACAGCCTAAACTCATATGTGCAAGTATATTTTTAAATTATTACTTTTTTGTCCCATATTAGTTGGTCGATAAGTTAAAAATAGTTATTTTATTTCAGTTTATCACTTTATTAAATCAAGAAAGTATTAATTGATTATTTTTTTATATTATTCTTGAGTTAATTCTTTTTTAAAGTGCTCACACTTATTTATAAAAAATTTTAAAAAAAAAACTATTAAGGGGTGAATTAGTAAAACTATCCTCTTATTTATGATACTTCAATGCAAACATGGAATCTATTTACAAGAAATAGAGTTACAAATGACAAATTGGCCCCCAGATCCAATAGTGTCGTATGCATCAAAATCATAAATTTTCAACATACTAGTAACCATGTCTAAAGTGTCTTTCACCTCTTGGCGAGCATGCAAAACATAGAACCTAACCCTTAGAGCTCCTTGATCTTGTCCACCTTAGCCTTGGGATCTAGCACCACTGCTTCTACCTTCCTTGGCATGATGACAGGACTTGCCACATTTGAAACATACAACAACAATATATCCAGTGGAATTCCACAAATGGGGTCTGGGAAAATTAAAATGTACGTAGATCTTATCACTATCTCATAAAAGTAAAGAGACACATTTGAAACATGCGTGTAAAAATAAGTGATCAAACTAATATGAAAAGGAGAGGATACTATTTCTGGTCTATATTTAAACTTTGTTGCATTTCTCAGGAGTAATGTTTTGCTACAATTGTCTAGCATAATTTTTTGGGAAAACTGAATGTGTGCCCCTTCAAAACAAACTATTTACATTTATATACCCTTTTACATTTTATATCCTCGTACTACTAAAATTCTCCCCCTAATATTAAAATTCGCGCATTGACGTGCATTCTACCCTCCCCAGATCTCACTTGAGGAATTCCACTAGGTATGTTGTTGCATGCTGACGTCAGCGACCCCCTTGTATGATATACCTGTTAGAACCCGTAACTTAGACCCCGAAAGTCCTTAATTGGTTCGATTTTAATAAAGTTTGGTACCAAATGTAAGTTTTATTATAAGTTTGGTCCTAAGAATCAAATGGTTGTGGGGTCATGTATGTGGCTCCTTTTGATTGGTTCTTGTGGATGAGTTGTTGCCTTGATATGCATGTATATCTTGTACAAGAAGAGGTCTAACACTTAGTGAAAAACAAAAGAACAAACCAAAAAAAAAAAAAAAAAGCTGTAGAGGAAAACCCCCCTCGGATTCACTGTAGCAAAGGGGAAAATTGTGTTTGACTATTTGACGCTTCAAGCTCGGTATATTGAACCCCCTAAGTAGTGTGAAGGCGTTGGTTTGTCGAGAAAACGCGTGGTTTAGCAGTTACGAAGATATTAAGTCTTGAAAGGGATTGAATGGTATGTTAATTTTTAGCTTTGTTTATGTTAATTGAATGTTGTGAATATGTTAGAAGTGTGTTAAAATGAAGGAAAAACACGAAAATCGGATCGTTAGATAGTTGAATCATGAATTCCGAGTTGGGGTTGAATTGGAGCAATTTCGCATATTATATATATATTGGATTTTTGTTATGCAATTATGTTTACTTGTTATGAAAATTGTGTTTGTAGGATGAAAGAAGTGTTAGAAAAATATTTGAATGCTTACATGGAAGTTAGTTGGAATTGGAATTCCGTTGAAGGTGTAACGTTATGTTTTTAGCGTCGGGAGTTTGCGTTGTACGTTGGGGTGATGCAATATAGTTTTTTGAGTGTGTAGGAGGGATTGAATATGGTAAATATATGTTGGTATGAAGGCTGCCCTGTTTTGCTCCTTTATGTCGAAATCGCATTTTGTGATATTTTTGATATTTGTGGCATTGAAAATGTTGTTTTGAGATTGTATGTTGTTGTTGTTGTGTTGATTGATTATTTGAGCCGAGATAGATTCTCGGGGCAATATATATTAAGGGGAGATGCTGCAGAAATTTTTATAACAGTTAGAACTAAAAAGTTAGGAGTTAAGACGCGATATAGATATTAATCGTTGGCGTTATCGTAATTTGTGTAGACCTTAAACGTCCGAAAGTCTAAGTTGGATTGATCTTGCGTTGGAGTTAGTTGGCGAGCGAAATTGAGGTATGTAAAGGTTTCCTGTCTTTTGACATAAAATAGTAAGCTTGATTTACGTCGAATATTTGAAAAATCCCTCTCCTTTGCAAATTAGGCTTAAAAATCATTTATGTTCATTTTGGCCGTCTTATGTTAAATTAATCTCATTTTTAATGCTTGAATATATTAGAATCCATAAATAATATTCGTTTGACTAAAAACTAAGTAGTTTGGAAATTATAAGTTCAATGTATTCCGAAATCATCATTAAATGTGAAGTTGCACGATTTTAGTAAAAATTTCATAAACGAATAACTTCTTGATTTCAAAAATGAATATTTTGCATATTACTAAGTTTTTTTGGAACTAGTTTTTATGCATATGATTCTCACGACTCTGTTCGTGCCATGTTTGGTCTCGTTCATCGGTTCTCGGGCCGGTTATTTCTTGCGTATATATAATTATATGTATATATATTCCGAAGTAGGTTCGATACGGCGGGTCGATTTGCCCATGGGCCGGCTTGCTTAGTTTGGAGACGTAAGGAGCTGGGCTTGAGGTATGTTGGCATCATGACGTGTGGGTGCTGGGCCTCGTTCGCCCCGACTCACGTGAGTGCTTGGCCTCGATCGCCTCGGCTCAATAAACGGGCATGATGACCTTTACACATTACGATACGTGGACGCTTGGCACCGTCGCCCTGGTTCACCTATCCTATGACGTGAGTGCTTGGCCTCGTTCGCCTCGGCTCACTTGGGCTACAGTTGGGTCTTGTGTTGGAGATGTTGGAGATTCGAAACTTCTGGTGTTAGGCGGTGATATGGCGCGAGTTTGGAGGTCGCCATCATTCTTGTCCGACATGCATTATTTTTAATAAATTACTTAAAGGATTGCTTTGATGTTTGTATCCAGGTTTGACTCATACATTTTATTTAGGTTATTATTTTCATTTATATTTCGCACTTTTCGCTTTACATACTCGGTACGTATTTTGTAATGACCCCCTTCCTTCGGGCGCTGCGTTCATGCCCGCAGTTACCGACGCACAGGTTAGAGAGCCATCCTCCTAGGATCTCCACCTACCGTTGAAGTGCTCCCTTGCCTCCGAAGCCGTTTGTTGGTATTTACATGTTTCCTTATTTCCTGTACTTACTATTCATGTATATTCGAGGGTATGACGGGGCCCTGTCCCGTCTTATGATTCTGTTTGTCTGTATAGAGGTTTGTGGATACCTGTGGGTATGGGATACTATGTGTGACCTGCATATGTATGTATGATACTCTTGTTGGGTGGTTCTACCACAGCGGTGACCTTGTCGGCCCGCACATGGATATGTATATGTATATGGATATTTGTTATGCTGGGAGTTCTGTTTGCAGGGTTGGATAATCAGTAAAACAGAGGAAATTCTGCCAAAATTTTGATAAATCTCTTAGCTAATTTAGTTATGAATCTGGTTTGGTAATGTTTGGGTGCCCCATCGGCACTAATCACGACCCCTGGGTTGGGTCGTGACAATACCAATAGGGTATACATATACCAATAGGATATCATGGAGGATTAAGCTCAATCCTATATGAAATTGATATGGTATCAATATACCGATAGAGTATCATAAAGACTATATTTTCTACTAATTCAGAATTTAATAAACAAGTTTGTAACTTTGATAATCTTTTCTTAATTATTTTATTTATTAAAAAAGGAACTCAAAATTATATGATACCGATAGGATATCAATATATTGATGAAGTATCACAAGAATACATTTTCTAATAATGTAGAGTTTAATAAATAATTTTGTAACTTTAAATATATACTCCCTCCGTCTCAATATAACTGAATTTTTAGAGTTTTTTTTAGTGTTCAAATTATTTGAATTATTCAAATTTCAAGATAGTTTGAAATTTTTTCCAATATTACCCTTCCCTTTAATAAAATTAAACTTTGTTAGAAGAATTAAACTACACTCTTTACAAAGTCATTCATGATTCATATTTAATTATCTTTATGAGTCTATATTTTCCATAAAGGGTTGTTTATATTTCTATAAAATTCATTTTT
>JAPFFP010000070.1:17413661-17433475 GCA_026153255.1 Solanum medicagineum
ACTTAAGAATAAACAAAAGGGTAGTAGTGGAAAATTTGATTAAAATTTTGTCTTAGAATATATTTCTTAATCTGTGTACGTTATCTTATAAATTCAGTTAATATGGGACAGAGGGAGTATTTCATAGTATTTAGGCTAATGATAGCATGACGCCAAGGCAAAATAAAAAAGGGTAAGTGGGTAAGAAGTTAAATAGTTTGATCATGGATATATTAAAGGTAAATAATTTGAATTGATCTATTAAAGGTAAATAACTTTAAGTACGATTTTCATAAACCACATAGTCCATAAGAGTTAATTACTATTTTTTCATACTCTTTTTCAATTTATAAAAATCCCTTTAAAAACATGACAATCTGGATACATTAATTCGGTAATTCAGTAATTCAAATACATTAATTAAATTCCAAATACAAAAATTAGAATTTTTATGTATTAGCAGATAACACTTAAAGCATGAAGCATTAAACATAAAATGATTCAAGAATCAAAATTAATGTATTTGAATTACTGAATTAATGTATTCAAATTATTAAATTAATGTATCCGATGAAAAGAAGAGACTTTTGAAATTTTTTAAAATGGGTGAAAATAATAAAAAATATAATAAATAAAGAAATGTAATTATGTAATTATTACTAATTCTAAATTAGGTTAACTTCGTATACTTTTTCCTATTTTTTAATTCATTTTTGTGGCATAAAGCCATTGCTTTTGTTGCTTTACGGTTGAACCGCCCCGGCAGAATTGCAATGAATATACATATTGTACACACCGTGCGCGATTGAACATAAGAGGAACATATCTACATTCTGATCTCAACCACATCACCATCTTTTAACTTAGTATTGGGCACTACCAGCTGGCCATTTACTGAAACCAACTTCCCCTCCAAGCCTGCTCGCCTAGCAGCATCAGCTGCAGTGCTACCAGTACTCAGGCGCATTATCTCACCATGGGGCCAGCATACGATGACCACCTCACCTAGCAAACTGGAGCTGGCTTCGTATGGTTTTGTCGCAAGCTCCACTCGCTGACTAGCTTCAGAGCGCAGTTGCTTCTCCCATTGAAGCATTGTCCTCAGCAAATATACCTGTAGATTTTCAAAATTGCAAGCTGAATTTATCAGCTAATGCTGAAAAGAAACACAAAGACGGCACCCACAAATGCTTTCTTATCAAGTTATTGTTTCCTGTTCTACAACTTTGTCTTTTCCTTTCTTCCAAAAAAAAAAGGTTCATGTTTCCAATCTTTAGTCACCTCACAAAGCAGCCTTAAGTTTTATCCGTTGAGTTAATCTACTACTTTGATGAATCAATTCGTCCTCTATCCCTTTCCTCCCTTTTTTTCTTTCAAATACTCCACCCACCAAATCGTGAAGCAAACCGCTATTCTTGTGACAACATTTACTATCAAAATTTTAGCTTATGTCAGACAATGGTAAAAATGGGAAAAGCAGAATAATTAAGGGTAAGCAAATGAATTTCACACTCGTCACACTTTGGTGCCGTGGCCACTGGTCAGTGCCAGGAATATATATTTCTGGATAGCTACTGATGCCCTTTCGTTAGCCTCCCATACATTTGATGGGCATTGATCAGAAGAACACGCCCAACATCCATTTCATGGTTTAGTGGTTAACTTACTTCATCATAAAAGATCCGATGACATTTACGTCTCCCAAGTATAAGATAAGAACATAACAAGTTCATCATATTGCTATTGAACTTTGGGAATATATTAGCAGTCAAAATACCTTATTGTTGATGCCAGAGTCCCTTAATGTCGCATTAGAAGAGTTATAGCCCAACTTATTCTCAAAACTTGTGTTAGATGTAACAGAAGCAACAGGTTTCCCCTCAAAGATGGCAGACATGATAGCCCAGTAAACATTTTCTTCCTCCTCTGTCAATTCAATGATTTGGATGAAAGTGGGCAACAGGCGCTTGAACTGGTCTTGCTGCATCAACAATGTGATAGTTGTTACAGGATCCCAGCAGAATAAAGAGACATGTTAACCGTTTAACCTCAATTACTCCATACAGCCAATTTTATGAGGCACAAATTGGCGCCACATGGGATTAATAGATTGACTTGTAAATAATGCAATCCTAATAAGAAGATATTCAAGCAGTACTTTAGACAGTATCGAAGGAAAATACATCACATCATGGTTTATCTTTGAATTATTAGAATTTCGCTTCCATGTCATGGTTTGAGGCTTCCCATACCTTGTGGTACATACCATCTTGACAAAGTGTGTACTTTTCCAGGCAAGTGCACCAATCCCCATGTCCTGGTTCGCACCACCATTCATCAGATACCTGAAAACCATGTTGTAATCCTTAAGTTAAAATATGATGATCTTAGGCACTAAGAGATGACTGCTTTGCCTGCAAATTTGCTGATATGTCAAACAGATGTATACTGTAAGAAGAAATTTGAAGAGACATGAACTAACATTATCATCATCATCACCATCACCATCACCATCACCATCATCGACTATTATTGTTACTGTTGTCGCTGCTGATGATAAATAATAAAAGAACTTCATTCTTTGCTGTATCCCTAAATTATAGTCTAAATTGTTGATTCTTAACCAAAGGGAACACTAAGGGTCTGTTTGGTATGGAGGGTAGAAAATATTTGATTTTCTTGCTTATTTTCTAGTGGTTGGTAAGTAAGCTAAAAAAAAAATATTGTCCCAAGAGCATTTATATATAATTTAGGAAATTAAAATGGGGCGGTGGTGGGGGTGGGGTGGGGAATGGGGGCCAGGGGCACTGGTGGAATGGTCAACTATGTTGCTCGGACTCTTCAGAAGTGTCAGCGGGTGCGTGTTGGATTCGCCAAAAGTAGTGTATTTTTGGAGAATCCGATAAGGTTGTGGCATTGACAGAGAAGAGTCCGAGCAACTTAGATGGTCAAATGGGTGGGAATTGCGGGCATTGGGAGTGGGGAGGAGACAATGAGCTTGAAATGTCAATTCTGAAACTTGCTTTCCCTAAACCTACTAGGAAAGTCATTTTCCTGATTTCTAAGGAACATATTTTCTTAGAGAAGATGTTCTCCAGAATATTTTGACCAACCAAATATAGAAAGATTGGAAAATATTTTGAAGGTAAATTTCCATGCCAAACACACCCTAACGGTTGCTATATCAGCTGCAGATTAACTGGACTCGATGACATACTTTTACCAATATTCCAAGGTAAATTTCTCTGTCCATTTTGTATCTCCTCGATTCCATTCAGATTGATTAGCTTCTTCCTCCTACCCCTGAATTTGATCTACTGCTCTATCTGCATTTGCGTATGGATGTGTATGGCACCTCCCCCATAATATTTCAATCGGCAGACACCATGGTACTATCTAATGCTATCACCACAGACGTCAGAGCAATCTAGCTAATAGGTAATTTAAAGAGGCAAGATTGGTTTCACAATTCAATTATTTATCACGCAGCTATTTTTAAGGTAAATGAAGCTATGAAAGAGGAAAAGTTCCAGGTAACAAACTTAAGGCATTTTCATGATAAGTATTGGTGATAGCTAGTCTATCAGTTATATCAAGAAATGGAATATATGGCTTTATTTTTTTTTTTAATAAAATGGGAAGTGCTTGAGATTTTACACAGATATGTGACTTAAGTATTTCCTTTGAAGAAATTTGCACCAAACATGAATTAGGCCAACATACATAAAGTGATCAGCCAACTATTCAGCACAGGACTTGCTAGTCAAAATAACCATATTAGAAATGAAAAGTTATTAAACTTCCAAAAATTACCTTCTTATATAGTCTTGCATAAGCTTCCCATCTTTTTGTTTGAGAAGAGGATCTTCTGTCAGCTACTGCCTCAGAAGCTGCTAGCCCAAAACTTACAGCAACAAGCAATTCTCTTGCATCCTTGTCCACTCTTTTGAAAAAGAAAATTATACACACATAAGTAAATTAAAAGCATTTGAGATACTTATTATGAATTCGGTGATCATCTACCTCACAATAACTGCAGCAAGCAGGTGACCTGCTTCCACTCTGAGGACAGGATCTCCCACTTTTAACGAGCTATACTTATGTGATCCATCATCTTCAATGGAACCTTCATCCTCAACATCTGTTGAGAAGAATGAGGGTGTAGTTGTTCCAGAACCAGTTACATTGGTCACCAGGGGCAGCTTATCTTCAGTTTCTTTATAAAGCCAATGTGCAGCAAGTCCATGTTCAGCACACTCATGCATCCTCTGAATATTCAAGATCAACATTTTAGAGCTAGATAAAACATAACAATAATCACCACTCTACTGACTAACGAAAGTAAAAGAAAAGGTAAGACCAACAAGTACAGAGCATCAATATCAATGATCAACTGAAAGATTTAACCTGGGTTCTTATTTGAATTTCCAGAGGTGAGTTGTCAGGACCTTGTACTGCAGTGTGCAGGGACTGAGATCACGAGGAGAATATAGGGTTGGATAGCAGTCAGAACAATGATTATGCCACAAAGATAGCAAATCTAACTAAATGAAAAACCCATTTAAGTAAATAAGAAGTTCAAACCTGGTAGCCACTTGGTTTTGGGTTAACAATGTAGTCATCAAACTCTCCATCAATAGGAGACCATAGCCTAAACATTTTGAAAAGAAGAAAGGTCAAGTTTGAACCTCTCTAAGCACAATTTTCAGTTGAACTTACGAAAGCTTATAGGACATCCAAAAAGCAAATCAAAACAAGCAGATATATCTATGCTGTTAATAAATGTGCAGAATCTTCGAAGAGCGGAACAAACTATTTCCTCACAGTTAGTGCTGCTGCTGCTCACAGATGTAATTCAACATGTAACAAAGGTGACATGGAAAAACAATTATACAATCCATACACCTGTGCACAATGTTGAGAAGATTATAGCAACACTGAACTGCCTGGCTGTGTAATGCCCCATTCTTATCTCCGACAATAACCCTCAATGCACGGGCATCATACACTTTGTTTATGCCAATTTCTTTCCTTTTCATCTGTGTCAAGTAAAATTAAAATGTAAATTATCAGTTTTTTCTTAAAATCTATATGACAAAGAAGCAATGCATGATAAGATATCCGACTATGAAGCAGCAAAAAGAAAAAATAAAATCACAAAAACCTCAGAGTCTTGGTAAGTAAAACACCATTAGCACCATAATAGATTTTCCACTTTTCTGATAATTTGTAACAAAGAAACAACTTTGCATAATTGTGTTTTATGAACTTATTCTTCTACCTTACTGTAAATACTGAACAAGCTTTTCAAGCGTCCAGATAACGTGACTTCCATCCCAGGAACATATCTGCAACATAAACAAATGCACAAAGTTAAAGAGCATTATGAAGGTCATGTGGCCTTTTCTTTCATTCCAGAAGTATTACAGCAATTTATGAGCAAACATACGAGGTCGAAATGAATAATTCACGCTCCAAAGCCTCCTCGCAAACTACCAGAGTTCCTAGGGCAAAGGCGGCATCTCTCACGACCTTTGGTGTTGTCTCCAAATTTGAATTTGTCACAAGCTTGTTGAAAAAGTCAATACGCTTCTTTCTATCTAGTAAAAGATCAAATGGAAGTACAGCTTGCAAAAGAACCTGAAGATTGAGGATAGTTAGACTCGAAATTGTTGGTTGTTTAATACTAGGGCATAAACATGGATGCATGACTACCTGCCCCACCCATTCACAGAAACAGTGACAAAGAACTGTTGGAGGAATGAATAATACTGGATCCCCTGCCCATATAGGGGGCAAAGGAAGTTCTGGGTAAAACTATTAACTTCTTCTTCAAGTCAAATTATGAATCATACACTATGCAGTAACAAGTAATTAGGAATTTACTATTTGAAGATCCAAGTTCAGAAAAGACTATCAGTCTGTACTCTAGAATAAAATAACACAATTCCTGTACTGGTACATTGTCCCCCTTTGGTATCAATTGGAAATGCAAATGATATTTTGCACCAGCTATGCTTTTAGAAGATCCCAATAAGAAGTTTCTTTTGACAAGTTATTCACAAAAAAGAGAGGGGCAAGGCATACACAATATTACCAAAGCAGAAGCATATGAGCTTGTAATATATAGTGATTCTCTTGACAGAATAAGGATCATTCGCATAGTGAACGGTAACAGAAACAACTAACCCAAATTATCAATTAATTATCACTGCAATGCATTCATAACAAGTTTCACGAATAGAGATGAAACAAAATCTCGAACTGTCTTCACCTTCATGCATATGTTTTTTTCATCAGTTTCTGAGGGTTCTTCGTTCTCAGTGGTCACACTTTTCATTCTCTGGTGCAAAAGGGAGCTGAATTTGCCATATATTTTTCTTGCATTGCCTGTCTTGTTTGGATGGCTCCACATGGATGCTAGGTCAGCTCTCATGCGAAGAAATATTTGAGGCTGCATTATACATTCATGCTGTTACTTAAAAAATTGCGTTCTCACAAGAAGCAATATCTGCATAAATGACTGAAACATGAGCACACCTGAAGCACAGCAAAACATAGATCTTCAAGTTCAGCCTTTAAAGCCCAAAGCCCCAATCTCGAAGCAAGTGAACACCAAATAGCCAGTGTCTCCTGAGCAACAGCTTGAGCCTTGGCTGGAGGTAATGCATATCTAAAAGAGTTTCCATTAACAAAAAAATCAGCCACATAAATATTAAAATCATGCTTCGGTGTTTAGGATGAAGGATTTACAAAGAAAGAGTAAAAGGGTAAAAAACTACAATGAGCAAGTCAACATTTTCCTAACTATTGAAAACCACTTGGACACCCCATGCATAAGTCAATCGATCTGAGACATACTAAAATTATTGGTTCAAAGACTATACATGGTTCTCATGTTGTGAAGACGGTCCGCTAGTTTGATAAGCACCACACGTGGATCATCAACCATGCCCAGCAGCATCACTCGTAAATTATTTGCCTGTAAACAAATATACATACAGCGAAATAAAAAAATAAAGCGTAGTGCATACCTACTAACTTTAGGGAATAAACAAAGCTATGCTAGAAGGGATGTACAAAGTCCTTTTTTAAGCTGATCTCAGAACTCAGAAGTCACTTGTTTGATAACTTCATAAATAATAAAGAGCTCAACGTGAGAGCAAATATAAATATGAATTGAGGGGCATGACATCACTTACTGCCTAACAAAAAGCGTGGATGCCATACATCTATTCATACATTAAGTTTTAGTTAACAATTAAAAAAAACTGAAACAAGCATGCTGGCAAGATGGCAGTAGCAGGACCATTCAAAGAATACAGTAACACACAAGAATGAATGAAGAACTCTTATTGTCAACATTTTCCAAAATGCCATCACATTATTTCAGATTCTATGCAACAGTCAACTATCTTAACGACATGCAAGATCCCTACGTATTAGATATTTTAAATGATCTTAATGGGCATTCAAGTACCTCATCATGGCTAAGTGCAGCTTGATTCACATTTAACCTGCGATGCCTCCTCAACAGCTGCATGGAAAATTCCACTTAAAAGTCCGGACATAAAAGATACTTATGAAGAAGACAAGGAAGGAGAAACCAATTGCTCCACACAAATCGACAATACTCTTGGCCATTTTGGGGAGTGCATAATTCCACTCATCCAAAAGAGACTTTTTCTTTTACACTGTAGTCTATTTCAAAAATCAACAGTATTACCTCATAGATACATTTTTTAAGAGGAGTAATCTCTATCTTCTTTTTGGGTAACTTTAATTTAAATACAGTGACACTCAATTCTTGTTCTGTATAGATATATGGCTCCGAGGGACCGTAATTTTCAGAATTTAGATTGAGGCATATCACTGACTCATCAAGTTTTGTATTTATCACTGACTCATCAAGTTTTGTATTTACAATGTCCAGAGTTAAACTCATATCACCATTTCAAGCTATGATGGCAACCAGAAAACTTAAAATCCAGCATAACTGATCATAGTTCATACTGTACCTGATTGATGAAACTTAACCTAGAAACACCTCCTACCAAATTTGCAACATCAGTGTCAAACTCTCTCTCTATAGAGTCCAAACTTTCACCCGTATCATCAACCACATCATGGAGAATTCCGGCAACAACAGTATCAATAGCCTACAAAAATTAGCAGTTACAATATGCAAATTCACTTAGGAGATCCACATAATACAGTTTGTGTATTACTTTCAACATTAATTACTAAAGAACAAGGAACCTAGCTAAATAAATGTAAAGAGACACATAGACTTTCAGGTTATGTGAGATGTTCAACAAACTACTGTCTCATTGGAAGGACAGGATTGCACCCTTTTCCCAGTTGATGGAACCAAGACAGCTACAATTTTCCCAGTGTGAATACAATGTGTTAAATATGGCTCTCCAGTTCTGCGTAGCTGTCCATGGTGAGCTTTTCGTGCAAATGCAATAGCCTTCTGCACCTGCCTTCACAGATTCAGAATTTAGTGGCACTATTGGCAAATGTTATATCGAGATCAACAGGGGCAAGTTGAGATGGTAAACCTTATCATCATTGAAGATGGGGTATCCGGTGACATCTACTCCCTCCAATAAGAGTGATCCTGCAGATGAGTAACACTTACTTACTAGCCCTTCTGGCATATAATCCTCATCAGCTTAGAAGAAGTAGATGTTTAACTAAGTAAACGCTTGTATGCTATCAAGTTCCCATGAAAAACTTCTGAAATGGGAAAGCTCCATAGGCACGGTAAAAGGTATCCACTGCAAAAGGTAGAGACAAATGACTAACTAAGAGACGTCTGCTACTGTTCACTGGCATCCCTGAACTTAAAAGGTGTAATCTATATTGATATACTTTTTTTCTAGTCTACAGAACACAGAAATTCTTCTAAAATCCAACTGCAGTCGAAGTTGCTTCCGTGAAACTCAAAAACTGCCGGCATAGTCACAAACATTCATGTTAACCTACTAATAGCGCCACTTACTTCTAACGGAGCATGTACTTCTTCAAGCTAAATAAAAAGCGAGAAGACAGAAGAAGGAGCTCACCAGGTTGTTCATCCACTTTGGGCCACAAAAAATCGACCTTAGTAGAAAGACAAGCTCCAGATGCAATGGCCACCGCGGTGACTGCAACCTGAGTTATTGCCGACGAAACCGCTCCGTGAACGGAACCACCTCCGACCGCCGCCGCAGCAGCAATCGCGTTGCCGGAAGTCAACACGGAACTCAACGACGACGAGACAACGAATTTTGGCACAATCTGATCGAGAACACATCGGAATTTCGCATTTCTCCGAAGACCTTGACAGGGGAAGAACAGCAACAACGGATTCTTACGCAGAACCAAAGCGCGTCTGTGGCAAAACATAGTGGAATTTTGACATGAACGCATCTCTTGCTTTAGAAGAAAAATGGAATCAAATCAAAGCAAGTGAAACTCCAGAGAATTCCATGAAAATTGGAGTTCAACATGAGATTTGTGTGATTTAACAGTAGGTAATGTGTGGTACAAAAGTTAGAGGACCTATTTTATGCGTACTGGTGGTTGTGAATTCTTTTCTTTTTTTAATTCTATTGATGATTTTGATAGAGAGAGTGACAGTTAATCAGTTAAAAAGGGGACATATGTGAGCAAAATAATACTAATAGTGATTCATTAAGAAAAAAAGATAAGATTAAGGTAATGTTTAACAAGCTAATTGCAACTTATTTACCCAATAATACAAGAGTTGTAACTTTTTTCTCTGTTTTAATTATTCAATTGTGCAATTATAAGACCTTTTAGGGATATTCATTAGTTTTTTTATTAGAAGAAAGATCTTACTATGATTTTGAGTTAAAAATTGTTTTAAAATAGTGTGATTGATCAAATCATCTTTTTTACTAATGATGCAGTAGCAAATTATGGCACACATTCTATATGAGTTTCTAACCGTTACTCATTAATTTTTCCGAAGAAAATGAAAAAAAAATTACTTATAAAGATCTCTCAATAAAAAAAAACATAAATCTAAAAATATGTTTATAAATCGTTAGAAAATCAATTCTCCGCTTTTTTTCAGGAGGTTTCACTTGTTACCGGAGGTTGAATTTCATATGTATAAATTATATAATTCCTTTTCCTATTTTGGTGAAGTTAATATCCACGTCATTTCTTTGTTGGTTCTTATCCCAGAAACTTAAAAAGGCACGTTGGGTCCAGCAGACAGTGGATGAGTTCGTCTTATCAAAAACAAACAAATAGAAAAAATTTATTAATACATATTTCTAACTTGGTCCATCTAAATTTTGACAGCAAATATTGTAGCAATAAGGTAAGTTAACAACTTCCCTCATACACCATCTAATGATTTATAAACTATAACATTGGCATTGCTCTTCTTTCTCCAAAACTTGCTTTCACCCTAAACCTCAACAAGTATGAAACAGTTTGTATTAAAATCCTCGCTTGATATCTGATATTCATATTAAAATCCACCCCAAACCTCAACAAGTATGAAACAGTTTGTATTAAAAAACAAATTTAACCAATTCAATGTCCAACTCGAAACTGGCACAATGAAGCAGCAGACAAAAAAATGATTTTAAAAGAACGGTGTGTTAGTTTTCTGTGTTGGCCATCTGTAGACTAGATGAGTGGTCACCATATTCACATGGAAGTATAACTGCAGTTGGTATCAAAAGAAACATTCGTAGTGTGCAGTAAACATAAACTGTAAGGCCCAGGTTTCAAATATACAACAGAATCAAAGACCAAGAATCACACTAGGTCAGGGAAACAAGTGCCTTATCTGCTCCACTAGCATTTAAAAACACAGACCTAAGAAGAGAGGGTAAAAACTCTCATTGCGAGTTCATGATCCTCCAATTTATAGACAGCCTAATATGAGGTGATGCCCCTCGGAAAAAAGGTTTTAGTTCTTCAGTAAGCCTGCAAAAGATCATAGGTAGTTATATCAGCAGCTTATGGATAGTAGCTACAACTGTGTAAGACGTCCAGGTTAGGTCTAAACCTGATCATTCAGAAGGATGAAGGGCCTATTGAAGAGTATCCGGCGGCCTTGTGTTCTTTCAAAGTGCTGGCTAACCAGTCCAATCCCTCGTATAGGCCATCCCCTCTAAGTGCACATGTACCTTGTATATGCCATTTTCGGTTTTTAAGCTCATAGAGACCAAGGCCTTCACACACTTCCATTGGTGTCATTGCTCCTTTCTGGACAAAAAAAAAATTGAAGATAAAAGTTCTACCCAACAACAATAAAAGGGGAAATTGTAATATATCAAGATGAAAATCTTAAACTTGCTCTAGGTGTACATGAAACATTCATCGTAATCTGTACGTTGTTTGGTACGATTAGCAGGAAAATAAAAGAGATTTAACTCGTCCCCTCCTCCCCATACAGTATAGTGTTGAAGGGTCTGAAAGAACTGCTATTGAGGGGATCAAACGCTTTCCACCTTCATTTCCTAATCAAATGAGGGGATTAGGTGGAACAATTACACCCATCTTTAAATTCTCCAACCACCATCCAACTTTAGTGTGAAAGACATAATGATACTAGAAAAATAAAACCAGAGAAGTTGAAGCCATCAAGCAGGTGATGGTGCAAGAGGGAACCAAAACTAACTTTATGATTCAAAACATCCCAAGGATAGAGAGATTTCTATTAAAGGATGGTATGGTTTTTCTAAAACCTCCCCTATATGCTTAAATCCTCACCCCACCCGCCCCACCAAGCCTTGGGAATCAGCAGTAGTCGCCCACTGTTTACCCCCTGTACATAATATGAACTCCCAGCCAAATGGTCGGGAGTGAAGGGCTCTACCATTAGAGAAAACCTCTCATTTTCAGATGGTATGTGAGTTTTCAGATCACAGTTAGACAGGAATAGACTGTTCATGTAACATTGTTAAGCTTAAAACCCCAAAATCACCAGAGGACAAACCTTGGTGCACACAACAGCTGGCTTAAACATAATTGAATGCAAGTTTATTGGATCCAAATCTTTGTTTTCTTTTTGATAGTTTTTTTGGATCAAAAGCTCTATTCAATGTTGATAGCATTGAACCTTTAAAGATAATCATTTGTTTTGCTTTTTTTCTTTGGCTAGTTTAGGATTTGCACAAGAATACTAAAAGGTTTTCTAACCAAGCAGTACGCTCCAGTCTCAAGCCATTTTTGGCTTATTGAGGGATGAAGAATAAATTCCACTATTGGGTTCTTATTGAGGTGTTTAAATGTGCATCATACTCCCCAACAAGTGAGTTAAAGCGACAACCATCAAAGGGGTACTTAAGTAAATACATATCTACAACAGTGTTTCCAAAAGCAAAAAGTTCAAACAAATCGATAAAGGTCCTGTGACTATAAGGAAGCAGTGCAAGGCAAGACAAGTTTCATTAAAGCACATAATTTAATAAATACAAAAAGTTACCCGATACATAAATACAGTATTTATAGCATACATAATGCAGTTAATGTTGCAGATTTCAGTGTGTAATTACTAGCATTACAGTATACCACTATTCAGCATAATAGAAGCTAATATCAACAAATCCACACAAAAAGTTCCAATGACAGAAAATATTTCGTTTACAGCCAAACAGCAATAAAAAGAAATATTTTGCATCATTTAACATACATCATAGTTTTATCGCTTTATCAACAATAGCAATAACCAGCTTTCTTCATTAAAAATCTGAAGAAGAATTATTTTTTGTGATTTCTTTTATTTACTTTGTCTTTTTAATTTTCTTATCAATAACTCCATATGTGAGTAAATGGATAATAAAGAATGAACGAACACACATGTAAGGAATCGAAGCAAACCCGTTGTAGGAAGAGAGATAGCTTTAAAAGAGAACTGAATAAGAAAATGAGAAGCAGTGAGCAGAAGAAGAAAAGACCAAGAGAAGAAAAGGAAGAAGAGAGCACAGATCATATTGACGGAGCCAAGCAATTCAATGATTCTGGAGATCTACTTTCTGAAGGTTTTGTTGAAAAGACAGAAAGAAAGGAAAAAGGAATGAGAGGTTTCTTTGGTGGAAACAGGAAACATTAAAGCGAAATAAGGGTGTTTGCATGCACCTGTTCATTGAAGACCATATTAGCCTACATTGCATACCAGAGGATACTGAAACAGACACCAGTTTGGTTTCACGAATCAAGGACCAGAGTAATGTGCTAAGTCTGCTTAGATTTAGGTAGAACCTATCTTATGAGACATGGACAATAGCTAGGTTCATTAATCAAAGAGTTGAGGCCTTTAGTTGACATACTACACAGGGAACATCTCAATGTCCAGGACAATGGATCTAATAAATTGCTAAACAACATCCACAATACCTTTGAACCTCTATTTTCTTGGGTTAATTTAATAGTTTAAGCCTAACTTTACTTTATGTCAAAAGAACAAGTAAAAAGAGCAAAATAGAAAATAAGCATTTAATATCATTATGTGGACGAGGAAACGTACTGGAACAAAAGAAACTTACCATGTCTTGTTTGTTAGCGAAAACCAAGATGATTGCATTAAGCATAAACGGGTCTTTGATGATGGCCTGAAAACAAATGATAAAGGCCATTAGATTATGTGACCAACAAAGAAGCCCAAGCCATAAAATTAATGTTCAGAAGAAATACCTGAAATTCTTGTTTTGCCTTTCCAATCCTTTCTCGATCTAAAGAGTCGACGACATAAATCTGTATAGATAAAACACTTAGTGAAGTGATACAGTATCCAGTTTAGAGAGACAGTATGTACAGAGAAGAAAGTGTCATAAACAAGGGAAGTGGTACGCTTTGTCAATCATAGGGAAATGGGCCTATACATTAAATATTATATGCTTATTCTGTATGCCAAATTCAAACATTTGGCTTAAAAAATTTCACGTGTTATCTTATTTGAAATATTTTTATCTCTTCCCAATCCCTTGTGTTCTTCTGTGTAGTCCGTGGGTGGGGCTGAGAATGAAAGGGGAAATTAAACTTCGCTCCACGAGTTGAAGGGAGAAGGATACAATATAGCATACTGTTAGATCCTTAATCATTAATCCCATAATACTCAATATTTTGAATTCTTCTCTGCCTTTAGGCAATGTTACCTCACAATGAACCAAGGAAAAATTCACTTTTGCCACAGGCATTTATGGGATATCAGGAGTTAAATGCCACTCAAATGCAAACCTAAAGAAATGTTGGCAGATTAACAGCAGAAACCAAAGAATACCACTCCCTCAGTCCCAACCCAATTTATGTGATGGTATTTGATGGTATGAAGTTTAAGAATGAAAGGAAAACTTACAGATCGTGTGGTCTAAAATAAGCATTGATGTGTGTGTACTATAATCATCTCACAAATGGTAAAATTACATTTTAAAGTTTTATTACTACTAAATTTAAAAAATGCGTCATTCTTTTTTTAACTAACTTAAAGGAAAGAGTGTCAGACAAAGATATCTATTTTCTATTGAGAAATAGAAACCAAAGAATATGCGAGATTGGAAGCTCGATGAACTACTCAACTTACATGAAAGACAGGAGAGCTGCAAAGTCAATGAACACATTTCAGACAGCCTAAGATGGTGCGATAAAGCTGATGACCTCTACTATGTTAAAGCATGAAATTCATTCATCTGTACCCTTAATGAGAGGGTGGATGATTGACCATAGAAATTAATTTATTTCTTTTAGAATGGTAATATTAGTCTATATGTCCGCATGTATACTACATCAAAAAATGTAACCCCACTTCAGAAGTAAAAAAAAAAAAAGGGCGATTTGTTTCAGCTGGACAGCACTGATTGAAGCATGTTTGACCCAAGACAATATTAGCAGAGGGAGCATCCATATAGTCAACAGATGTCATATGTGTCAACAAAGCATAGAAACCAGCAGGCACTTCCTTTTACACTGTACAATTGTAGATATTTGGACATTTTCATTTCAGACTTAGTTGGTTCCTGCCTGAATATCAAGGATCCTGTATGTGCTGGACTTCTTGAAAGATGGTAAGTCCATCAAGAATATCTCGAAACTGATTCCTGCCTGTATCTTTTGTTGTGTTTAGACAGAAAGGAAGAAAAAGTGTATGGATGAAATACCAAGTCCAAGCCGCTCCTGTAAGACTAGTCCCCTGACACCTTTTTGAACTTTATCGCTACCTATCTTTAGTATAGAACCCCCTGTAGCGGAGCTAACAACTCACTTTTGTACTTATTATCTTTTGTACTATTTGCATCTTCTTGATTCCATCAATGAATCAACTTCATCAAAAGAAACAAATAAAAAACAAATACTATCTGTTGGGTGTACCTACCAGTCCATCTGTGTTATTGAAGTAATGCCTCCAGAGTGGCCTTAATTTCTCTTGGCCACCAACATCCCACACAGTAAAAATTACATTTTTGTATTGCACTTTTTCCACATTGAATCCTGCAAGACATGCATATACAATCATCTATTATAATGGTTTCAAACTCACAGACAGTACTCAAATAATGACGGATGTTTTAGGTATTTTTCTCCGAGAACTTCTGAAGAAATTTTCACGTCAAAACTTAAGATTTCAAACTACCCTTGTGCAAATATTATGTTTAGATAATAAGCAATGACAGAATTAGAAAGCCATAACCTATGGTACGCCACATAAGATAAACTCTGGGCTCCAAGATGTGATAAACAAAGTAATTTAAGAAAATGAAAAGGATTACCATATGGAAGAAGAGATGTAGGAAGTATGTGACTTATCCCCCCAACCCCCCAAAATAAAGATGAATAAGGTATGCCATGTAATCAAGTGTTGCACCTGATCAATGGGAGGCAGTTTGCAAGTAAAGAGCAAGCAGGTTAGATAGGAGGAACCAGCATCCATTACGGTTCTATTAACGTTTTGGATTGGCGTTAATTTCTCAAGAAAGTTCGTGAAGCAGTAAGTACCAGCCACTTTTGGGAATTTGTAATGAACTAATGATTACCAATTTAAAGTACTAAACTGTGGTCTCCTATAAGTTCTTTCCCCATCTATATTTTATTCTATTTTTATAACAGCAGAGTCTGGAACACCTTGCGAGTACTTTGGCTAACCCACCAGATACCTCCTACCTCCCACCCGTGCATGTATCAATAACTCTGTCAAGCAACGAGAAACAAAAAAGAAAGCAACAGTGAGCAGAAGCTAAGACAGATATTACGAAGCATGTCTACTGAATTTTTTCTTCCTTTAGCAGATCTATTAAAGTTTAACAAATACAAACTTCACAATCAAAGTGCTACACAACAGTGAGCAGAAGCTAAGACAGCATACCGATGGTAGGGACTGTTGATAGAACTTCTCCTATGTGCAGTTTGTACAATATAGTTGTTTTTCCAGCCGCATCAAGCCCAAGCATTACAACCTGTCCCAATTGAAATTAGAACCAGAGACGAGCAAAAAACAGTAGAGACATCAACATGAAACAAGATAACAAAACTTTAAAACCTACTGCACATACAAGCAGAAAAATCGAATATCTATTGATAGAGCTCCTGTAGGAACTAAGATAAAATTCAAGTTGGTGAACATAAGTGGAAAAAATACAAATCACCAAAGAGTGGATAATAAAAATTTCCATGCTTAGATTAATTATCGCTTCTATTTCAGAAAATGAATTCCAGCCACAAAAACCACACCAATTTGAAGCAGTTATTTGTTAAGAGAGAGGGACAATAGTCACTAGGGGAAGCAAATTGGTTTACCCCTAAAGGAACTCTCATCTCATTCCCTATGTGTCAACACATTGGACGTTATACTACTAACCTAAGGAAGAAAATTTTATTTGATGATATTTCATATCTGGGGATGACATTGACTAGGATCACATCATCAATGACATGGTTAAGGTACCTATAAATTTATGAAGGGCCTTTCTAGCCACCCTGAATTTTAAGTCAATCATCTGTCTACTTAAGGCTTTCCTTGAAGTTGAAAGAGGAACACAGAATTCCAGGTTAGCAATTACAATTTAGTAGTTACCATCTTGGATCAAATTTCTTTCAACTACGCCTCAATTCCAACTAGTTCAGGACAGCTATATAAATCCTCCGTAACTGTTCCACTCCATTATGGCTCCTTAAGAGCTCTCTAAATCTCACACTGCTACACCAACATGTTAGTCTCTAACTAGACTAACAAACTCTCAGTGATGAATATTTTTTATTTCTTACTCCTTATTGCATATGATCAATCACCACCTACCTACGTTGATAGGTGGTTTTGGCCATATCTCTCACATTTAGGTGGTTTTGGCCATATCTCTCACGTCTAATGGTTTTGGCCATATCTCTCACCTTTTTGCTGAACTGACCATGAGCAGTTCTCTATTTCAATTAAACTCCTTCAGTGCTTTTAAGAAAATAAAAAGATCTTCAACTTTATGCATCAGTAAAACCATGTTCAAACTTTAGATACAATAGTGCATCTAATTGAATTTAAAAATGAACAAACGTTGAACGAAAATACTAGGTGCAGTAAGTGCATACCAAATATAGCTGACATTGGTGTGTTAGTGGAAGAAAAACGATGTCAATCAATCGTTCTAACTAGCAATTATTAACACAAAAAATGGATCATACGTGTTGCATAAATTAATCCTATTAAAACACTTCAGCACAATTCAGCTAAATACAGTTAGTTTCGCGTCAAACAATCTTCATAAAACACTTGGCATATGAAAACCCATATTTCTAACTAGCTACAAACAATGTCGATCAATCTTTCTAACTAGCAATTATTAACACGAAAAATAGATCATACCTGTTGCATAAATTAATCCTATTAAAACAGTTCAGCACAATTCAGCTAAATAAAGTTAATTTCGCCTCAAACAATCTTCATAAAACACTTGGCATAAGAAAACCCATATTTCTAACTAGTTACAAACAAGTGCGGAAAGCATAAATAGAAAACAATTTATATTCGGATCAAATATAGCAATCAATAGATCAAATTACATAAATGAAAATAACAGGATCATTATACCCTCATCTCAGAATTCCCGAAGAAAGTATCGAACAGCTTACGAAAGGCTTGTCCCATTTCGCCTAGAAGTAAAACTTCAGAATCGAAACCGAAATCAAGGGGCAATTTCACCTAAGTATTACTATATTTTGACGATCGATTTGAGAAGAACAGAACTACGAAAGATGCCTACAACTTGTGCTTCAAGAGAAGGTAGCCTTGTGTGTTTGCTGGGCGACCTCTCTCTTTTTCTATTATTTGCTGGGTTTTTTTCTTTTCCTCTTTTTTTGGTGTTTTGCTTTTTTGCTTTTCCACCCTGTGGGTACTTAACGTAATTGTGTTCGTTCGCTGTTGTATCTAACCAACAAATCATAATTGACTTTTCTCTCTCCCTTTCCTTTTTCCTCTTTCTTTCTTGGTTTCTAGAAACACATCACAATGTTTTTCTTGTCAATTTTGGATACTTTCAAATATTGGCAAAATTTTCGTATAAATTCCTGAGTCATCTTAAATATTTGAGAGAAGTATTAAAAACACTCATAAACTTGTGATGAATTATTAGTTTCGTCCCTAAATTATTGATAGACTTAAAAACATCTTCAACTTGGCGAACTAAGCTTAAATACACCATTAATTTAGCACGAATTATTAATTTCGTCCCTAAACTATTGATAGACTTAAAAACATCTCTCAACTTGGTGAAATAAGCTTAAATACACCATCAAACTTGGCACAAAATATTAATTTCGTTTCTAAACTATTGATAGGCTTAAAAACACCCCCCTCCCAGCTTCATGTTTTTGTAACTTATTAAATTTTTATTTGAAATTTTGTAGAGCTTCATTCGCTGCCATATTTTTACAATCCTAAAATCTTCTTACAAGATTGACATATTCCGACCATGAAATTTTCAACGTTTCCAGAAGTCCACATTAACAAAAAATAATCATAAACAAAATAGGAAAAGAAAGAGTATCAAGCAATTAAAAATGAGAACAAAAAAAAAACTGATTTGCTTTAAGGTCACCATTAATAAAGGAAATATTAAATGAGGAGAAGAAGAAGGGTATTCTAGTAGTTTGTTAATTAAAAGTTGCACGAAAATTTTTTTTTTTAAAAAAAATAAAAGGCTGATGTGGTCTTTTTTAAAACTTTCACGCATTTTAAATAAATTGTACTGACTTGTTATGTCATGTGACATGCGGGAGGGGTATATCTAAGTCCAGACCGGCAAGTTAAGGGGTGTTTTTAAGCTATCAATAGTTTAGGGACAAAACTAATAATTTATGCCAAGTTCGAGGGTTTATTTAAGCTTGGTTCGCCAAGTTGAAGAGTGTTTTTAAGCCTATCAATAGATTAGGGACGAGAAAAATAATTTGTGACAAGTTTAAGAGTGTTTTTAATACTTCTCTCTACATATTTTTATTAGATAATATATTCGGTACAATTTTATAACTGAAATCTAATGATAATAAAGTACGTATAGATCTTACGCTTAACTGGTAGAGAAGGAAAGTTCGCTTTCTAAGATTCTTAATTCAAGTGCTACATATCAAAATATTTAACAAAAACAAAATACTTTAGTGATAAAAATATGTAACTTAATAAGATAAGTAATACGCAGCATTTGGAAAACAAAATTCTGAAAAGGAAATACATGATACATGTATAAGACTTGCACTACAACAAAAACAATACTCTTATACTCAACGTGTTGAAAAACGAGTCAAAAACATTTTTTCCTCAATAAATTGAGGGTGTATAATATTCTATTTAATCACATCTTGACAATATGTTTAAAATATATCTTGAC
>JAPFFP010000070.1:17437585-17450468 GCA_026153255.1 Solanum medicagineum
GAGCTAGCATGTTGTCAGGAACTCACAATATGACCTACACGTCTGTAAATAAGACATGGAAAAGCCCAATACAGACGCTAATAACTCAGTTTTGTATGACAAATATTCATTTATGTGAATACATAAATTTGTAGACACAAGGTAGAAAAAGTAGCACATAACTTGATGTGGAACTAACAACATGACCACGGTTGCAAACAATGACAAAATAAGACAAGATAAAGCTAGACAAATTAATTCATCGGAATCATGACAAACTTCTTTTTAGGCGAAGTGGCATTGATTCCTATACTTCATGTCGAATTTGAAAAATAGGGCTAATGAATTAGATCAAAAGTAGGGTCCTACAACTTATAAGTCTCTTTATTTTTAGGATATTGATTGCCATTATGACCTAAAAACAAAGTATTGACAATCTATTAGGTTCTGCTGGAGTATGTACATACAGGGAGAGGGTACAGAAATAGAAGACCTTCATACCCAACCCATACAAACCAAGAAACCTTGAAATAAATGGTATATTTGTAACACTAACCTGAGCAGAGAACTCTTTCGATTGCACAAGGAAGTCCCTTATGTGATTCTTGAATGTGGGAAGGTCATTTGTTGAATCAAATAGCCCACTGACAAATTGAGTCACCTGAAAAAAGAGCAAACCATTATTAACATCTAAAGCAAAAATGTATACATATTAACATGAAAAAGATCGTGCAAAACTCATGCTCATACTTCAGCAGATGTCATGTTGGGGAAGGATGTACTAAGAAGCTTAATGGTGTATTCACGAACAAATTCAACATTATTTGGATATGGATAAGGCACGGTTGATGCATCCCATAGGGGCTCAGACAACACAGCCACCTGAAATCATAGCACAATGTCACAAGAAATACTAGCACAACTAGGAAGACCAATCTGTTAGGTGGACACATACCATGCAAAATAAATGTTGTAGCACCAATACATGCAATTTAAACCCAGGCTTATGAAACGTGTCTGTTAGAACAGCAAAAATTTCTTGCTCGATCGTCAAATAGTAAGTCCTATAAAACTGGTTAGCAAACTCAGAATTCTGCATGAGAGAAGAAACTGTTAGACCTCCACCACATAACACCACATATGTAGAACAATCAATCTGATGGCTAACAAAATAAAGAACCTGAAAATTTTTCAGCATTGCCAGCAAGAGATTAAGCCCGGTTTCAGCAATGTTCCTCTCAGTGTGCCGAAACGCCCATATTATAGAATCCATGACAAGTTTTAATTGCTGATCAAAAATCGGGAGAATATGAAATCTATCATAAGCTCATCCAGACATTCAAAATAAATATGACAGCCAAATAGATCTCTGAAGGAAAACTAGAATTGATGGTCCATAATTATACAAAAATAGGAAAAAATACATACCTCACTCGACAGCCGTATCAAAGCATCAAAGCAATGTGTAGCAATAGCACGAAGTAATGAGAAGAACTTCAGCCGATGCTCCGGATAATCTTCAAAGTTTTTTGTGATCATCTGTTGTACATAAAATGAATCCATCAAATAGATCATGTGAGATTACAGTGCTTAACTCGCCAAATGCTTATCTCTAAAGCATATTACAGTCTGTTGTTATTGTCACCCAGGATAGGGCATACAAAGTTACAACCAACCTTACTACCCGTAAACAGCTTGAGATAAACGCATGTAAAGATTCCAAAGATAGATACAAATGCATGTAAGAAACGGAGTAAAGAAGTCTCAATAAAAAAATGAGGATGGTAAATATTCTCACTAAAATAATGCCTAAAACAAATACATCTTCTTAAAAAGATGGACGAATGCAGCATTGCACAAATAGGAATGCCCTTTATCAAACAAGTAGCGTACGCAAGAATTTTTTGGGTTACATAATGCTAAGCATGACGTTTGAACAGAGGCGTAGTTGGTGTAATGTTGGGATGACTTAATATAGAAGAAGAGGCTACATATAAAGTTACCACACAATCAACTAACCTAAAGAATAGAAGTAAACACAGCAAAAGGGTGCGAAAACTAACCTCCAGAGTACACTGGAAAACAGCTTCAAATATTCGAGGGACATCCTCGATCATAGCACCCTTGTACCTAACAAGAAAAATGTTAGATATACATGTAGGTGTACTATGAGAATAGGGATGGCAATGGGGCAACTGCGGGGCGGGTTGAGCTCAACCTGCAAATTTTTTAAACCGCCCAACCCCGCCCCAGATGACAACTTTTTTCATTTTCAACCCGCCCCGCATCAGCCCGCCCAGCTTAAATTTTAA
The DNA here is from genome assembly GCA_026153255.1 of Solanum medicagineum. Lineage (NCBI taxonomy): Eukaryota > Viridiplantae > Streptophyta > Magnoliopsida > Solanales > Solanaceae > Solanum > Solanum medicagineum. The sequence goes on from JAPFFP010000070.1 coordinate 17,439,877, forward strand.
AGTTCTTTTATTTTTTAATTGAATTTATTTTTTTCCGCTAATTAACGTCTCAACAACTAATTAACTATTTTTAGTTGACATTTTACCAATTGTTTCTTAATCGTTATTTAAAAGTTTTTAATTAACATTTTAACAACAATTTACCGGGGACACATCCAGTTAAAGTCAATGTTTAATATAAAAAATTTATATCTTTGATTTTTACTAATTACAAAAATTTAATTTCTTCGATTTCCTATTTGATTTTTTAAACCTGCAACCCGCCCCACCTGTCCCGCACCCGCATAGCTCTAAATCCGCCCTACCCCGCCACGCCCCGTAACCATCCCTACATGAGAATGCAGACAAAATGATGCATAACAGAAATTCCTGGACATCTTAATCTTTCCAGCAGACAATTATGATTTCAGTCATGCTGAGTGCCAGTTGGGAAGTGTTTTCTTTTTGGGTGGTTTGCGGGGCTTACTTGTTTATGATTGTAGCGAAGAGAGAGAGAACTTCAGATTCCCTAGCATCAGGCACATTCCTTGCATAGTCGCCTAAAACTGGGTCCATCATTGGTGGCACAAATTGTTTCCCAATGTGTGGTTGATCTTCTGCCTTGTCCAAAAATGTTTCAATAAGCTTTAAAGTTTCCCTTTTCACCGAGCTGCCACACATCACAATGTGTAAAGTAGATGCATCTTAAAATGGCAAGCAAAAAGAAAATGAAAAATGGAACTTACCGCAAGAGTTTCACAATGGATGTCCTTGAGGCAAAGGGACCTCCTTGTGCGATGCTTGTAGATATGAGTTCACTGTACATTCTGCAATAGCGAAGGTTCGCAACTAAAAATCACAAAAGCTCAATAGCTGTTGAAAAATGGGAATAATAATGGCATCAGTGACCACCTAAGTCCCATATACATGCAATCAAGTTATAACGAGACATCTAAATATTTAGAAAACAAATATCAAATAAAGAAAAAGAAAGTCTGATACAACACCTATAAACATTGAGCATGTCCAAGAAGATGAGAGTAATTTGAGGTAAGAAATAAGTTCCAAGTGAGGTAGCAGCACTGGTATTTGTCTGCAAGGCAAAAAAATGCACAAAAGCCTCATGTTCAGAATAGGAGAATTCCAATGCAAAAGGCATAGCTAAGTAGGATAACATTTTAAATGAATCAGGATATGGAAACTGATTGCCGAAACACCTCGATCCTGGCACAAAGGTAGCCACATCATTTGGTTGACATTTGAAGAAAAAAACAGAAGTTGTAAAATACTGATTTAGAAATAACAATGTATGTACAAACGCCTACTAAGCTTAGTTTTTTTAAAAAAAGGGAATAGAGACCTACTAATGGGAAACCTGCATTAACAACCCCAGATATAGTGTAGCTAGCTTGTTTAACAAATCCTAGTTAATATCCTGTCATAAGACAGTAACATACATACTACATTTTGAGATTATGTAGTATTCAACGTAGAAACTTTTAAGGTGCAGTTAACTTGAACTGGCATGCTTCAAGTCTAAATCACCAAAGGTTTTTTAATGAAAAAATAAATCACCAAAAGTTAATACTAAAAGATTTGGAAGCACTACTAAAATTATTATAGAAAATGGATCACTTCTTATGGACTCATTGAGGATGATTCTGACTTAGTTAATGACGTATTAGTAAGTAGAAAGCACTCGGGTTTAGGGTCATTGTCCCCCTCACTTGGCATCTTCCTTGCCCTAGCAAGTGTGTGTGAAATACCTCCAACGAGGAGAAAAAAGGACAAAAAACCTAGAAAACTGTGAGGAATTGCCGACTGGGTTCCATACGTGGAATTTTTCGTGACGTTGACATTTGACAAAATCAATATATGATCAAATTATTGTAACATATTTATAACAATGAAACCAATCCAAATATATTAACATAATTGCTCCTGATGACAATCTTTAAGGAAATCTTTGATACAAGTAGTGAGGTTGGTTTATAACCAAGGTGATGTTCGAAATTATTGATGGACAATTTTACGTGTATTAAATTTTATTTTATTTACCAAATTAGACTCGAGATACTGTTATTTTTAAACAGGTAAAAGAGCCTTGAAATAATTTTGTTTTTTAAACTTAATATTAGCAGGAGAAAACATCCTTGACATTTTGTTATTATTACATGATATGATATTACAAAACAAAGCACAAAGTTTGTGCCAAATTGCATGTAAATCAGCCACTTTACATCACCAGTAGGAAACTGAGGAAATCTAACATTCCATCTACTGTATTAGCATCTTCTACTCTACACCACAAATCCAAAGACAAACATTTATACTTCAATATCTGTATATAAACATTGTTGATTTCTTTTCTTCCAAATAACCCACCCAATGCAGAAAGGACTTAAGTTTTGTATTTGAACAGTTAAAGGGGCTTTGAAATAAATAAAAAATTTAACTCAACAAAAGGCTTAAACAAAAAGAAATAACAAGCAGTGAAAGACTGCTTGAAGAAAGTGAATAGGAGGTTTGAACTTGTAACCCAACCTCTTCAAATTAAAGGAACAGCTTAACCACTGGATCAAGAATGCATATCTCCCTATACATTTATCACCCTATAGTTATAAAATTATCTGAAGTGGCAGTGTTGGATAGAAAAGGTGACCTGCAATATGTTTAGAACCGCTCGAATAACATCTTGATCTTTCAGGTAGTCCACGCTTTGTCGTGCTTGTCCTATAATTTCATTCCATCTCTGTAAAAATTAAATGTTCATCAGCCACAATAATATGTAGTGTAAACTCAATTACTAATCTTATGTGGCCCCTTCAACGAATGCAAAACAGATGAATAAACAAAGAAAGTAATGGATAGCATCCAAATACATCATATCTAGACCATATGTTAGTAGCCACTCGCCTGATTTGGAAGCTCCATCAACCTCTGCAGATACTCATCTCTTTTTTGCGGATCAGGTTCTGCTTGAATCATTTGACCAACCTAGTAAAAAAATGACACAGAAAGCCTTTCAGTATAAAAAATTAAGTCCTACTCCTCAGTTTCCATTTTGTATAACTCTTCTGTTTAAGTTAGTTTCAAAAAGAAAGACACAATTCTATATTTTTTGGAAAGTCTTTAACTTAAGCATTCCATTGTACCCTTTAATGACTTGTTAAGCATGTGCCAAAAGTCTTTCATTTTTAAACTTAGTGCACAGTCAAATACCACCATATAGAACAAGGCAGAGGCAATTTAAAACATCTAAAGAAACAAGTAAAAAGAAATGAAATTTATTCATTAGAACAACAAACTCTTACAGATTCGTAAAAGGTATGAATCTGATGAGGTTCTAAATCTGCAATAGTTGTGGGAAGAGTGGTTAAAAGTTCCGAGACAAATGGCTCGTTTTCTCCAACCTGAGAAAAGATAGCCATCATCAGTACCAGATCAGTGTTCAGTCATTTTTTTACCCTTGTAACTTTAAAAGAAACTGATACTATTGACAAAATATTCCATTACCTGGACTACAACAAACTTGCGCTTGCATTTCTGAACAATTTTCAAAAACGTATCACAGGCCATATCCTAGAGAAAAGAGACAGAAGGTCCTCAGGAACAGAAATGCCGGCACCACAATAAACCCATTGCTATAATCACAAGAGAATAAGTTGATTGCGATCCAGTGTTTTAGGCCATAAGGTGAAACAAGTGCTCGTAATCTAACCCAAACAGAACCACACTAGCTGAACAAAAGAGGGGGTTGTAACTCAACTCAATGTGCAAGTCATTTCATCACTTATTTGGAGACCCAATGCCAATAAACAAGGAAGACCTGATTCCTGATGCCACATGGCATAATTCCATAGGACTCCACAATGAAATCACCAAATGCTTACCAGTTTAAAGACCACAACAACTGGCGAGGCGACTACTGAACCAACCATTCAGTAACTAGAGGGCCAAGCAAATTCCGACAGAATAAACAGTAAAACAGCAGCTGAAAGTTAAATCACTAAGAAGTAGTAACCTGCACTCCAGGATGTGTTTCATGCATGAACTCAAACAATTTGTTCACAACAGTCTTCAAGAACTTCCAATGGGCTCTCAAAAATCTAGGATATTGCCCAACCACATACCTGGCAGATAATCAAAACAAGTTGTGACTACATTTCTTAATTGAAAGAGTACAGTGAAGCTGTAGGCCATACAACATCTATAAAAATTAGTAAAAAAGTCACACTCTGGAGAAGATTAGAGTTGTGACTTTTTGAGTGGTAACTGAGAGACGATGAATAACATCTAATCAAACTAGTAATCACTATGCACTCGAAAACTTATGGGAAAGAAAATAATAACTGGCAAATGATAATGATATCACGTCCATACATTATATTACTTGCAATAACAGCCTTGTTGTCTTTTCCTTTCGTGATTTCACATAGGTTTAACAAATCGCGTATAACCATAACAAGGAATCTGTTCTCCTGCCAAAGTGAACACAACGAAAAATGTGAAAAGTCAAGATCTTAGCATTCAAATTATACAGAAGACCCTTTGTTGTATTGCTTGGTTTACTGCAGGAAAATAAAGATGCACATAGAGAAGTACAAAGTTAAAGCAAAACATCAAGTAAAAATGACAGCATGAAACAGCAGTTGGGAATTTCTCTTGAATCTTGAAAGCAAGAAAGTTGCCCAACCAAACTAGTACAAGCATGATACCTGCTCCTCCACCATCGATCCAGATATGGAACCAATTGCCCAACATAATGTGTTTAGATTGTTCCACGACCAGTCCTCACCATTGAGTTGGTTGCTAAGTTTCTTAAGCATCTGAAGTGATACATGAATACGGAATCATTATGAACCTCGAAAAATAGCAATTGTACACCATGAAACATTTTTGCCTGAAACACTGTGTCAAAGAAAAGAAGTAGTAGCTAACGGCACTTGGAACGAAATCAACAAACTTCAATCACAAGAAAAAGGTAATCAACCAGCAGCAATTAGCAACAGCACTTGGAAATATGTTTAAGGTAAATAAATGAACAGCTCAACAATAACTAGATCGCACAAATATAAAAGTTAAAACAAATTACAATTAACCACAGGAAATAGAAATTGCTAAGATATCCTGAACCATAGTTTGCAAATAAGGATAGAATCATTATCTTGACTAATAATTTTTCAACAGATCCGGAATTTATGCATTTAAGATCTCTCCAGCAATTAGTCATACACACCATAATAGAGAAACCCAAACCATCTATTTCAAAAGTAGATTCTTCAATGCCAATTAGCCATCCAGAAAAGTACGATATGAAAATTGAGAACCGATATGAGCTTTAAAAACATTTCATATGCTGCTTCAGCTAAATTTATTTAAGTCACAACAAAGTTGGTGGCTTTAAAGGAAGTGCACCTGCTTTTCAGTATCGTCGTGATCAAGATGTGACAAGTAGATCAGAGTTTCCCTCATGATCTGCAAAATTTAACATCATCAACCATATTTTAAAAAAAGGACTCAAGTTGCAAAACAAGAATCAGGCAAAGTGCATTTTGCCAAATATAACATGCATCTTTTAATTTTCTCCAACCCAACAAGAACCAAAGAATGTCAATCAAATTCAACAGGTCATTCCGTAAGAGCTATCACGATACCTTGTATTGCACAAGGACGTCATTGTCCTTCATTGTTTCACGGACAATGTTCCCATTATCATCTTCAACAATGAGAACTTCTTCAGGTTTAGCCATGCGAGATATCATAAGTAACCTCAACTTGGACATTGGACCAGCATAAAGTTGTCTCCTCTGCATAAGTTGCGCTCCAAGACCATCAGCCATGCCAGAAAGCAGTGGCATCTGTTTAATTAACAGGAAAGACTTGCACATGAAAAGTTTGGTTTTGGAGAGTTCCAGGCAAAAAGGATCTAGGTGCCTTGTCATACCTGAAGCCCCATCATGTTTGCAGTCATTGCAGGGCTATCTAGATTACGATGTGCTGCTTCAAACAGCTCAAGAACTAAGGAATTCCAGTAGTCCAAGCAAACCTGCCAAAGCACACGTTAGCAATCTCAGACATTTCCAAGAAAATTCTTGAATCACGAACAAACAGTGGAATAATACCTTAAAAACCTCTGTATCATCCACATATGAGATATTAATAAGATACTCAAGTCCCAACAGAAGCGCACTTATATTCTCTTGTGATGATTCTAGCACACGTATGTGAGACTGCATAGAAAGTAGCTTGTAAGAGAATGCTGAGTAGTAGATTCCAAAATTATATTGTCAATACAAAACTTCAAAGTAAAGAAGCTCACCTTAAAAAATGACGTAAAAAACAAAGCCAGATTTTGAATGAATGCCTGGATAAAGGAAAGAGAAACATCAGTTTACAAGTGAATACAACAATAAACTGACAATTCACTGACTCAGACAAAACCTGCTCGTCATTGCTTCCATTTCCATAGGCCTCAGGAATGTTGGTGTTGGGGGGGAGAACACTCTACACGTGTGAGGAAAAACCATCAGATAATGAGCACAACAGCACAAACATAGCTAGCCAAAAAATGAGGTATAACTAAACAGCCAAATCAAGTTATCAACAACACTAACACCTAGGATGGCAGATGAATCAGGTTCAACTGCCAGTTTGGACATTTTGCTTAAGCAACTGAGTCTACAGCAAATTTCCAACTCAGTATCAGGGCAAAGCCAACACAGACAAAAGTATCTAGATAAGACTAGCATGAGATATTTGAAAAGGGCCTTCATTTTGTCAATAAGAGAACAATAACCTAGTCAAATAAGTCGTACCACCTTGCTTTAACCATTGTCCTACAAAAGATTTAAAAGTTTCACTTCTCCTACTCAGATTATGCAACGTTTATGAGAAGTGATGGTTTCACAGGTGCCCTAAGGCAGCCCAGTATAGAAGCGTTATACAAATTAGGAAACAAACCTAGAAAAAAGTATGTTCCACTGCAGAGGGCACGAAATTATTCAACTTCCCCATCCAATCTATCAACATTATCTGCTATTATCAGACCAAAATTCCTCTTTGCAGTACATCAGTGTTTGAATGTGCTCCACGAAGGTTTTCATAAGACTAAAATACCTTTAGAATATTAAAATCTATAAATTAAAAAATCCTTATTCAGTAGACACAGAGTCTTCTAGCAACCCTCGAAGTCAGTACGAAAAGTTAAGCAACAGATATGTTGGTCTGAAGTGCTAAAGAAAATAGAAGGTATTTACAAAGGGTGTAGTTGATAAACGAATAAGGAGAAAAAGACACTTCCTGTCATCAATTCGTACAACTATTCAAAATTTGATATAGAAAGTTATGTAATTCTTCAAATAACTTCTACCTATGCGAAGACCAAGCAACCAATTCTATGGGAAAAACACTCTTTAAGGCTCAACTGAAAAAACAAAGAGAAGGTCGCCTAGCTTCAGAGTAAAACCATATAGCCTTACCCTCCTAAAAAATATAAATCCACTGTAAACTGTTACAAAGTTGACCTAGAAACTACATACAGCGATACAAAGACATAATTAAGACCATAAACTTATTTCACCAATGATACACTCTTGAACCAGCCAAAAAAGAAAAAAGCAACATCAAGGATCAATTAGTTCACCTGCAACTGCACCATAAATATGGTGTACATCTTGACATACTGTTCATTATAAAATTCCCCAAAACTGAGGGCAGCAACCTGTCATATTAACACAGAAACCAAAAAGTATAATGAATTTAACTGTTAAAAGAAACTCTATCGGAGATCTCGTCATATTATACCTCTGTCAGACACTGAAGTGCGAGGTTGCGATACGATGGCACCGGGAAAAATTTGAGCAGGATTTCCAACTGTAATACGAAGGGACACAAGTCAGGTAGCTCTTTTCAAACACTTCTGTTTTAACACAAACATGCTTCAATTAAAAAGATTAATAATAAGCCACCGAGAAATACAAACCAGTGTTGATTCAAAAATATAGCCAAGTGGAATCCATGAAAGGAAAGCGTGCAGTGTAGCAAGCGTAGCCCTGATGAGCTCAGTTCTTTGGGATGCTGATAGCACATACAAGCATAGTTCATGGATGAGTTGAAACTCGCTGTAAACAAAAGAACCAATGTCTTAGAAAGATAAGTCTTATAAAAGGAAATTAATGTGTGCAATGATTATATTAGAAGACCCGCTACTTCGAAATTATAAAAGGAGCTCTACAATCCATACGGTGTATAGAATTTTTCATCCTCAAGTCAAAACCAACTGTTTCACCCATGTATAGTAGAAATAACCAGGTTTAAATCACATTCAATGTTTCAAAACAGAATTTACAAAAACAGCAGGGAAGAAGAAGTGTTAAGTATCTAAAATAATAGGACAGTACAGGCCAAAAGAATAAAATACTCAATCAGAAAAAGAAAATGAAACGCAAGCTTATGCATTTATCAGAAAGAGAACAAAATAAATTTATGTAAATAATCTTTGTTAGAATTGGAAAAATATTTTCTACTGCACCCACAAAGTCTCACCGAAACAGTTATAAATCTTTACATCTTATTTTCTTTTTTTCTTTCGAGAACTCTTCACATCCTATTTTCTCTGGCAACCAACCAAAAGGAAAGTCTGCATTTCTCTGAATTTCGCTACCAACTCCCTATTTCTACTTAATTCCTTCTCATCCATTCCCCAATTTCAAAATGGTAAATAATTTCTAGACTCTACTCAACATCAGTATTGTCAAAGCCAATATTTCAGGTTATCTCATAAATAAAACAATCCTATGTTGAAAAAATCCCAAGTTAAAACAAGAAGAAACTCATAAAGATATGGAATTGTGCCTGTTTAAAGATTGTTTGAGCTCCTTGATCTTCTGTTGAGTCATTTCACCTCTCGAGAAATCGAAAACCTCCTCGCTGAGAAGCTGAAGATAATAGTTCAAGTTATCAAGGAGCACTTGATTCTAATCTTTTCACTGGAAGATGGAAATGAAGATGTAGAGAAACCTTCAATATCGCCATGCAGTTTTCGCATATTGTTTCACTAGTCTTTGCAGCCGCAACTAAGTCAGGAATGAAGCTTCGCCATCTTGCAGGCCACTCGTGCTTCAAAATCTGAAAAATATAAATACAGAGAAAAAATGAATTCTGAAAGACCTTTAACTTCATGTGTAACTAATTCGAGTCACAATCAATATCATCACTAGCAACCACAGAGACAGTAGGGAGAATGAGGGTACTGAGTGAGTGGCTCAGTCTGTGTGTGTTTCTTTTTCATAAAGCAAGTGCAGTGGTTATTAAGAGTACCTGAACCAATATTATGTTAAGCTTGCTAATATACAGCCTTTCCCGCCGAAGAGATGCTTCATCACTGGAAAGCTGAGCTCAATATAAGGATAAGCACAAATGATTCAGTTAATAAAATTCATGGAAACAGAAATTTAATTCAAGTTCCAAAAAAAAAACTTATAGAGAAAATGACAAGAATTGTGTCGTTATACCTTCACAATAACTTCAGAAATATAGTTTTTCATTCCATCTCGCTGTTCGACAGGCAATGCATTCCATCTATACTTTATAACACCTTCTAGAACCTGCAGGTTTGGAGACAGTCAGATATCTTACTCAGCTTTCTGCCATATATAACTAAACTAGAAGTCCCAAACAAACATAGAAAAAGAACTGAAACAAAGCAACAGTGCTTTTTTATTTGCATAGTTGCGCGATAAACGCCAGCCAACAGCATTTTTATCTTGTCAAGTTTTGCTTTGGGACACAGTCTAAGAAAGTAAAAGGGTCTTTTGGATCTTCTGGTATTAAACTAAAGATCGGATAAATGCATCAAAATGTCCTTTGATTTATAGTCTTAAATATGCCAGATGGATAGTTGAAATTAAAAAGTCGTCAAAAAAGTAAAGAGGTATTATTTTTAATGGACTAAAAGGGAAAGTGGGACAAACAAATCGAAACAGAGTTGGTAATTGTTGATACACAAGACAAGAAACTTTAGTATCCTGTTCCACGTTATTTTCCAAAAAACAAATTACTCAATTTAAACTTCCAAACTTTCAAAAAATTACTACTTGGATTGTCAGCCCTCACCCCTACTCCAATGTCCAAGAATAATTCCTGAAGTTTATGCACAGCTTAATCGTGATAAATTCATATTCTCTTTGACCCAATTTATATGACACGCTTTCCTTTTTTTATCAATCCCCCAAAAAATGACACATTTCCTTATTTGGAAAATATTTAATGACACTACCAAAATTTTGCCCATAATGGGTCCTGCTTATTTGCAAAAATCCCGTAAAGATGTACTTTTTAAGGGTAATTTTGAAACATTGTGAAGTCTTCCATATTTCTTAAAATTGGTGCCCAGTCAAACTACATCACATAAATGAGGACGGAGGGAGTATGCAAATTACTTTTTCCCTTGTATCAGTCAAAGTCAAACTTACCAAAGAAAACATCAATCACTGTTTAACATTTATGTTTAAGCAATCTCAATCCTAGTTAAACACTGATACTAATAAAAACACTAATCACAGCATAACAGTTGAAGAATCTGAACCCCATTTATACACTAATACTTAAAT
>JAPFFP010000070.1:17465606-17494638 GCA_026153255.1 Solanum medicagineum
CCCCACACCAAAATAGAAAAACACCGAGAACGCACCCATGACTGGGGGGGGGGGGGGGGGGGGCGGGGTGCACTTTCAACAAGTTGAACTTGATTCAGCCACCTTCCACCTCATTCTGCAATGACCAGTAGTTTATATCATAGAACACAGAACTACAGGTCAAGGCAAGTAGGCAGCCCCCTTGTCGGCCATGAACAACTAAATGAGCAGCTATTGATGGGAAGCCCAATAATTCCTCAGAAACTGACCCAAAATGAATGAATCGGAAATGGCCAACAAGCAGACTAGAGATTACATCACAATCCAAAAGGGCATCTAAAAATGAAATTGTGAATTTGCAAACAATGTCATTTGTTAGCATACAGTTTCACGCTCACTTTATCTCAAACAGATTTACGTTTGATTTTCCAAACTAATATGATGACACTTGAAATGGGTCTGTTTTAAATGTTCATTGAGGAGCATGCAAGAAGCACAAGTTACTTATTGCAGTTTCAGAAAAATTAGAATAGAAAAAAAGAACCGTGGAGGTAAAGATGTAACTTCTGTACCATGTAATATGTCTTCCCTTTTAAGAAAGATATTGATTTGGTAAGCACAAGAAATGATGGTTCAATGTAGCCATCCAATAATCAGTTCAAAAAAACGTAGCCATCCAATAAAATAGCAACATGGGTATGAAGAGAGAAAACAGGAGTTGACTTATCGATAGAATTTAAGAACAAAAACCAAAACAGCTCTACTCTGCATAAAAGAGTAGTGCAGTAACAAATTGCACTAGAGTGTGAAGGAAGCATGTATAAAAAAGCTGAAAATCCGTCTTGATGATTTCTAGAATGAAATCCTATCTAATTTTTACCCTCCCTATAAGAAGTTCCAAAACTACTTATTACTGACTAGTAGGCAGAAAAAGGAATATAGAGAGATATGGTTCAGCTTTTCACATCTATAGGATGAGGAAAGGTCCCATAAATATGCAAAGCAAATAATTAATAGTGCATGTACATAAAAGATAAGAAAATCAATACCATGCTAGTGTTGGTATAGATGGATAAACAAAAGACTTCTGATAAACTGCTGCTGCTGCTGCTGCAGCTTGGATTCTGGCTTGGTGCTGGCTAACATTATTACTTGGCGTGGTGTTTGCTTGCGAACTCTGAGATGCACTTGCTGAACTTGATCCAGGGCCTGAGCAAAATTTAACAAAGAGTTCAATAAATATATATAAGTGCCACATTCCTCCGTTACAAAAAAACATCTACACGTAAAAGTGTCCCTTCTCGGGATTAGCTCTTCCGACGTGAACTCTCAGCCTTCAGGATAAAAAGCTAGACATACAATCACCTTTTGAAAAGGGATAAAACGCTAGAAATACACTCCACAATCTTTGACAACTACAAAATATAAACCTCGAAAATAGAAAACAATAAAAAATCAGAACTATCCTCAAATGTTTAGGAAGTCTGCCTATGAAATGGGACTGTTATCGACTTGATTCACACATCAACACTTAAGCTACAATTTGATGCTTGACACAGATTATTAGCAAAGAATGGATGAGTTAGCTTCCAAGTCCTAGTGCTATATATAGTTGACAAAGTCATGTAGATTAAGACTCTTGAATATAAAAGCCCATTGTGTCTCACTTAAAGGAATTGACTTATTTTAGTGTATAAAATCAGGGGCATAACTACCTTTCATGAAGGGGGTTCAATTGAATCCCTTCACATGAAGATTACACTATGCAAGGTAAAAATAGTTTATTGGATACATATAAACCGTTGCATTCCCTCGACACAGGTTCATATTTTAGGTGTGACATCTTTCTTTTCTTTTACTGAATTCACTAACTCAAATCCATGTGGGCCGCTGGACACTTAAGTATGATTACTATATGCGATCAAGCTGTAAGTTATACCTTGTTGGACATTTGGTCGTGATCCTACCACATTTGTCCCATTTTCAGTTGGCACAACAAGGGCTCTGCAGGTAGGACAGGTGTGTTGACGTTCTAGCCATGAGCGGAGGCAGTGCACATGAAACAGATGCCCGCAAATAAGTTTCTTAGCAGTGGTCATCTCCTCACGACAAATGATGCAGGTAGCATCACTTCTGCATAAACATAGAAGTAATTGATTAAATGATTAAGAAAGTTCTGAAGGAACAAAAAATAAACAAACATTAGACATGAGCAACTTACGCATTGAGCTCTTCTGGTGTAGCATCTGGAAAACGGTCATTCATATTTGAAGTAATCTTCCGATAGCGTACATAATCGGCAAGTCGAATCTTGAAGTTGCGGAATGTCTCGTAAAGCTCCCGAATCAAATGCAGGGGCACGCCATAGTTCCTAGAAAGTCCAATTAAACAAATAATGCAAGGTGTCTCAATGTAATAATAAGCAAAGCAAAAGGAAAAGAAACAGGCCTAACAGACAAGCCTGGGTCAACAAATAAAAAGTAACATCAAGTTATCAACAAGGTCAAACAAGCAGAGCTCCTCTATCAGAACTCAAATAAAAATCTGCAGACATGCAACTAATATCGCTCACCAACTTGACTATGTAGCTATGTATACTTGAGGAACCTTAGTAAGGCTTTAGGACAGTGTGCTTCCCTATTTATATGTGCTCCTCATAAGGAGACAGGATCAAAAAGGAAAAAGGTGAATTCATTACACCCCTCCCCCCCACCCAAATAAAATGAACATGGTAAATTGACAGCTGCAGCAGGGGGGTTTTCTTCACCAAAAAAGTAAGTCTCCAACTATGCATGAAGCATAATATGTTCCAAAACCTCATCATTAGATGTAAAGACCTCTAGGGGAAAAAAAAAAAGAGAAATGATGTAGTCAATCAGGTTCATTTTAGTATAGGTTTACTAACAGAAAAGTACTACTCCCATAAATACAAGAAATGAACATGCTTCACCGTCAGCTATTTCATAATCACAAATGATAACTTCCATTAGGGTAGCTCAATAACTGGGTATTCTCTGAACATTCAAAAACATAGGTAACACCACAACTAGTAGCCACATAACGTGCAGACAGAGATCTAACGGGGACTATATACCAATATATGTAGCACGCTTGGTTTCTTTATTGTTAAATGTGGAACATTTGGGTCAGAGCAGAGACAGCCCATTATATGAGCTGGTGCAACGCCAAATTAATAACTCTCCATTCATCTATACAATAATCTCAGAATCTTTGTATTTTGAACTCTATTCTAAATCTTGTGTTAGTCATGTTAAGATAATAACGTCAAGGACAAGCTTTTTTTGCAACAAAGTTGGCTACTACATATCAACAATTAATCTCTAGAAGGAATTTTTTTCCTGAATAGTTAGTTAAGAAATTAATCATCAAATAAATGGATGCATGGAAATTTCTACAAGTATGGCAACTTTTGATCACGTCAGCAACTTTATTTAGGGGAAGATTGAAAATTTTTATATCCAGAAGAGAGATACTTCTATGCAATCCTTTTCCAAATCTGCATAAACACCTCTATACACGTATTAGTAGAGAAAAATAAACCACAAAACTTAAAATAGACTTACATGAAAATCACCATGAAGAAGCACAGGTACAGAGACAAGTGGAGCAAGTCTCGGATAAGTTCTAAGTAGAAAGTATAGACAGGCTTATTCTCCCATTGTCCTTCCATAAGCATGTCACTTATGTAGAAGACATATTTTACAAAAGTTGAGACAGTTGTTGTTGCAAGTATCATGTACCTGAATCATTACCAAAAAGAAGTTGCTCTTCATTAGGGAGAAGGATACAGGATACAGTTAACATGATCAAACAGCAGCAAGGGAAAACCATACAAGAAGTAATCAAGTTCACCAACATATTTCCCACCAATTACAAATATTATACATGAATCACACAAGTGTTAATAAATCCATTGATATAACAATGTCAGCACATGCATGAAAAAACAAACAGTTTCTGAAGAAACAGTGAGTCCATTAAATTATACATTATAAGAGATCTACCCTAAGATCCTTCGGGGTGGCCCTGTGGTTTGGGCTTGGACTTCCATGTTGCAGGTCTCAAGTTTGAAACACCTTGCCAGCGAAAGCAAGAAGTTTGCCTTCTGGGTCGAGCTCGTCGCACCAGGCTTGCCTAGTGCAGGTTACCTCTCCTATGTGGTTTGCGAGCTATTGCATAAGAGTGAGGGTTTACCCAGTGCATACCCAAAAGGTAGGGGGCTGCGGATTCCCCTTGTTATCAAAAGAAAAAAAAAAGAGATCTACCCTAACAAAGAGAATACTAACATGTTTACCTGTTTAAGACTTACTAGCAATTTTACATGAGATATGAGATAAGACTACTATTCCAAGAGAGATGACATCATCAGTCCTAACGATAGACAAACCAGGTTTCTGATCCTATATGAACTTTACATAGCAGTACTCAGAAGTATACATACACTTTGCATCAGTTTTGAAGATGAGCAAGAATAACTAAAATCTCTAGTACCCCTTGGAATATCACTTATAGTCAGGAATCTAATTTATAAAATTAAAGGACTAAACAATAAGTAAATGGGTGTGAACTTTTTGTTCTTTTTCTTTTAGTTTCACAGATGCAGGGAAAAGACCATTAACTAGCAGTGGAGCTCAAGGATCACATATTAAGCAAAAAGAGAGCAATAACAGTGAGTAGAAAGAGTTTGACTTACTCAAATGCGAAGAAGAGAGAAACAGATGCCTGTCTTGTCTGTATCAAATAGTTCATGGAGTCATACAAAAAGAGACTGTCTATTAAGAGGAGAAAACCCAAGAAGGAGACTATGCGAATGTGGGACAACCTAGTAACTGTAGGAGTTGTTTCAATGTACTCAACTCTCTTTTGAGCCAACCAGTGCAAACCCTTGATAAGCAAGAGCGCAGTTACCATCGCAAGAAACGTAACAGAGAAGTCCTGCCGGAAAATTGTGATGGCAAAAAGTATTTCCATGAGTTCCCGCCAAGACTGCTCGTTCAGCCTCTCCACCTCAGCCTCTCGAAGGGGACCAAGGAAAATTTTCTTTGTCAACTGCCATAAAATGCACATGACAACAAGGCCCATATTGAGAAGAAGCACCAGACTGATCTTGGACGTTGATAGATAAACCATTGCTGGGTAAAATTGTCCTCTGCTATTAAAGGCATGATAAATAACGGCCAGTGTAGCTATCAAGCTAAGCCCAGCATAAGTTTGTAACTTCATCATCTCCTCTAGTTCCTGTCCGTATCAAAAGTTCCAAATCAGATAAAAACAAAGAATATCTGAATATCCATATCGACGTTTAGGGCATCACATTCAATTACATCCTGGATTATAGCAAGACCAAATATCAAACCTATACATGTATTTAGATTGATTCCACCAAATATTAGGATACAAAACCTAATCGCAAAAATAATTTTGAGATTTATAGACCCTCTATGAGCCAAAGACATCATCTTTCGGTAAAGTTTGAACGAACTGGACCCGAATATAGGAATAACAATGAATACAGAGGCTTTGTATAGTTGACTCAACTAGTTAGGGATACGATAATCGAAACAACAAACAAAGTGTTATATTGAAATGCTGCGTAGATCAATTTACCTGTGAAGTTTGTGTATCCTTGCGAAGATCCTGAATCCTTATCTATTCACGAGATTTCATACATGAGTACCTGAAGAAAATAAATTGGTCGCCATGGAAGAAGGTGCATAAGGAGGAAGAATCGTCATCGAGAGAGGCTTAGCCAATTGATATTCGCCACGTGTGCATTCACAACGCACAATTGACCCGACCCAGAAAAACAAACGGGTTGGTTCGCCTTACAAAATTATTTATTAAATTTTAAATAGAAAATATATTGATACCTATCCGTATCATATAATTTTGAGTTCAGCATTTAGTAAATAAAAGAACTAAAGAGAAAATTATTAAAGTTACAAATTTATTTATTAAATTCTAACTGATAGAAAAATATATTCTTTGTGGTACTTTATTGGTATATTGATCATATATCGGTATCATATAGAACTGAATTTAATCCTTTGTGATACTCTATTGGTATATGTATATCTTATTTGTATATCATACAAGGTGATTGTTGATGCCATCATGATGTCAGCAAGCGAATTTTAATATTAAAAAGGCAAATTTTAATTATATGATAGCAAAAAATATAAAAAGATATAGGAATGTAAATAGTCTGCTTTAAAGGGACATGAGTTTAATTTTTCCTTTGTTCAAATTTTCCAAAAATCAAAAATTCAACTCATCGTATATTTTGTAATATTATATAATTCTATTGCAAATAATAAAATACTCGAACACATTAATTAGAAGGATATGATATTTAAAATTTTATTATTATACTTTTCTTGTGAAACTTTAATGACATTAATTAGAATGATATGATATTTAAATTTTTGTTATTATATTTTTCTTGTGAAACTTTAGTGAGTAACAATCAAGTTAGTTTAGTTTCATATTATTTTTAGTCTCATATTATTTTTAGTCTTCTAAGATTAATTATCGCAAACAATTACTATCATGAACATAGAAGAATTTATCTCCTAAAAATTTCTTTCACGTTGCATTTGCCATTCAAATCAACAACAAAAGAAAGATTTATCATTGATTTTTTCAAAATCTATAACAAAATTCAAATGCATTTCAAACATGTTAGTGTGTGAAAATATTGTTATAATTTTAATTAAAGACATGTTTGCAATTTTATAGCAATTAAAATAATTTAATTTTTCAAAATAAAGATCGAATCATAGTTATATAACTTCACTCTCCGCCAAAATGAAGTAGAGTGATGATGACGACAACAGATTTTTTTGTTTCTTTTAGTGTCGTAGAATAATTTAATAGAGTTGTTATCATAAATCTAAATTTCACAGTTTTCATCGCCTTTAGTTTTTGATAGAAGCCCTTGCTCTTTAATCATGACTTCATTAAAAAAAACAAGTACATTGAAAATCAATTCCCTAATACATCACTTCACTATCAACACTTATTACACTTAGCGACAGCCACCGCATTAATCGCCTTTCCCGCTGTATAACCCTATAATAACCATGGGCATCGATATTATCGATAAAGCAATACCGACACTTCATACCTCAAACTCCAATGTGAGCCTTTAACAAAGTTCGAAGCTTGGCCTAAAATTGATTCATCACAAATGTACTTCATTTTGAATGAATGATATCTCAAGAGAATCAAAATGCTGAAAAGAGTTTAAATAAAAAATTTTAGGCTATTTAAGTAAGATTTGAAATAGTTTAGAATGAACTTCGATACAAATTTGATAAGCTCAAAATGATAGTTGTATTGTATCAAATTTGTTTTAAGGATACTTTGAAAAATTGTATTTTTAAGTTTTATATGTTGCCGACTTACCGTATCAATTTTGTATGTATACAATGTTACTGCAGTCGAATCAAATTTTTAAAAAATAACATGAGATTTGTATAAAATCTATAAAGCAACATACATGTTACATGACGATTTTATATAGTTTTACGCATGAAATTTAGTTTTTTTCTACAGACCTAACATAAATGTTGTATGAAATTTTTTTATATAATTATATACATATTTCATATCAATTTTATATATTTTTCATGGACAAGTTTTGAAGGAAATTCTAAGCAATAAGAGGGGACTTTTCTTCTCTACTGTACAAGGTGAAGAATTAAAACCTCACCAACAAAATAAAAATTTAAGTAATCAACCTATTAAGCTACTAAAATTTTGCTTACATTTCATAAATAGTTTAGGCTTAAAACTTAATATGGTCAAATAACTATATTTTACATAATTACACAATGTAACCTCGGCTATGTGACTTGGAGAGGAGGAGAGAGGCGAGCGAGATCTCGAGAGAGAGGAGAGAGACGAACTGCATATGTATATTTGTTAAATTATGTATGTGTATATCTGTCAAATAATTGTGTATATATATATATATATATATTTGTATATCTGGCAAGCAAGATTGAGAAAGGGAGGAGAGAGGCGAGCGAGAGTGAGAGAGATGAATTATATATATATATCTTTTTAATTGACTATATATATTTGTCAAAATAATTATATATATATAGCTGATATATATTTGTAATTGTACATCTGCAAGAAATTACAGAGAAAGAGCAGAGAGGCGAGAAAAAATAATAACAAAATCCTAACTATAGCAACAAGATCATAATTCTAGTTATAAATTATAATTTTTTAAATTATAATTATATAATATAAATATATATTATATGTTCGCCTAATTATGTTATTTTTCCCAGAGTAAATTCTCCAAAATATTCACCCTATGCTAATTAACGGTCCAAAAACTGGGTAGCCTAATTGTCTCCAAGCGGGTCGAAGCGATTCAGGATCTCGGGCCCATACTATTTTCATCGGAGTAAGCGCATCTCGGCGTCTGTTTACAGAATTCAGAGAAGGAAGCGGAAGAAAAGGGAATGGCGTCGGTGGTGAGGAGCATCATCCAGTCGGTCAAGGAAAAGGGTATCGGAAATTTCGTCAGGGAGCTCCGAGAGGAAGGATACGTGTTGGTTTTCTTACCTTTTATTTATAGATGTTTGATCTGATAGGCATCTTTTTTCAATTTGATTTCATAATCTTTCGTGTTGATTATTTCCATTTTGTCTTCTATTACAAGCTTAAAGTAGAGAATGAGAGGGTTTGGAATCCCTATTTTTTGGGTCACCGTTACTAATTTGTTGAAACTGATTGCGTTTGGATTTCCTATAATAAGACATATACATTGAAATGAAACTGCGCATTATATTAAATGCTCTGATGTCTGAACGATTACATAATATGAAATGTTTTTGGGAAGATGTTTTGGTGTTTTTGGTTCATTATTATTGTGCATAACGACTTGTGCTAAAGTTATTATCCTATGTTTTCAGAAAACGTCTGATCTCTATAGTAATTTTTTTTTTTTTTGTGAATAACTAACTAGAACCAATCTCAACTAGTTTTGAACTGAGGAGCAATTGTCATTACAGCCTGCTTAAACTGATTTAGTCCTGCTCTTAAACTGACCAAAGTAAATTGGATATTATGACTGATTCTTTCATTCTATTTAACATTAAAGTAAACTTACTTGCTTGGTGCTGCATCACATTTTTTATCAGTTAAAAACATTTACCTTTCTTGTTTATATGTTGTTTAATTAGTTTCAAACGCTCAGCTAATTACAGCTTTTATCTTGCATTTTCTAGGAGGTGTCTCGCGGATGGAAATCTTCTGTAAGTACCATTTTAGCTCTTGTTCTAACTAATTCCCGTAAAGGATTGAGCCACTTTTGGTGGAAACACCACCCTTGAAATGATGAATGCATAACTGAATGGTTCATAGTCAATGGGGGTAATTAGGGGGTTGACTTGTTCGTCATTATGAACATGGTCAATACATGGAGTTCTGGTCCGCACGAGGTCACATAATGAACTTAATTAAAATAAGGTACCGGAGCAGTTCAGTGGTCTGTGGTGTTGTTAGCTGTTCTAGTTATCATCTACACTAGTGATTACTGGTTGAACAATTGAAGAAAACTATTCTTTCTGTTTATTTGTTTTTTGTTGCCTAAATTCTGGTTGACTTGAGCTAAGAAGACAATAGTATGAGCTACCGAGGCCTAGCTCAAGTGGCAAAGGGTGGAGGATTTGTGGTCGAGGTCACAGGTTCAAGCCCCACACCATGCAAAGCGAAGCTGGTATTTAAGTGGAGAAGGGTACAGGGGCGGGCCCATTATCCACCGAGTTTAGAAGGCTATGGTTGGTCCAAAGGGCGGCTACAGATGGATTTCTCGGTTATCAAAAAAAAAAAAAAAAGAAAACGATAGTATGAAATATGGATCATGAATTTTTTCTTTAAGATTTGTGGTTGTTAAGCAATTGGTCTGTCATGACCTCTTTGTTTGTCCTATTTCTATATGCTGATTTGGTAGGGTCTTTTAGCACTTTGAGATTCTCCCTATTGTTGTTGAACTTTTCCACAGTACACTATGACATACAACTAGACTTTCTCCCCCTTTGGCTGGGGTTTTACCTTCAATGGGGGTTTCCATGTAAATGTTGGTGTGTCTAACTCTCTGATATTCTTGTTCATCTGCTAATATTTTTTGAAAATGTTTGGGGGCCTAAGAGAGGGAGGTGGTTAGTAACTATAACAGATTAAAGTTTGATTTGTTCAGATAGACTGGCACTCGTATGTATGAGCTATAGTTCTTCTTTCATTTTCCATAGCAATGTGGTACATTGAGGAGAATAGGAGTACTATGGCCAGAGGTGGAACCTGGGTTTGAAGTTTATGGGGTCCCACAATGTCTTCAAGTCAATACTATAATAATAATTGGGTTCACAATCAATTATTTATAAATATTTAGTAGATTTCTTAATATATATACAAGATTTGGGCAAAAGCTACTAAATTCATGTGAACCTGTAATGACCCTCTAGGTTCACCCCAGTCAATGACCAAATACTTTTACATGCATAAGACGTTAGACCATGATGGGCAAAGAGCATTACAGGTCTTTTGCTTGTCCAGTCTCTTTAAGTTTTCATCCGTGGCTCTAGATGCCAGTATAGTCTGTGATTGACTGTAGTAGAACTTAGGAAGAAAGTAAAATTAAGAAACCGATGTTTTTGCTACTTGAATATCGATAAATGCTTACCTATCTATAGAATAATTGCAAGATTATAATGTCAAGGCTTTTGCTGATAGTCTATCTGTAATTGTTGCGCTTAGACCAGCTGGTGCACCTAATAGGCACCGTGCATTGAGTTTTCAATCTTGGCCCTCAAAGTATTGTCAGCGGTTGGCTGTTGTAGATATGAGGAAGAAAATGATTTTTCTCATATTTGAACTCTACTTCAATACTTAAATTTTTACCTTTCTATAGGATAATTACCGGATTACAATGTCAAGGCTTTTGCTGATACTGTATCTGTAATTGTTGCACGTAGAACAGGTGTCTTGCACCTATTGGTCACAGTGACTTGAAGTCTTGATGGGGAATTTAGACTTTTTGGTGGCAAAGTCTTCTTTGGCTCTTGTGCAATGAAAGACCACATGCTTCAAGATGCACAATGCAGTTTTTTTTTCTTTGTTTCTTTTTCAAAAGAAATGGAAGTAAAATTTATTAATCTGGCTAGTACCAAGTAGGCACTGTATAGTTAAAAAGTCATTGAAGGAATCATAGACTCCACATACTATATGATTCCAACCTTGATATTCCTTTTTACATCCTTCTTATGCCAGAAGAACACATTCTGAAGATATTTAACTTTACAAAGGGCAAAGATAAAAGCTTATCCTCAAAGAACCTGCGGTTTCTCTCCATCAACACTGTCCAAGATATACATGATATAATTTTTTTTTTTCATTTCTAATTCAGTTCCTTCCTGATAATCTCTCCATTCCAACTGGTCATTGTGCCTTTCAAGCATGGGAAAGTATCTCCTTTTGATTGTTTATTTCATCGCTTTTCTGTATTTCTGCCCCAAGTTTGATCTGGTAGTAAGAGCGCACCCGGTGATGTGTGAGTTAGACGAACATTATGAGTTCGAACCTTGCCGCAGATAAAACCTGATATATAAGTGGAGAAGGGTAGAGGGGCAGACTCATTATACACCTAGTTTCGAACAGTGCATCACTGGCCTCGGGTTTTTCATAGTTAGAACAATAAATAGATTTTCTGTAGTTCCTTACTGGCTGATTACATATTCTCCTTAGTACTCCCTCCGTTTCAAAAAGAATGACTTCCTTTCCTTTTTGGTTTGTTTGAAAAAGAATGACCCAATTCTCTTTTTTGGCTAAACTTTAATTTCAAAATTTTCCATGTGGCATATTTAAGGCCTCAAGATTAAAGGGCATTTTGGTATATTTAACATAACTTTAATTTAGGCCCACCGGATTGAAAAATCATCTTTATTTTCTTAAACTCCATGTCAAATAAAACCAGATCATTCTTTATGAAATAGAGGGAGCATATAATAGTTAGATGATGGTTGATTTCTTGGATGAAATGAGGTGGAGTTAGAGCTGTTACTTGGTTAAATGTTATTGGACCAGAAACAAGCTCAAGGGAAATGTTATTATCCAAGTTTTATAGTTCTTCTCTTTTTCTATCTTTAGCTTGCTTATCATGTCAAGTGGGCCTTTCTTTGATTTCTCCCAGCTCCTTGTCAGGGATTTGGCTTCATTGTTGAGGCCGATTTTTCTTTTAAAAATCTAGACAGCTAGTTTTTGTATGAAAGAAATCCTATATGTCCTATGGTGTTGTACATGTAAATCTTGGAAAGTGATATATCCTTTTGTTTTCATAATACCAACAATTATGATCCTCTCTAGGTCAAAACTTAATTCTTCTCATTAGTCGATGAGATCCAAGTCCTGAAGAAATTTTGTGTGGGTAGAAACGTGCTGTAACTTAAGAATTTCATCATAGAAGAAGAAAACTCATTTTTCTTGCAATTGTCAGAAAAATTGAATTTGGCTGGTTACTCCAGGTTTTACACTTAAACTCTCCAACTACTTGTGTCGGCAACTACTGGCTAGGTCTGAGTTGAAATTCTTGCAAATGGACACATGAGCTTGGTTCAGATTCAGAACATTTATTTCAAAAAGAGCCAAAGGCATTGGAAAAATTTACACCAGTTAAGACTTAGAGTAGTGCAGAAATTGCTTTTATTTTGGATAAAAACTTTTGTTTTTTATTGGGTGTATTATCTTATAATCCAGGACGGTGGGTTATCTTGGGAAGGATAGACAATCCCCCCTTTGAGAATTAACTTTAGGAGAAGCCTTATAGTCGAACTTTGTTGTACATCGAATTACCTCCAGTGATCTGTTCCATTTTTCAGAATACTTGCAACTCTTCATAAACATTTACAGAAGAAGATTTCTACAGAAAATGTTCATCTTACGAGATAGATGAAGCGTTCTTTTTTAGAGAGCTAGCTCAGAGTTACATCTAAGCACCTCTTCTCTCTCTTTTGATAAGTCTTCAGCATCATCTCTTGGAAAACATTAAACCCTATATTGGCTGATAATTGATAGAAGCTATTGAAACTTGACATGGATGTTGAAATCTAATTGCATTCACAATGATCACATCTGCATTTGTTGAAAGCCACGTGATGCACTTATGTGCTATGGGCGTGAATTTTTTGTTTTGTTGGAGGGGTAATATAGATGCATATGCATACATTTGTGTGTGGATTATTTTATTTGTATTCCCAGGATCCAGATGTTGACTATGTTTTTAGTTGTTGGTGGCTGTTTTGTCATTTTGTGGGAAAGGAGGAGGAGGGAATCTGGTAAAAAAGGTTATGGAGACCGACCCCTGGGCTTCTCAAATGTATCTAAGATTTTACAGTGTCAAATCTCTCTAAATTTGGGATACTAGTTTCAATATTGGCCAGCAATAAAATATCAGTAGGTGATAGGGAAGGGATAAAATCCCATGTATTGTCTGCTTTTCCTGGTTTTGATTGTCTTGCATTTTAGTCATTAATAGTCAGTTTCTTTCTGAATAATGACCATATTGAGCTAACATTGGTAGAACAAGGAGTGTGATTCTCAAGTACAATTCTTTTTCTTTTATATATATTTAACTTATTTTTCGCTTCTATTTTATTTGGTATGAGGATCATATAAGTTTAGTTTAAATGGAAAACTTGGTCAGAGCGGTATCATATAGCCGTATTTTAATTCCAGGAGGTCGAATCGAATAATCATATCAATACCGAGTCTATCCAAGCTCTCAACTTGTTCAGTATTAAGGCATTGTCGTGGTAGTTGTTGTAAATGGAAATTGCAACTTTCTGACTTATCCTCACATTAAAGAAACATCAAAATTAGGGTAATAATTATTATGGTCTCATTCTTGTTCTCCTCTTTGGTTTAAATTTTAAGATTTTTTTAAACAAATTGTTTTCATGCTTACAAAACAGCAGTATAATACATGCCTGAGTAAGACGGTTATTTTCCTTGGTAAGGTATCAGGGACACTATTGATAGATCTAGCACCCTCTCTTATTAAAGCAATTTCTTAAATTTGTTCATCTAAGATGCTATTTGTTTCTTGTTGCTTCAGGCAAACCAAGATCCACAACATAGGTGCAACACTTGTTGGTGTGGATAAATTTGGTAACAAATATTATGAGAAGCTAGGCGATACGCAATATGGTTGGTACAGCTGCTTCATGTTTTCGTGTCTTAATCAGTTTGCCTTGTACATCTCACTTGTCGTTATCTTGTGTTTAATACGAGTGCCACCGAATGTATCTTCAAGGTTGTGGGTTCTATCATTTGGCTATATAGTCTTATGCTCTGATATTAGGCTTTATGTAGCCACATAAAAAAAATGGTTATGTTCCCCTTGTTCTAGGTAAAAGAGCAAGGTCTGTTGTTCTTTATTCACTGAGTAGGTTATATTTCCCTTGTTCTAGGTAAAAGAGCAAAGGTCTATTGTCCTTTATTCACTGAGTAGTTGTTGCGGCTGCTACTTTGTCAAGACTTAATGCTTTATGGTGACAGAACTTAGTGCGGTTCAATTGATCTGCTTCAGTGTGTGTACTTCACTATTTTTCTTGGTAGAGGAAGTTAACTTTACTTGGGGCTTATTTATTCCACTGTGTGAAATAATAGTTTTGGCCTGGTTAAACATGCTTTAGGTTGTATTGGGAAGCTTGACTAGATTTTCAAATTCTAGAGGTATGTTAGTCTTGTTTAAGACACTAACTGGATAACCTTAAGAATGATAATTTGGAGTCTGATCGCCATGAATCCCCAAGTATAGTGGAATGCAGTGATGCCTGTAACCCAAATTTGCGAGACCTTTGACCTTGGTGACTTATTTGTTTATTTTATTTTTATGATTTCTCAAGTAAAAGCATCTTTTTTGACCCGATTATGTAGGAAGACACCGGTGGGTGGAGTATGCACAGAAGAATCGTTACAATGCTTCACAAGTGCCAGCAGAATGGCATGGCTGGCTCCATCACATCACTGATCACACTGGTGATGAAGTAAGTCTTGCCACGTTCTTTTTGATGCATACCTCACCATTTCCGAATTCTCATATAACATGCCATGCAGTTGCTACTGCTGAAACCAAAGAGGTACGGGATTGAGCACAAGGAGAATGTTTCTGGTGAAGGTGATGCATACATATATCACTCCAAGGGACACACTTTAAATCCTGGACAGAGAGACTGGACTAGGTACCAACCTTGGGAACCCACCAAGAAGGAATAGGTTCCAATTTCTACAGCACAGCTGGGCAATTATATGGATTTTTCTGCCATGCTTCGTTAATAAAAAGTCCTCGTATTGAACCTGTGGTTATTAGCGCATGTGTACTATCAAATTTCAGGTCGATACATTTGCTGTACAATTTTTTTATCTTTAGTATGGTGTCAAGTTTTGAATTGGATCCAAGATGCAGTCGAATATACGTTATTCCTTTGCCAGTCATAGTGTCTGATGGTTATTTTTGAAACTAAGCTATTCAGTGATATGTTATATCTCATTGAAATTGAAAATGGTGGATCATGGTGGGAAGAACAAATGCATTGAACGTAAATACCTAGTACAGTTTCCCCCTCCTTTCACAAGATGAATATCGTAGAAATATGAATCTTAAGATAGATTTTCAATTGCACAAGACTCGACAAGTTAATTACTGATCAAATTTAACATAAGATACGAATGGGATGCAGGGATTGGCTGCCAGAGTTTCTTTCTAAACGTTGCTGGTGTATGATATACCATAATAACAAGTCATTTTTTTGGTTTCTCAAGGTATTTTCACGGCCGGCAGTTATGAGACTAATCCTTAGTTCTATGGTCAGCGGTAGGAAACTTTTATGATACCATAATAACAAGTCATAATACATAAATATATATATATATATATATATATTTTTTTTTGGGTTTCCCAAGGTATCCCAACAGTCGACTGTCGTGAGACTAATCCTTAGTTCCACGGTTAACGTACTAAGCGGTAGGGAACTGGCCATAGAGTTTTTTCATTCACTAGAGGTGGGGATTGAACCCCAACCTCTTGCTTAAGGGGTGAGGTGCTGAACCACCGCACCAACCCTTGTGGTTACATAAATGTGCATTTAATTTGCCTCAACTAATATCTATGCCCTTCAACCAACTGTTCTTTAATATAATTTTCATATATTCTACGAACAATCTCTTCACGATAAATATATGTTCTTGGTCAAATGATCGATAAGACAAGACAACATTTTTAGATTCTTTTTCTTATTATGTAATTGTTATGTATATGAATACGAATTCACTTTCTGGAGTCATAACTTATGGACTTTCTAAAAATTTAACGAGTATATTTTGATGCAAAAATCACTCTCTTTTTTAGTTTAGATTTTTGAAATTTTTGATTTTTTGCCATTTTTTCCTTCAAAATTTCATAATTAATACACAAATTGAGAAGATAATATTAAGGTAATAACTTTATCATATCAAATCTGTCTTTACACAGATGATATTGTTAGCAAATATGAATTTGAAATACCATAAATTAATAAAATTTAAATAACAATCAAAATAAATACGGTATAATTCTTTATTTTTTTAGTTTTTTCAGATAAACCGCCATGTCTCACGCTACCATTTCAATTATCAGCGCAGTTGAAGGAGCAACGTTGCTATGCTATAGGCCGCTTCTCTCAAATCAGTCTTCTCCTTTCGTCTATATACTTCTCCCCCCTAATAACTTTCCCAAAACTTAAATAATTACTCTATAATAAACCCGAAACTTAATCAGTTATTACTCTAGAAGAGCGACAACACTCTCTGTAAGCTTAACAAATCTTCAATTTTTGACTTTCTCCAATGGCGACAGCCAACGATCATGTGTCATCCATTGACGAGGTAATTTAGTATTGTGCTGTAATTTGGTTTTACATTTGGGGGAAAGTGTGTGTGCAATTTTGATGATTGTGATTTGGAGCAGGGTGAAAATTCATCCAGTGAGATCAACATCGCCCGAGAGCCACTTCTAGAAGGCGAGCATCATGCTGAGAATTACTCAATACGCTCAGCAGTACTCCCGTGAGTATATACTAATTGAGTCCACTTTTGTAATCCGGGTCATCAAATTTAAGCATTTGGTGCTGTAATTGAACATAGTAGTTTCCATTTGAAATGTATCGGTAAGGATATGCTTCGAGTAGATTCTGGAATTGTAAGTCAACTTGTTAGAAAAATCGAATGCACTTGCTTTGTTTATGGTGAAATGAGCTCTGCAATGCAATGGGTGAATCTGGATTAGTCTGGCTCCAATAGGAGTATCGACCACTGAATGAGAAACTCAAAAACATAAAATAATAGTCCTGATGTGACATTATCTTTTCCCGGACCTCACTTGTGGGATTTCATGTAGGTTGTTGTTGTTTATAGCATGCCAAGACGATATCTTAAGTACATACGACATAGATTTTGGCTCAATAGATCTCTATATTAAGTTATTAGTATATAATTATCTCTACAATTTTGAATTGTAAGTGATGCTTTATGTGATTTGGCATATTTTATGTACTGTTGGAAATATAAGTGCACGGCACACTTTCTATATCTCCTCCGTCTACAAGTTAAACAGCTTAGCTTAGAGCACAGCGTGTTCGCCACCACACTGGCTGGCTGGTGCATTGATATCCATCTTTTAGTCCCACAGATGAATTATTCAAATGATCCACATGAAAAAAATTTCAATATGTTAAGAAGAAAACAAAATGGAGAAATTTTCCAGCTTCGAACCTTTTTGACTTTTTAGGTTCAACATGATAGAATACAAATTCACTTTGGGTTCTATTATACTGCAGTCTGTACATTGCTAGTTGCTCAAGATTTAGTGTTCAAGAATAAAAAGAACAAAATTAGGAAAGAAAAAAATATTACTACTACAATATCCATGGATTTATGTCCTATGTTGATTCACTTAGTAGGGATACTTGTTATTTTTTTGATCTTTTAGTTTGAATTCATTATGATAAGTTGATGATTGATTTTCCAGTTTTCTGTTCCCCGCCTTTGGAGGACTGCTTTATGGTTATGATATTGGAGCCACATCCTCCGCTACAATTTCCATAGAGGTATCTTGTTTCCTTTGACCTAATAAAGAGTCCTTGTATCATATTGTTTTTTAAAAAAAAAAAAAGAAAACAAAAGAATCTTTATCTCTCATTACCATGTTTCTAGTTCCTCTATGGCTCTACCTTATTTTTATGTTCTCCTAGCTGATGGCATAAGGCTGTTAAGAAGAACCTTTTGGGTTCTGAACCAACTTAGTACAAAGGAGAAAGAACTGACATTGGAGGAAACATGGAAGTTTTAGTCTTTGGCCTAGCAAGTAGGAAAAATACCGAACTTGACATTTTTATACGTCTTTCCAGTTACCCTGTTTCAATTTTCTAGCTCATGTTAGTTTGTAATATGTTGAAGTCAGTTTCGATTGTGATCAGGCTTTGAACATCGTGTGCCTCAAGAAGATCTTTGTTGTTACAAGGATGTTGATTGTCATGTAGAAAGGTGTCCAGTTGAATTGCTTGTTTCTCTTCAATGACAGTTCATAGAAATCTTCTACTGTTTCAAGTTTCTGTTAGAAAGGTCATCGAATGTTGCTGATAGTGTTCCTTTTAAATGAACCGTTGATTTCATAATATTTGTTTATCATATATGGTATTGTTATTCATTCTAGCATATAGAGTTATGGTTTTAATGCGTCACATTGGCTATATTCTGCAGTAGGCTCTTTAAATAAAAACAACTACTTTAACAAGTTAATGCAGCTTATATTCTTGATTGAAAAAAAGTTAATGTTCTTTATATTCTGCAGTCAGCTACATTGAGTGGAATTTCTTGGTATGATTTGTCTTCTGTGCAAATTGGTCTCATAGTAAGTATACCATTTTCCTGTGAAATCATATGTGCTTTCTTCTGTCTGAGCTGTGAAAGATCTTATGTTTGCTGCTTGTCACAGACCAGTGGCTCATTGTATGGTGCTTTAGTTGGATCTGCCGCTGCTTTCCAAGTTGCTGACTGGCTTGGTTAGTTCTTCTATCCGACCGCAATTGGTGTCACATCTCAATTGTGACTCTTGTGACTAAACTACTTAATTTATTTGTAGGGAGAAGAAGGGAGTTGATTGTGTCTGCTTTGTTCTACTTTCTTGGAGCTCTGGTAACAGCTTTCGCTCCTGTCTATGTTATTCTGGTAATTGGGCGCTTGCTGTATGGTGTAGGAATTGGACTGGTAAGATACTGCAATATCTTTAAACTTTCCTTTCCATTTTACTTTTGTACCAAGATTTTGTATTTTCGCATGTGAATTCTGATAGTGAGTTCTCTGGGCACATGAGACCTTCCACTCCTTCCACTTGCTTGTATCTCCTTTGAAAGTTGTCTATCCTTTACCATTTTCTTTCTCCCTGAGGTGTCTTTCCACTTCCCCTGAACTCTGACAGGTGCTTTCACATACGTGTACCTCTCACTTCTATCGTGCTCCTTTAAGAGTTTTCTCCTGAACGCAGAAATGACCTCTTTTATCTTCCTTCGTTCTTTCTGTTTGATTTGACGAGGCAATTACATTAAATCATCAGGGAAAGTGAGGAATTAAACAGTACTATTAACCTGAAAAGTATTTGGAAATCTACTTCTTTTTAAAGACTCAATGTTCAAACTGATTGCTCCATTTTTTCCTTCTGTTCTATTGCAGGCAATGCATGCTGCTCCCATGTACATTGCTGAGACGGCTCCCAGCAAGATACGAGGACAACTGATTTCTCTTAAAGAGTTCTTCATAGTTTTTGGGATGTTAGTAAGTACTACATACTTGACTGGAAATTCTGGTTGGTCTATATGACCTTTACTGTGGAGGACAGTGAACTTTAGATCTATATTTCATGGTATTATTATTTGTTGTACTGCACTCTTTTGAATTGTGGAAAGCTGAGATTTGTAGGTTGGATATACAGTTGGAAGCCTTCTGATAGGAACTGTTGCTGGTTGGCGATATATGTATGGAGTTAGTGCCCCTTTAGCAGTTATTATGGGAATTGGAATGTGGTGGCTTCCTTCATCGCCCAGGTGGATTCTTCTATGTGCTATACAGGGGAAGGGTGAGTTTCAGGGTTTAAGAGAAAGAGCCATCTGTTGCTTGTGCCAGCTTAGGGGAGCTGCAATTGGTGATTCAGCATCTCATCAAGTAGATGACATTCTGTCTGAGCTTTCACAACTAAGTGAAGAAAAAGAGGCGACAATAGGTGAGATGGTGCAAGGAAAATGCTTGAAAGCCCTAACAATTGGTGCTGGATTAATCTTGTTTCAACAGGTAGCTATATATCTAATAGCTTCATTGCCATTCCACTTGCAATGATCCAACTGTGCACTCACTTTCTTTTGCTTTCCACATGGCAGATAACTGGGCAACCAAGTGTCTTGTATTATGCTGCAAAAGTTTTTCAGGTACGCTTGCAAAATAGGTAAAGGGTGCTAATGCTGTTCTTATATCAGTTTCTCTTCTTTGTGTCCTACTAACTTATCATACAATGGCAGGATGCGGGATTTTCAGCTGCGGCTGATGCTACAAGAGCTTCGATTTTCCTTGCACTGTTGAAGGTGGTTTCTTGGGGAAGATTGTTTTCTTTCTTTTTCTATTTAACCTTGTTTTACCTGGAAAAGAATGAACATAAAAGGATAGCATGTTATGTTAATTCTTTTGGTAATAGGAGGTAGCAACTTCCTATGGCGTTAAATGGATAGGATGCTTGCATTTGAGGTTTTTTTTTGGGGAAGATCTTTGCAAATTTGATTCAGTAATATTCATTGGTAAAGAACTAATGATAATAGTCTGGCTTTGCTTTTAATTTGCTTCCTCTTTGGCTCTGTGCTAGTTATCCAATTTGCTTTATGGGATATTGCTGCTAGTTTCAGTTAACTTTTACCAAAGCATTGGAATGATCCTACGTTCCCTGTTTTTCACCATTTTCAGCTCATTATGACTGCTGTAGCAGTTGTAGTTGTTGATAAGCTTGGGAGGAGGCCTCTGCTTCTTGGAGGTGTGTCTGGGATTGTAAGTAACTATATCCTCTTTTTCATCTTATATGGCAATGTTTGACTAGACAACTGAGTTTGATGTAATAATTTGACGTGCGTATTGTGTTATTATTATATAGCAAATTATAATTACCTGGATTGGCAAGACATTACTTACAAGTTTAGAATTAGTTAACTGTATTTGAATTCTAGAAAGTCGTGAAAGTTGTATTAAATGATATTGTCAATGGACCGTTGTCAACACGCTGTAGCATCCGAAAATGAGAAGTATCATGTAAATTGGAATGATGTGAGTATTAATTATATAAATTTATGGTTTCAGAATGCCTATTAAGGTGGATTTGACATGTTCAACCTCAGATAATGTACTTCCAAAGAAGCAATTTCATAACAATCAGTGTTAATTTTTCTGAAGCTCCTACTAACCATGTATTTGCTGCAGACAATTTCACTTTTCCTCCTGGGATCATATTACACTTACCTTGGTAATGTTCCAGCTGTGGCTGTTATTGCTTTGCTACTGTATGTTGGCTGTTACCAGGTAATTCAAGTTTTATTTCTTTCAATATTTGTGCTTGAAAGTGCTACAATAGATTTGTTTGAGTGAGTAGCTTTTGGGCATAAAGTACAAATGACGTCATGATTGTGTACTAATTTTATTTTTTTGAGGAAGATAAAATTGAAGTTCAAGTTTGTACAAATTTTATTAGTCGTAGTATTCTAGATTTTTGTTTTTTTTAAAGAATAAGAACAATCCTGCTCATTTTTTTACCCCACTGGTGTAATGGCAGTTATTTCGTTGGACAGTGTGAATGTTCTTCACCTTAAACCTTTCAGTGGACTTTGAAAATAGTCTAATCTTATTGGCAATTGGGTTGAGCTGGTTTGCTGAGAGAAGATTTTCTTTCTTCTTTTCGGTGATCTTATACTAGTAGAGATTTTTTCTTTCTTGAGAAGGTAACAAAATCTGTATATAGATCATCAGACAAAAAATGAGTGTGTCACATCAGAGGATCCAAGCAAAAGCAGAAACTAAAGATAACTCCTTGCTCTTCTTACAAGGAACCTGGCATTTCAATAATTGAAACTGGATCATTTTATATGTTCTGACTTGCACCAAAAGCAAAAAAGAAGAATACCACTTTGATAGGGGTTGCTTGTATCTTCAAAACACCTTATAGTTCCTCTCCTTCCATACTGTCTACTAAATTGTTGCTGAGACAATTTTCCATTCAGATTGTTTGTGCTGCAATTATCATCCGCTCTCTTTCTTGTCAAGACTTTAGAGGTTCTTCCTGGCATTTCCCACTTGATACTTCTGAGGTTGATAAACAGATCCCATAGCTGGCCTGTTACTTTGCAGTATAGAAACAAATGGCTAATTGTCTCTGCATTTTGTCCACATAAATAACATCTTGAACGAAGTTGAAAAGCCCTTGTTCTTAGATAATCCTGAGTAAGAATAACTTCCCTCAAAACCACCAAGTGAAACATGCCACTTTATATGGTACCTTTACTTCCCATATAAGTTTCCAGCGCAAGTAACTGTGCTGTGATCGCTCTGATTCGGGCCTGTGTGCAGATCTCGGTGTGTAAACCCCTTTCCTATGCCTTTTCCATCTGGGTGTGTCTTCTCCTTCCTGCAATCCCTTGCACTATCCCTTGGCAAAGCTTATGAAAAGGAAAAAGGTAGGAGACCATAGGCATCATTGTTTTGCAGATCACAAAATTAGGTCATAGATCAATAGAAGAAAAAAGTATCTCAAAATTATTCACTCAGGCACTAGAAAGTATTTTTCAATAGGATTAAAAGGAAAATTTGAGGGTCTGTTGAGGGTTGAGTATGTTTCAAAGTATGTGCCAAAATCATAGCTCTCATACAAATCTCTCTCTTGCCAGTATTATGTGTTGTATCTATTGAAATTATGACTAGCCTTTCCTATTATTAATCTACTTTGTATATGCCTACCTCCAAAAAGTCAAGAACATTTGGACAAAGGATTTGAAAGACTTCCATTCTTTTCTATGGTATTAGTTTGCAAGAGGTTGAACCCCCAAAACAATAGTACTTCCTGGCTTTTTCCCAAAGAAGTGAGGTTTTGGACATATTTTCTGAGAGACGAAACAACTAAAAAAGGGAAAAACTACAATATTCTACTATGGCGTATTGATAGTTCCACGATAAAATCTGCAATTCTTTGTGCCTTTTTTTTTCCAGAAAGTTTTTGTTACAATATTCTGGCCTATGGTTTTGTAATCGACCCTCTTGCCTCTTATCACGACTTCTTTTGTTTAACTATAACATTCCTTGAGTCGATCCAACTTGTTTTGGTTTTTGAAGCTTGACCAAGTAATTCTCTAACTTCTTGAAGTCATCTTTTGCAGTTATCATTTGGTCCTATTGGTTGGTTGATGATCTCAGAGATCTTTCCCTTGCGCGTTAGAGGGCGAGGGTTGAGTATAACAGTTCTTGTGAATTTCGGTACAAATGCACTAGTGACATTTGCATTTTCTCCTCTTCAGGTACTGAAAACTCTTTATTACTCTGAAATTTTCTAAATAATATTTTGGCACTTACTCTGTTAAAAATTCCCTTAAAAAGCAACTTTGAGGCATGTTATTGTGAAAGGTTAGTTTGTTGTCAATTCGTTCGAGGAGGTTGTTTTATTTTTCCATTTTGATCCTAATTTTGAAAAAAATAAAAGGTGAAAAGGATAGAGGGTGAAACCAGATACTTGAAACTGGTACTATTGGAAGGCCATATGCGATATTCCTCCATTTAAGCTGCATTTCTTTTGCGTGTCATGCACATGTTCAATTTTTTTAATTTCAACCTGGAATTTCTTCAAGCTAATATATTGTGTACCTGAATGTGCCGAGATTGTACATCCTCTAGTTCTAATAGATTATGTCCTAATAGTAAGATTTGAAGATTTGACAATGTATCCCGTGCAATTAATGGAAGATAAATGGAGGATAGTGGGTCTATTAGGTGCTAATACTGGTGAAGTTTCATGGTCAGAGTACATCTTCTGGTGCTGATTAGAATCTGCCTGCATTAGTGGTTGAGCTTTCAAACTCACTTGTCTTTTTGATTTTTGAATTTCATTCAAAAGAACATAATAAATGAGTACCAATCGGCAAGCACAATTTATTGATCAATATAGCTTAATCCGGAACTAATAGGGGTAGGCTACATACTTTCTCTGCTTTACTCTATGTGGACATATTTCACCTCAATACTAAATGGGGTTCTTAAAGCTAGATGCTCTCTTACTCTACTTGTCCCTGCGCAAACATTTTAGTCTAGAATGACCCCGGAGTAATGATGGTCCAATAAAGATTTCCATTTGCGCTGTTGACTCCGGAAGTAATTAAATGTATGAGTACCCATCCTGATACTTAGATTAAATTAAGATTTCAGTTACAGTACCGGATCTGTCCATCAGTATTAAATTAAACCAGAGAATACTTTTCTTTGTTAGATTGAAGATAGTACGAAGGACCAATAAGACATTGTTGGTGCCTTATGTAAGCATGGTCATAATTCTAATGGATAAAAGTATAGGGTATCTCCTAGTTGAAGTATAGTTGCACAAGATTGTTTGGTTTAGTGGTATTATTGATTGCTTTGGAGACAACTTCTCTTAAGTGGCTCCGTGATAAATTGGCCATTGGTAATGCAATTTCTTCATATGAGTTTTTATCATCTAGAAGCGGTGATGTAATTTGTCCATACAACTTTATGTCATCTAGAAGCTGTGCATCTAAGTTGACAAAGCATTGATGTACTATGTTGCTTGAGCTCTCCAAAAATGCTACGCCTCCCATGTCGGATGTTTAAAAAAATGCATTATTGAATGATCCGACACACACAGGGGGATTTTTGAAGTGTCCAAGCAAAATAGCTAGTGAATTCTGCATTCGAGGCTATTCTCTCTTGGTTCCCCTTCCTTTTCCAACGTATCTTTATTTTAAATGGCATTATTTGGCTTCAAAAACGGATGTCATCTAAGAAAATCAACTACGAGCCAGAACTAACAAATAAGTCTTTGAGAAATTATATTTTTGGTGACTCCTAATTGCAGGACTTACTGGGGGCCGGAATTGTATTTTTCATCTTTGGTGGCATAGCTGTTTTATCTCTTCTATTCATCTTCTTCATCATACCAGAGACAAAAGGTCTCACATTGGAAGAGATTGAAGCCAAATATCTCTAGAACTCACATCGAAAGTACACCTACATTTTACGTGCTTGAATTTGTCTCCATGTCAGAATACATGGGGTTCTGCAACTGTTCTCTTGTAACACAAGCATACGAAATGGAGGGCTGGTGATTAGCCTAGTTGTATAATGGTGTATTATACCATGAATGTGTATTATGTCATCAACAGTGGGTCACTACTTTGTGCAAAAGGAAACCATGGAAAAATAGTGTTCCAGCTCGTTGTTTAACTTGATTCCCTCCTTCAGGGACACTATTTTGGCACAGATGTTACGTATCCTTTTCTCTTATTGTCCTTGTGATCATGATTCATAAATTGGTCATTTTTCTAATGTTTTGATCATCTGGTGATATAAGTCTATATCTATATTAATCTGATTCGCATTTTTTTGAAAACGAGATTAAATTTCATCATGAATTACTGCTAAATTATTTAAATTCAAATATGGAGAAACTTCCAATGTTAATTTATTATTTGTATGTATTGAAGTGGCAAAAGAATGCACATTTCTTGGTCATTTCTGGTAAAACAATTACCTTATCCATTTTAATTAGATTGATTTTTTTTTTAATTTGTTATATTTTTTAAAATTATGGAAGAAATATTATAAGTTATAAAAATTAAAGACTTAAAATATTTATAAAGCATATAAAAAATTAGATTAACTTTCAAAATTTTATTAGTGCTAGATAAAATGTAAAAGAAGAAGTCACATATATTATTTGAAATGCCGTAAAAAGTAGTACTTATAAATTATAATAATAAAAAACTTAAAAAGTTTAAAGACATAAAA
Organism: Solanum medicagineum; assembly: GCA_026153255.1. Lineage (NCBI taxonomy): Eukaryota > Viridiplantae > Streptophyta > Magnoliopsida > Solanales > Solanaceae > Solanum > Solanum medicagineum. The sequence continues at coordinate 17,491,746 of JAPFFP010000070.1, forward strand.
AAATTAAATGATTTTTGAAATTTTATTAGCGTCACTAAATTGTAATAAAGTAAGTAATATATATTATTTGAAAGTTACGTAAAAAGAATTATAAATCATTTTAATTAATACTTTAAATATTTTAAAACAATATATAAAAATATTTGATTGGATATTGAAATTCTACCAATTTCATATAAATTAGAACTAGAAAAATAGCATATATTATTTAAAAAATAATATATAAAAATATTATAAAATTATAATAATTAACAACTTAAAGTATATAAAAATCATATGAAAGATTTAATTAACTTTTCTAATTCGCGTCATATAAATTAAACCAAAAAGTACTGTATCGAGTAGTTAAAATAGAATGGGGCATGTGGACCGGGTTCGATACATTTAACACTAAACCGGTGGCGGCCTACACGTATAAAGACGCATAGAGAAAAATCAACTAGGGTTTAAGAAGAAAAAGTATCGAAGGTGAAGGGGAACTGAGGATTGATATAATGGCGAAATTTAACGAGGTGCAGAAGAAGAGAAGAGCATTAATCTCAGAGAGAAAGAGAGCAAGACATGGTGACCCGAATACCCGTAAACTTAAGCAGAAGGCCCAACCTCTTGCCATCTCCGGGAAGCGTAAACGCAAGCTCTTCAAGAAATGGCGCAGGGTCTGTAATCATTCATCGATATCCAGTCCTTTTTATTGTTGTATTTACGTGTATTATTGACGTGCGAATTTGTGATTTGATGTGAAACAGGACCAAAAGGAGGCTATAAAAAAGGGCGTAATAACAATGGAGGATGTGGAGATGGCTGTGACTGATGCTGCTGAAGGTATGTTATGTCATTTATGGCTGTAGCTGATGCTACGGACCTAGTGTTTAAGCTAGGGTGTTTGGAGTTTGAACCAACAGCATTTTGCTTATGACTTTGTGTTTGTGTGTGAGATAGAGAAAATCGATTAGATTTAAATGGACTGAAGCCTTTGTTTCAAGGTGTAATGACATTTGCTATTGGGAGCCAGTGTCATAACCGGGAATTTATGTATACTATACTAGAATGACATAGTTGGGATTGAACTTGTGACCTAAAGCAACTTTTGTACCCCTTAATTACTATGATAGAATTTTCCCTTATGTTGATGGAGTTCGACAGTATACATGTAACGAAAAAGTTTTAAATTTTATCCTATTTGCACATTATAATCTTTTAAAGAAGGAGATTCAATATCTCTTATTAACTCCATCCCTGGATCGAGCTAGTTAGATATCAGAGTCTAGTGACTCTACATCTCGAATACGTTCTAGGCTAGAGTGCTATAATGTTGATCCTAATGAATTTCTTAGATTGAGCTGACATTGCTGGTTCTGTAGGAAAAGGCTAATCCTTGTGTTATTGCTTATATTATGAATATGTTGCTGCTCCTATGTGATATGCTAAAAGTTTTGGTGTTTGATGTTTCTGTAGTTGCTATATCTGCTGTACTTTCTGTTTGTTCCTCCTCTGTTTCCTTGTGCACATTGGTAGAAAGGAAGGAGGTTTGTTCTATGTCAAGCTGATTGAAATTTTCCTAATGGATTCAGGGAAAACCGAAGACGCCAATAGAACTCCTGTTAAATTTCCGATGAAAAAGAGCGCAAAACTTAAACTGAAGCAACTGAAGAAAGGCAAGTTTACAGTAAAAATTGCTATTTGTTGTCTTCATTCCAGATGTATTAGGGAATTTTATTGTCGATTTTGCTTATTGATGATTACAAATGCATGTGTTACAGGAAAGAACAAAAGGAAGTCTGATAAACAAGTTACAGAATCTTCCACAGATGCAATGGTGGAGTAAGCATAGCAGGAAGGGTAATAGAATCATGAGGCGGACTGCTTGATGAGCAATATCTATCCTCCTCGTTCTGTCCGAACTTCCTGATAAGTTACAATGGCTTGTGATATACTTTTGTATTTTCTTTCTGCTGGAAAAACAAAAGGAGAGGTAGATTCTTGTAGTTTCTTTTTGTTAGTGGTTATATGTTTTGTATCATGCAATTTTGTGGATAGGATAGAGCCTGGATTTAAAGATGTTCTGAAACAAGAGCTTCGCTAACTCACGAAGAACAAGTTTGAATTGGTTATAGAAGTTGGGTTTTTCAGTGTTTTTTAATGCTTTTGTGTTTTGAGGATCTTTTGGTGTTTGCATTAGAATGTTGTGTCGGTTTTAAACAATGAAGACTTAGAAAGCACTTATTAGTTCCATGATCAATGGGAAAGTTAGACGAGGAAAATGATCCCCAGATGATGTTTAGATTTCTTTTGAAGTGTGCGTTTTGCTAATTCCAGCTTTATAAATTAGATTGGATAATCATTTTTCCTTCAACAAGAGTTTAGCCCAATGAGGATGAACTTAGTGTTCGTTGGTTGGATTAAAAATTAGCATAATTAGTATATCAAGTATGAGTTTTTCAGTTGTTTTCTATAAATTTCTGCAGTGTAAATAGATTTCATTCTAGACATAAGATGAATTTATTAGAGGCATAATACATAAATTAGCCCTTTAACTTGCTTTAAATCAGAAGTTGGACCTCCAACTTTGAAAATGCACGAACAGACACTCCAACTAACTCATTCTTAATCATTTAAACACGTCCGTAAGTGAAACAGAGAAATTTATTATGATCGAGTTGAGCATGTTGATCTGCAGCAGGGCATTACCTTTGCGCAAGGTGCAGTTGATGGATGGAGCTATTCATCTCTTAGCTAGAGGTCTCATGTTCGAGCCTTGAGTACGGAAAAATCCTTGGTAGGAAGTGTTTCTTTCTAAATGGGGCCTTATTGTCACGACCCCCTTGGCTCCACCTCCCCCCCCCACCAAACGCGGACCTCAGAATCGAAATCGCAGCCCACCAAGCCGAAACCA
>JAPFFP010000070.1:17497922-17510848 GCA_026153255.1 Solanum medicagineum
CCAACAAGTCCTAGAAGCTTCCACCCTTCTCTAGGCTTGTCTTCAACATTCTGCACAATTCTAGAAGGTTCCAGGACTTTCCTGGGCATGCCAGACACGTTCTGGCACCGTTTTGAAGCCGTTTTGGGGCAGAATTAAGGCGGGTCGTTTCATATACCTATTCCTTCTTTTCTATTAGGAATACGGGGAGATATTGGAAGCGTGATAAGGATCGGGATTGATCTTGAAAAGTATGAATAAATTGGGGTAGGATAATAAATGGAGACACAGATTTAATGTAGTTCACCCAAAAATAGGCTACGTCCATGGACAACAAGGAGCAAAATATCACTATAATGAAGAAGTGTACAACAAACCTTACTGAACCTAAGTACTACGAGGATATAATTTTGTGTATCACTCAGTGATATAAAATGAGTATTACAACACTCACAAAAAAATATACAATTTGTATCTCACAGAATTATTAGACTCTCTACATCTTTGGATTTTGGATGATTAAATAAAGGAGCTAAAGAGCTTCTTTTATAGGCAAAGTTTGCATTGTTGAAAAAACTCAACAAAGTTTGCAAAGTTGGTGGTCAACTTTGTTGAGAATTATATGACTAATTTGATAAATTAGACAACCAATTTTGAACAAATTTAGTAGGCAAATTTATTGAAAAAACTTAGGCCAAATTTCAATATTTTCTTATCTCTTCCAGTTCGGGCCGAATCGGATAAATAAAAGAGCAAAGAATGAAATATTCATCAAAAAATGGAGAGCTGGTTTATCATTCTCATTACTCTCTGCATCTCTCTGTTACTGAAATCCCTTTTTAATTTCAAATCCAAGAAGAAACTCCCGCCGGGACCCTACAGTTTTCCGGTGATCGGAAGCTTACTATGGGCCGGAAGGACCTTCTTCGACTTGGAACCCATGCTTCGTGACCTCAAGGCTAAGTATGGTTCACTCATCACCCTCAATATTGGGTCTCGTCGCGTCGTATTCGTAGCTAGCCACTCCTTAGCCTACCAAGCTTTAGTCCAGCAAGGCTCTGTTTTCTCCGACCGGCCAAAGGCTATGCCCACCAGTGCAATCCTCAGTAGTAACCAGCGCAACATCAGCTCCGCCCCCTACGGTCCTATATGGCGTCTTCTCCGTCGAAACTTAACTTCAGAAATTCTCCACCCTTCTCGCATCAAGTGCTATTCCAAGGCCAGATCGTGGGTGCTGGGTATCCTTCTTCAACATCTCCGTCATGCTCAAGTTGGTTCCGTGAGATTAATTGATCATTTTCAGTATGCTATCTTTTGTCTTCTCGTCTTGATGTGTTTTGGGGACAAGCTTGAGGAATCTAAAATCAAGCAAATTGAAAATATACAACGCAAGTTTCCAGTGGGTTTCCGACGATTCAATATACTCAATTTCTTCCCTAGAGTTGGGAAAATAATTTTTAGGAATCGCTGGAAGGAACTCATCGAACTACGACAAGAACGAGAGAGTATCATCATTCCTTTGATTGAAGCTCGAAGCAAGGTCAAAGAACAAAAGACCGAGAACAGTGATGAATTTGTGGTGGCTTATGTGGACACATTGTTGAATCTGGAGTTGCCGGAGGAAAACAGGAGCCTCAATCATGGAGAAATCGTTACCCTCTGCAGTGAATTCCTAACTGCCGGAACTGATACGACGTCCACTGCCTTACAGTGGGTTATGGCCAACTTGGTCAAAAACCCTTCCATTCAAGACAAATTATACCAAGAAATTACCAGTGTAGTAGGAAAAAAACAGAGCAAATTAACAGACGAAGAGATAGTGAAGGAGGAAGATTTGCAGAAAATGCCCTACTTGAAAGCAGTGATATTAGAAGGTCTTAGGCGGCACCCACCCGGTCATTTTGTGCTGCCACATACAGTGACGGAGGAAGTAGAACTGAACGGCTACATCATCCCAAAGAATGCCATCATCAATTTCATGGTTAAGGAGATGGGTTTAGATCCAAATGTGTGGAAGGATCCGATGGAGTTTAGGCCGGAGAGATTCTTAGTGGAAGAATCGGTTAATGAAGCTGGTTTTGATATAACAGGAAGTAGAGAGATCAAGATGATGCCATTTGGTGCAGGGAGAAGAATATGTCCCGGCTATGCATTGGCTATGCTTCACTTGGAATACTTTGTGGCTAATTTGATTTGGCATTTTCAATGGAATCCTGTGGAAGGAGATGACATTGATCTCTCGGAGAAACAAGAACTCACCGTCGGGATGAAGAATCCACTACGGGCTCATATTTGCCCCAGAGTTAACTCTCTTTGAATTCGGTAACTGTTTCTTTTTATTTGCATTCCCTTCCACCGGAAATTAGAGGCAAATGATGGTTGTTGGTCTAATATACCACAAATATAATAGTAAATTATAGTTGAAAAAATAAAAAATGACAAAAATAAATAAAAATTCATTTCGACTGAGGTGTAGATATTTCGCTTTTTTTTAAGGAGATTCAAGCCCACTAATCTACACCGATCTAGCAGTATATCTCTGACTTGTCTCCTCCAGATACAACAATCCAATAATGTTGTATAACTCAAATAACTCTGGATTAGTTAAAGAGTCCAAAGCTCCACACAAAAACATCTTCCTTCAATATATAAAAACTCTCTTTTGTATAATGAATATAATTGAAGACTTAAAAAATATTTTCATTAGTCCCAACTCTCTCTTTCAGTATTGTATATTTCACTAACTTCATTACACACTACAATATTTATCACACTTTTAATTTTTCTCATATACTATTCACCATAAAACTAAGTAAGACCACCACTATTTATAAGTGAGGAATTCTTCCTTGTCTTGAATAAAAATGAAGTGAATCATAATGTAGGTGAATGAATGAAGAGATCATGTCTTGGAAGTTATAAAATACTAATGGATAGAACATGAGTTAATGGTTACATTAGTTACAAGATTCTAAAGGTCATTAGGTTACAAGAACTTATTCTCACATTCTATCACTAACTCATGATATAAATTAATATTAAAATGTATTTGCACCAACAATGGTTAATTCCTAGTTCCAGTATCAGCTCAGCTTGTTATATTATTAAAAAAATTAATAAGAAACTATTGTTAGCAATAGTGAAACTTCATTTGAAGGAAGGTGGAAATAAGTGTTTTCGATTGATATGGAATTAGAAGGTGAATTATCTATATGATTTTTGAAACAAAAATTTAATCCCATTGCAAGGACGGTAAAGGAGTCTATCCAATTTTTTTATGATAGAAGGTAGCAAATATAAAGTGCATTTGATGTGAGTTTGTGAAAGAAAAATTAATAAAAATTTGTTGTTAGTAATGGAGTTTTGTTACGAAGGAAGAAATTAAATTGAATTTAAATAAGTATTGAACATCTTGCCTAAATTACATAAAGCAACTTTATGAACTGCATATAACTATCTCTGACGCAATCAAAGAAGAGATAATTACCCTATAGTGCAGCCCATAAAGTTAACCAGGGTTTAGGAGTTTAAAGACCCTAATGTTACGGCCTTAGACTCAAGCTAAGTGTCGTACGACGCTAGACAGTTTGTCTGCGGAATTATGGCAAAGTCTAGTAAGCTTTGTTGTCGAAGATCGTTACTAAGGGAACATTGAGTTAGCAAACAAAGAAAGACAATGGGCTTTTAAGAAGAAAAGTATTGTATTCCTTGGAAGAATGTTATACAATTATGGGAATGTTTGGATGCTTGAGAAATGAAAATGGTCTTCCTATATATACAAGTTTTCAAGGCCATTGCTACAGTGAAAGTGGCTGTTGCTACAGTACTGCTACAGTATTCTGTAGATTTTCAATAAGCTGCGGAGCCTTCCGGAGCGCGTCAGACATGTTCCTGTGCAATCTTTGGGCGAAATTGTGGCGGGACGTGTCACTAAACTCTAAAGAGTTGTTATGGAGCCACAACCCCTCTTGACCTCAAAGAAAAAAAAGTGGAAATTTAATAAACAACCAACTACTGAATTTTAATAGGCAAAAATAACTATAGTTTCACAAATTACATTTCATAACTATAGTCATGGAACTTCCTCTGTATAAATTAGGTAATTGCTAACAGATTATACAAAATATATTTACACATCAATTAATAAGTGCTATGATTTCGCTGCTTAATATAGAAAATAGTCCCCTCATTTATGGAAGTTGAATTTAATCAGAATCCCTTGCGTAAAGTGACTATGTCCACCCAACAAAACATAATTTTTCTCTTGTTACTGGTAAATCGAACAAAAAAGGACTTCATTTCTGCATAATTATAAAAAAAACCTGGTGAGAAAATTGTAATTTCATCAATACAGGTTAATTTGTTTTTGCATAGTATACAAATTAGTAGTGTTATCTGAATTCCTACACTTTATTACTTCGTATTTGTAGTAAATTCAACTGCATATATGTATAAGTTGTCATAACAAAGAAAAAAAAATTAAGAACTTGTATAATGTGTAAATTATAATTATGTATAAAAGTTTAGAGAATATACAAGCTTAAGTTGTATATAAATATCTATAAACTTATATTTATCCACCTACATGCATCCGTTTGTATTGTTTTGAACATATATGAATAATGAATTTGAAAATAAAAATTTATGTGTTTGTATAATTTGTATTATACAATTATTAGAATTATACAAACAAGATACTAAGTGAATTAGTACAAAGACAAACATTATGTGTAAATATACAAAATATACAAAGTTTTATTGTATGCAAGTATAAATCGTATACTTTCATACAATTAAAAATGTAAGTTTTGCCTGGTTACTAAAAGTATACAAAATGAAAATTTTAATTGTATGTAAGTATAAATCATATATTTAGAGTTTGTTCGGATTGACTTATTTTAAATGTATTTATTTTAAAATAGCTTTTAAACATTTTTGGAGTATTAGGGTAAATTAAAAAATGCTTATAATGAGTTAAATAAGTCAAAAGCTATAAGTTAGGATTCCTAACTTATGACTTTTGGCTTATAAATTAAAAACAATAAACTCATCCAAAAAGACTCTTTATATTATACAATTACATAGATTATTAAAAAAAAGATATTATGTATTGATAAGAATCTAAATTTTTTGACAAAAAATCAAAAATCACCAAAAAATAAAACCTAAAATTGAGGATACATAATTTTGGAGGGAGTTTGAAAATATTTTGAAATTGAAAACTTGGGAAATGAATGATTGCTTGAGCGATTTTAGGAGAAAAATTAGGGGAATGTTAATGGAAAGAAAAGTTTGATATTTGTAAATAGGAGAGAGAGAGTGTAAAATTTGGAAGATGAAGAGTCATATACATATGGTCAGTGGGCTCCGTGATTTCTTGTAACTAATTTCGTTAAACCTTAGTTCCAAAAAGTAATGTTATTAAACTATAAATATGTTATGTTATTTATTACTTTCTCGGTTTGATTTTACTTGGTCCTGTTGATTTGAAATAGAGATTAAGAAGTAATATATATAGGAATAATTTTATCAAATCATCTTTTAAAAATAATAAATACAGTGTCTTGAAAAATAAATAGAGAAATGACTATAATTAAAGATAAAGACAAGTTAGGAACTAAGTGTAAAATTATCTCTTGATTTTATAAAGTGGACAAGTATTATTAAACTTGAACATTCTTAAATAGTATAAAAAACAAGTAAAAGTTGATGGAGAAAGTAGTATATATTTACTCAATTACATAGTGTTTCCTAAAAAGATAATCAAATTTAGAGTTGAATGATAGATCTTGATGAATTGCATTCAATACAATAATATTTATCTTGAAATTCCATCTCAAATTCTGGAAAATCACAAATTATAGACGTAATTTCTATAGCTAAATACCAAGAACAAAATGTCATCAATTTTCAAAATATTTTTCAACCAAAATATGATGAAATTTCATTACGCGTTTGAGAAAAATCAACTGGAAAGTATGATGAAATTTCATTATGTATAATAATTTATAAAATTGTATATTATCATGTGTGTAAAAATATATATTAATATCGAATTGTGTTTTGTATTAATATTTTCTAAATATAACATAAGTAATTGTATTTTATGAATTTTTCAAAAAAAAATAAAAACGTGTTGCGTGAATTGAGGAGCACGTACAGCTACTCCAACTACCATCCGAACGAGATGTGAATTGCGCGGGTGTTTGTTAATTTTGTTCTTCATCTGTTGACTTCACTCAGTGCTGTATATATTCCATCACTCCATATGATAAACGAAAATATAAAATAAAAAGCTTATCTGTATGATTACAAATAGTGCGTGAGTAGGAGGAAAAAAAACAGTACAGTAATGGAAATCTGGTTTATTGTTGTGGTTACTGTTTGTAGCGCTTTCTTGCTGAAATCCTTCTTCGATCTTATTATCGTCTCCCCCAATTCCAATTCCAAGAAGAAACTCCCGCCGGGACCATACAGTTTTCCGGTTATTGGTACCTTAAAATGGGCCAGAAGGACCTTTGGCGACTTGGAGCCTATCCTCCGTGACCTTAAGGCTAAGTATGGTCCACTCATTACTCTCAATATTGGGTCTCGTCCCGCCATATTCGTCGCTAACCACTCCTTAGCCTATCAAGCTTTAGTACAGCAAGGGGCTGTTTTCTCCGATCGGCCAAGGGCGATTGCCACCAGTGCAATCGTCAGTAGTAACCAGCGAAACATCAGCTCCGCCCCTTACGGCCCTGTATGGCGTCTACTCCGTCGAAACTTGACTTCAGAAATACTCCACCCTTCTCGCATCAAGTCTTATTCAAGGGCCAGATCTTGGGTGCTGGGTATCCTCCTCCAACAACTCCGTCACGCCCAAGTTGATTCTGTGAAGTTAATTGATCATTTTCAGTATGCTATGTTCTGTCTTCTTGTGTTGATGTGTTTTGGGGACAAGCTTCAGGAATCTCAAATCAAACAAATTGAGAATATACAGCGCAAGTTGCTCCTGGGATTCCGACGGTTCAATATACTTAATTTCTTTCCTAGAGTTGGAAAAATAATTTTTAGGAACCGCTGGAAGGAACTCATTGAATTACGGAAAGAGCAAGAGAGTATCTTCATTCCTTTGATTGAAGCTCGACTCAGGGCCAAAGAACAAAAGATCGAGCACAGTGATGAATCTGTGGTGGCTTATGTGGATACATTGTTGAATTTGGAGTTGCCAGAGGAAAACAGGAGCCTCAATCATGGAGAAATGGTTACTCTCTGCAGTGAATTCCTTAACGCCGGAACTGATACAACATCCACTGCCTTACAGTGGGTTATGGCCAACTTGGTCAAAAACCCTTCCATTCAGGAAAAATTATACCGAGAAATTGCCAGTGTTGTGGGAGAAAAACAGAGCAAGTTGACAGGTGAAGAGGTGGTGAATGAGGAAGATTTGCAGAAAATGCTCTATTTGAGAGCAGTAATATTGGAAGGCCTTAGGCGGCACCCACCCGGTCACTTTGTGCTGCCCCACACAGTGACAGAGGAAGTTGAACTGAATGGCTACGTCATCCCAAAGAATGCAACTATCAATTTCATGGTTGCAGAGATGGGTCTAGACCCGAAAGTGTGGGAGGATCCGTTGGAGTTTAGGCCAGAGAGGTTCTTAGTGGAAGGATCACATAAGGAAGGGTTTGATATAACAGGAAGTAGAGAGATCAAGATGATGCCATTCGGTGCAGGGAGGAGAATATGTCCTGCGTCTGGGTTGGCTATGCTTCACTTGGAATACTTTGTTGCTAATTTGATTTGGCATTTTCAATGGAAAGCTGTGGAAGGGGATGATGTTGATCTCTCAGAGAATCTAGAATTCACCGTTGTGATGAAGAATCCACTACGAGCTCGTATCTGCCCCCGAGTCTGTTCTGTTTGATTTTGGTAATTGGTTCTTTTTATTTGCATCCTTCTCTGTGGATGGACTTCCCTCCTACTTAAACTTGGTGCGAAATGATGGTTAATGCCTTGCTGAAATATCAGCCTAGTAGTTAGTATTGACAAAAACAACAAATAACTGCTAAGCTGATATTGCTGCAAGGCGAAAGTGGACACTGACTGTTTTTTGCTTATATATTGTCCATTTTTGCTGATAGTAGTTTCAGTTTGTCACTCACTGAATCTTGTCCGTAAAGAAGTGATCCTTGTTCACTAGAATTGTACTATTCCCTCCCTTCCACTTTGTTTTGCCACTGCGCTTAAAAGAAGTATGCTAATTCTTATTAAGTTTTTTCATTCTTAAACTTCTCTCAATAAGAATGCTAATACTTACTGTTCATAATATTATGGTTACTACTATTAATACGATGGGATAAGTTCCTCTTTGTCGTCCCCTTGGGTTGTCGAAGGTGAAAAGGGATATTTTTGTCTTTCTATTATATTTTGTCCTGACATCTTCTGTATTTTTTGTTCTGTGAGCAGTGGAAGCTCTATAAATAGAGTCTTGTTTTTTTGGGTTGTGATCTATTCTTCTAGCTATATAGACCTCCGTTTTGGTGGGGATTTCAAGTATGGCTCCTCAGCTATGTGAATTATACCAAATACATCATGTTAACATTATCTGTTGAATTAACTTTATGTTTTGGCCATTGGGAGACACGTTCTTGTTTTTGCAGTCGTGAGCTGTTTTTCCAGGAATTTAACATTTGCATCTCCATAGCCTACATATACGTTCATGATGACTGTAAAGTTTATCCGATCAGCTAACTTTACTTTGCTGCCTTGTTTTTGCCTGTTTGATCGTTTTTCTTCATGCTTGTTGAGTTTTGTTCTTCTGCTATCCATTTTGTCGGTCTCTGTGCCTGCTTGTGATAAGTGAGTTTTTTATTCCTTCCCCAGATTTCTATAGCTACATTGATGGACTGCGGCCACACGACTGCTCTATAACTTCATAAAATTTGTAAAAGGGAAAAGATTTTCAAAGTAGAGACACCTTCACGCTAACCTTGTTTGAAAAATAAGAGGAATGAGCAGGTCTTGGTTGTCCTCCTGTGTTGCTGACTATTGCGTCAAACTGTGGGCTTTTTGGTCTTCCTATTATATATTCTTGCACAGCTAGATTTCGTATATCTCTGATGAAGGTTTTTCTGGTTTCCTATTATATATTCTTACACAGCTATTTGTACTACTTCCTGATAGAGGATGCGTAAAATTTTTCACTGAATTCCTTTCCTATAGGTTAGTGCTGTCTTTCTGTGCTTCCTCTTTCATTCCTTTTTTTGACTTGTATGCCTGCATTGATAGATTACAGAGACCCGAGCAGCCTCTAATTGCTGACAGTTTTGAATAGGGTATGTACAAAACATACCCTATTCAAAACTGTCTAACACCAGGCTTCAAGAGTAAAAATTCAGCTCTCTCATTCCATTGTCTAGATTTAGACTTTACTATGTCTACATGCTACTTCCTTATAATCAACCTTGTAATCAGTTCATAACTTCTCTGCTTCTGTTGGGAAACTCGTATTCCTCTCCTGCCAAATGAAATAGGCACAGGCAGCAAATACTTGCCCTGTACTTTGTAGCTTTTGCATTCTTCCCATTGGCATTCAAAACAGCCCACTGGATCTCCTCTTGCCATTTCATTATCCTATCTCAAAATCATTTCCCTCGCTTTCTCCATTTAATTGGAGTTCTAAGACCTCCTATAACCTTGCCACAGAAGTAGTTTGCTCCTGTATATTCCCCTCTTCGCTATTTGTATTTGCTGTCTGGGCATGTCAGATGAGTTTGGACCGTGTTTTGCTTCTTGTTAGAAGAAGCTGTGAAGTGTGGTTCAAAATAGGATAAGATTGAATTTAAACATTTGCAGTACCTCCATCCCTTTAACCTATGGTGACACAATCTATAACAAATAACAATCAACAAATGTCGATCTGCAACCTTTTATGGTAACATCCAGTCTCCAGTTATAGCAACCGTGCACATTCATGTACGGATGAACCAGCGGTGCAGCTGCGCCGTGTACAAATCTTACAACCCAGCTTTCGCTTTTTATGGAGTGGAGGCTTGCCAATTCTGAACATTTGAAGTTTAGAAAATGGTCTTGCATGTACACTAATTCAAGGAAGTCAAATATCTTTTAGACAGTATTGACTAATTACTTAATGTTTCTTGGTGGTATTCATGAGGTACAAAATTCTATTGGTTACAACCTGCAATGGAATGCCAACACAACAAGAACTGTTTCAAAATTCAATCCAAAATTATGGAATCGCAACCTTTCAAGAACAGAGAGTCGTCAATTTTCAAAATATTTTCCAATCAAATTCTGTCCTGGATGATGAGCCATCACTATATCTACGTCTCCACAAAATTTAAGAAGATTCTATCTCGCCTTTCAGGGAAATCAATGACAAATTCTGGTGAAATTTCACGTTGTATAATAATTTATAACATTATATATTATTATATATGTGTGAAAATACCTCTTCTAATTTTGTGTAATATCATATATTAATGTACAATATTATATATCAAGTTCAAAAGTATTCTTATAAAAAAAATAGTTTTGTACATTCTTGTATACCGGATGTATATTAATATTGAATTGTGTTTTGTACTAAAAAGTTTGTAATGTTAACGGACTATATTTTACCAATATAACTTAAGTAATTGTATTTTATGAAATTTTCCAATAAAAATAAATAAGTGTTGCGTGAATTGAGGACGACATACAACTACTTAACAACCATCCAAACAAGATATGGATTGCGCGGTTGATTCGTTGCCACTCAGTTGACTTCAGTCAGTGCTATATGTATTCCATTCACAACCATATGATAAATGAAAATATAAAATCAAAACCTTATCTGTATGATTACAAATAGTGCGTGAGTAGGAGGAAAAAAAAACAGTACAGTAATGGAAATCTGGTTTATTGTTGTGGTTACTGTTTGTAGCGCTTTCTTGCTGAAATCCTTCTTCGATCTTATTATCGTCTCCCCCAATTCCAATTCCAAGAAGAAACTCCCGCCGGGACCATACAGTTTTCCGGTTATTGGTACCTTAAAATGGGCCAGAAGGACCTTTGGCGACTTGGAGCCTATCCTCCGTGACCTTAAGGCTAAGTATGGTCCACTCATTACTCTCAATATTGGGTCTCGTCCCGCCATATTCGTCGCTAACCACTCCTTAGCCTATCAAGCTTTAGTACAGCAAGGGGCTGTTTTCTCCGATCGGCCAAGGGCGATTGCCACCAGTGCAATCGTCAGTAGTAACCAGCGAAACATCAGCTCCGCCCCTTACGGCCCTGTATGGCGTCTACTCCGTCGAAACTTGACTTCAGAAATACTCCACCCTTCTCGCATCAAGTCTTATTCAAGGGCCAGATCTTGGGTGCTGGGTATCCTCCTCCAACAACTCCGTCACGCCCAAGTTGATTCTGTGAAGTTAATTGATCATTTTCAGTATGCTATGTTCTGTCTTCTTGTGTTGATGTGTTTTGGGGACAAGCTTCAGGAATCTCAAATCAAACAAATTGAGAATATACAGCGCAAGTTGCTCCTGGGCTTCCGACGGTTCAATATACTTAATTTCTTTCCTAGAGTTGGAAAAATAATTTTTAGGAATCGCTGGAAGGAACTCATTGAATTACGACAAGAGCAAGATAGTATCTTCATTCCTTTGATTGAAGCTCGACGCAGGGCCAAAGAACAAAAGATCGAGCGCAGTGATGAATTTGTGGTGGCTTATGTGGATACATTGTTGAATTTGGAGTTGCCAGAGGAAAACAGGAACCTCCATGATGGAGAAATGGTTACTCTCTGCGGTGAATTCCTAAGCGCCGGAACTGATACAACATCCACTGCCTTACAGTGGATTATGGCCAACTTGGTCAAAAACCCTTCTATTCAGGAAAAACTATACCAAGAAATTGTGAGTATAGTGGGAGAAAAACAGAGCAAGTTGACAGGTGAAGAGGTGGTGAATGAGGAAGATCTGCAGAAAATGCCCTATTTGAAAGCAGTAATATTGGAAGGTCTTAGGCGGCATCCACCCGGTCACTTTGTGCTGCCACACACGGTGACGGAGGAAGTTGAACTGAATGGCTACGTCATCCCAAAGAATGCAACTATCAATTTCATGGTTGCGGAGATCGGTCTAGACCCGAAAGTGTGGGAGGATCCGTTGGAGTTTAGGCCAGAGAGGTTCTTAGTGGAAGGATCATATAACGAAGTGTTTGATATTACAGGAAGTAGAGAGATCAAGATGATGCCATTTGGCGCAGGGAGGAGAATCTGTCCTGCGTCTGGGTTGGCTATGCTTCACTTGGAGTACTTTGTGGCTAATTTGGTTAGGTATTTTCAATGGAAGCCTGTGGAAGGAGATGATGTTGATCTCTCGGAGAATCTAGAATTCACTGTTGTGATGAAGAATCCACTCCGAGCTTGTATCTGCCCCAGAGTTTAACTCTGTTAGAATTTGGTAATTGGTTCTATTAATTTGCATGCTTCTCTTTTGCTGGACTTCCCTCCCATTGGAAGTTAGAAGGAAAATGATGGTTAATGCCTTGCTGCAATATTAGCTTAGTAGTTAGGAATGACATAAAGAACAACATACTAACTACAAAGCTGATATTGCAGCAAGGCAAAAGTCGAAACTGACTGTTCTTTTGCTTATATCTTGTCCATTCGGCTAATAGTGGTACAATTTGTCACTCCACAAATCTTGCCTGTAAGGAAGTGATCCTTTTTCTCTAGAATTGTACTATTCCCTCCGTACCACTTTGTTTTGCCACTATTTGTTAGGTTGTGTAGCCTGATATTATATCCGGGTACTGTAGCAAACGGCAACGAGGTACTGTAGCAACGGCTACGAAGTATTGTAGCAGTACCGTTATAGCACTGTAGCAGGGTACTGTAGCAACGGCTACGAGGTACTGTAGCAACGACACTTTCACTGTAGCAACGGCTACAA